>JANAVB010006596.1:4358576-4528427 GCA_029216955.1 Iris pallida | reverse complement strand
TCATGTCCATGAAGTTTCATGGGTCCTCGTTCAGTGTGCGCGAAGAAATCGACCGCGCACTAACATTGCATTGTCTGTGCATGAGTGAATTTTGTCTCTGATACTGGGCTATAACTTGGACACGACACGACCCCAACTCGATACAGACACCTAGACTCCTAGCCCTAGACCCCCTCTAACTCTAGCCATGTGCACGAGATAGATGGTTGAGTGTGTCATGTCCTTTTGGACTCGACATGTGTACGAGCCCAGCCTATGCACAGTTTGAAACTGAGTTCGACCCCCCCCCCCTCTGTCACTGTGTTGACACATTAGGACACAATGTTTCACACTATCAGACAATGACACTCACACACATGTACCCCCTGGCACACGAGTGTTTTGGTTTGGGATTTCATAGAATTTGGGTTTGAACTGGGATTCGAAATGGGAATTCAGTTTAACTGATACTTATTTCTTTGGTCAGTTTTGGACACTTGTGTCCGTTTGTTGGACACGAGGACATCCCTCATATGTACACGAGCATGCCCACACACACCTGAAACACCATTGCACGCATTTAATTGGGTGTTCATATGAATTGGGTTCGATTTGAACTGTTGCACTGTTTCATTCATATGTTTCCAGTTTTGGGGTAATTGAGAATAGGATTTGATTTCCCATTTTCCTGAGAATTAGTATGAAGTTAATGGATTTGATATTCTAATACCTGAGATTTGTTGGGGGTATTTACATGTATTTGTATAGCTGAGGTTAAGTTGATAGTTGAGTCTCTGAATATCTGAGTTTAGATATCATCTCAGGTTTTCCTGAGATGATTTTACTAGTATCAGTTGTAGAGGGCCTGGGTTACAGTTTTGAGCTGGGTTTGTACTTTGAGTGCACATATGTTTGAGTGTGTGACTGAGGTTAGAGAGTGATAGAGACAGTAAGGGTAGTGGCATGGCCAGTGCAGGCCATTCAGGCAACAACAGCTTGACTTGGCTTGGCCTGCCTTGACTTGGCTTGGCCTGGTTTTGCCATAGCAGTCCTGTCAGCAGATGAGTTAGAAAGGACACTGCTTGGGTTCAGTTCCATGTCATTCATTTAGCTTAGCTTCCAATTTCATTGCCACTAGTTTTCAGTCCACATGTTGACCGAGTTTCATTCCCCATTACATAGTGTTAGCCCACATTCACTTATAGTCAATCCCCATCATATAGTATCAGATATATGAGTAGAAGGAGAGGTTCAGATATGAGTGCAACTAGAGTGTGTATGTGTGTCTTTGAGAAGGAGTATGGTAAGTCACATAGGTAAGAGTTAGAGTGTCTAACTAAGAGTTAGTACTATATGCAAGTAAATATATATATAGATATATATATAGTGTATATATATGCCTATGTATATATATAGATGATATGTAGATAGATAATGTTAGGATTTAATTTTGGGTATGTGAGTGTGAGTTTAGTATAGGTTATCTTGATTTGAGAGTTACCCTCATATAATTTTAGTGATATATAATGTATTATGTAAGTATTGAGATGTATGTATATATATATGTGGTAGATATATAGATGAGTTTATATAGGAATACCTAGATGGACTAGAGGGTAACCAAGTTTGACTAACAGTGGATTAGTTGACTAAAATTGACTTAGTTAACCAAACCCTAAAGTTGACCAATAGTTGACCATGGACCCTTGATAGCCTAAGTTGACCAAGTTAGCCTTGTTGTTGACCTAGTTTGACTAGAGTTGACCCAGAATTGACCAAGTTTGACTTTGACCTAGATTGACTTAGAAATCATGTAGATTATATCGTAAACTTTATTTACCTTATTTTAAACACATTATAACTTGTACGGCTCTATTTAGGACATTGTGACTCTGGTGCAGACATCTGATATTACACTACTCTTTTCAGAGTGTCAGACGAGTATTCTCTGATAGTTCTCTTATTTACTTGTCAATTACTGTACTTCAGTTCTAGTTAGTTCTATGTGATTCTCTGTTACAACACGTATGGATATTTCTGGATTCATGTATGCGACACACATACCATCCTGTCTGGCTCTATTATTGGAATCATTCTGGAAATTATTGCTAGTATCATCATGTTTGGCTGGACTCATCTCGATTCTTATGTCGAATTCTGGTTCACTTGTATTGCGGGGCGGGAAAATATTGAGTAAGACATGTAGACATACCCCAAATCTGGAATCTCCAAACTGGAATCTACTGTAAGCATAGCCATCCCTCGCCTGATCAGTGAGTGATGTGCCTCATACCTACAGCCGTTTACATGTCGATCTCGGTATTTTAAAACACACTATTAGAATATAGCTGGTCTCACCTGGATTCTTGATCACTGACTAGAATCATCTTGTACTGGATCTATCTTGTATTAGATTCGTCTCGTACTGGATCTACATTAGATTTACACTTGTCTTATATTTACTGTCTGGACTTATCATGTTACTCTAGTTCAGCTAGAATCTTATTTTACAGTCTTCATTGCCATAATTTTTCTCTTGTTTTAGTTACCTTACTTTCTTTGTATCTTAACTGTTTTTCTATACCATCACCTGAATATAAACTACCATGTTTATCAATAAAATTGTCTATAACTGCTTTATAGTTCTCTGTCATTTACTTGGATTTTCTAGATGAGTTGTGATCGTTCCTGTCCTGACTGGACCTGTTAAAAATATTACAGATGATTGTCCTGAGGACATTTGCCCTACTTGCCTTAGAGTAGGACATGGCTTAGCTACCTTTGGCCCCAACACTCAGGAGTGACCGGAAGACTAGCTAGTAGACTTGGTTTAGTTTTCATTTTTTAGAACTTGAAATGTAATAAGTTGAGATATTATTTTGTTTCGAGATTGTTTGAGATTATTATTATTTAGTAGTTGGTTTTGTTGTTGTTATTTAGTCTTAGTTATAAACTTCTGTGTTATCATATCCTGCTTAGACTGTGATTGAGATTTCTTTATATTTATACTTGTCCTCCGTTCGGAGTTGAGATTTTGACAAGTACATTATATAATTGCGTGAGTTGTTGTTTAGATAGTGACCTAGAACATCGTTCTACCACCGATACTGCGGCGTAGGCTGGACGTACCCACTTTTCGTGCCCCTACACTGGGTGCGGGTCGTGACACATTTTTAGTGGTGGCCCACGTAGGACGAGAGTCGCATTAGTGCGATGTCGTGGTAGTGCAACCTGGCGCAACCTGATCTGGCGTACCTTAGTCAGACACAACCTGACCTGGCGTACCCCAGCCTGACGCAACCTAACTTAGGTGCCCCTGTCCCCTTGGCACCACCTGTCATTTTTCTGGCACCACTTGACCAGCACCACTTGTTGCCATGATCCCCCTTGCCCTTTGTCCTCCATCCATGTTTTCTAGTTCTAGTTATATATGTCTGTGATCTTGCATGTGACTTGTACTTGACCTATCTTGTGACGACCCGACTCGATAACTTGTTGAGCATAACATAACTTGCCAGTATTGATCATGACATGAACACGACTTGACTTGAACACGGCATGACAATCTTGATAGTGGCCCGTCGAGGCGCACTTTTGGCAAGCACTCTTGACATGATAAGTAACTTGATAAGACATACAATCTTGATAGTAGTCCGTCGAGCCGCACTCCTGACAAGTAATCTTGACAAGTAACAAGTAACCCGACATGACATGATAATCTTGAAAGGCTGTTGCGACAACTACCCTAACTTGCTAAGTAACACTTGTCTTGACACCGTGGTTGATTCTTTGATTTTGCCTGTACAAACTGCATGTGTCATCTTGCATCATGTCTAGGACATGGATTCCTGGTTACCACGGTCAGGGATTCATAATGAATCTAACTAGGTTAATGACTAGATTGATCAAGTAGTTCATATAGAGAGGTTTTTCCAGTTACAGACGATCCTATTATCCCGGCCATACCTGAGTGGACTTGTAGCCTGCCGACGAGTAGGGCACATTTCCAGCCCACTGTCATGTGGAGAACTTCTTGAAATCATAAGTACTATAGCACAATGCCATGTGTTGCACTCCAAGTCACCTAATTATTCTCTAAACTCTTGATAACTCTAAGCAACCTCGCCTGGATAACCTAGATAGCTGCAGGGCTTGTAACTCGGTGTCACGTCCCAGAACCAGAATACTGGCAAGTAGGGACGGACAAGGCCAGCTACGTAATTACAAAGTACGCCAGTACTCTAAATCTCACGTATAAGCTGTCAAGATATGGGTGTTACTTCTACAAGCCAACAGTCGATCCTAGGTTAAACAATCCTAGGTATCTCAATCATCGACAATTATACAAGGAGCAAGAAGTATGATCATCAAACATACAATAGTAAAGCGTCACAAACCATTTATACATGATGATCATGAAGCTAGTCATACAAAATAGAGAACTAGCAAAAGTAATAGTCATACATGATAAGCTCTAGCTATAGTCTAAAATACGCACATCATGTCTAGGCCCGTAGGCTAAATATTAAGAACCAAAACACGAGCTAAACACGTACTTGGAGGCTAAACGCCACAAAAGAATAATGTACATATCAAATGGAAAAATGAAACAAGAAACCCACTTAGGTACTCTGGTGCTCCGGATGGTCATCGTCGAATAGATGGTACGGAAGATCCTCTGGGCTCCTCTATCAGATCTCGCCAAACAAAACCAGTGGGGTCAGATCCTCAAATAGCAAGTACCACAAAGAAAGCCAAACTATGAACTAAAACCAGCAATAGCTAACATAGCAATAGTTAGATATATAATTAAGTAAAAGCAGATCAAGACTCGTGCACTACCAATGCACTTATTCCGAACCTAGAAAGACAATAAGTAAAGCATCTTGGGGCATAAAGTAATTAATATGTGACGTAATATAAAAGTGGACTTGTGAATTAAACAGAGAGCTTGTGACATGGCTAAACCATGTAAGAGAAATGGTACATGAGAACATGTACGGTAAGTGGAATATGTAAACATGTTAGATAATTGAGATTTATGAGCATGTTATGTAATTAGGGCATGAGAGCCTGTGATAATTATAGAATGACAATGATAAGATGACTTGGGAGCTATTTCGGAAGTCAAGTTACAACCCGTAAACCAAATAAGGACCAGGGTTGTAACCCTTCTCCTGAACAGAACTTAGTCTCTAATTATTGTACAACATAGGGATCATGTAGAACGTGTGAACTGAATAGGACGACAAATGACAAGATGACTTAGGAACTACGGAATACAAGTTACAACCCGTAAATCAAACAAGGATCGGGGTTGTAACCCTTCTTCTGAACAGAATTTCGTCTCTAATCATTTATCTACAAAATAAAGCATAAATAATGATGTACTGAAATAAACATACGGATACTGCCTACAAAACTAGACTGTACTGGACTGACTCCATCCATCAAACACGTCCAAGCAATGAGTACGGCTTGATATATTAACTAACTAGGGTTATCACAAGTTTAGTTACTAACAAGATGCAATGAGATATTTCCACAGTCACAAGTCCTGCAGCTATCCAGTTATCCTTCCGCAGGTTGAGAGTTGTATTAGATGGATACATCGTCCATGAGAGAAATGTATCCCATGGTGACTTGGGGGTGCAACACATGACAGTGTGCTAGAAATGTGCCCTACTCGACGGCAGGCTACAAGTCCAATTAAAGTGCTCAGATAACGGGATCGCCTGTGACTGGAAAATATCTTTCTATGAACTACTTAATCAATCTAGTCATTAACCTAGTCAGATTCAGTATGAATTCATGACCGTGGTAATCAGGAATCCATCTCCTAGATATGATGCAAGACGAGACATGTAGTTTGTGCACGCATACACAATACATTCAACCACGGTGTCCAAAAAGTTGTATTAGCAAGAAGAATAGCCGTCGCAACAGCATCTTGATTATACATGTCATGTTAGGTTCACTTGTCATATAAAGAGTACTTGTCAGTAGTGCGCCTCGACGTGCCACTATCATGTAAGCAAAGAAGGAACGTATTCTAGAGTGCACCATGGCGGGTCACTATCATGTAAAGCAAAGAAAGACATGTTCAAGAGGGTACTACAACGGGTCACTATCATGTAAAGCAAAGAAAGACATGTTCAAGAGTGCACCACAACGGATCACTATCATGTAAAGTAAAGTAAAGACATAGATCATGAGTGCACCCTGACGGGCCACAATCATGCTAAGCAAAGAAGAGAAATGGCAACAAATATAGCATGTAAGTAAGAACTTATCCAAAAAGGGGTATCATGGCATGAAAGAGGAAATAAATAAAGTAACTACTTGGCATAAAAATAATAATTGAATCTGTGCTAGTATTAGGTGTACAAAGGGTGTACAATCATTTTTTAACTATACAAGATCATCAAATCATGTTAAAAAATTTATTGCAGTCGAAGAAGCTTCAAAACGTCAAGTACAAAACATACCAAACAGATCAAAACTATGATTGAAGTTATCAATCGCGTATGAACTTCAGTTAAAGTGAAACAAGAAGATTCTTGAAGCCAAGATAAAAATCTACAACTTTCATGTTGGAAGTTGGGAGAAATTCTGGCCACAATTCAACCAAATAGGACATATAACATACAAAACAGCAAAAATAGGCACTATGCGGCCAAGGGTCGATGGGTGCCCATCTTTCTATGCGGCCAGAGTGGATAGGTACCCATCTTCTCATGCGGCCAGAGTCGATGTGTGCCCATGCGGCAAGAGTCGATTGGGTGCCATGCGACAAGGGTCGATGGGTGCCATGCGACAAGAGTCGATGGGTGCTTATGCGACAAGAGTCGATGGGGAGCCATACGACAAGAGTCGATGGGTGTCCATGCGGCAAGAGTCGATGGAGTGCCATACGGCAAGAGTCGATGGGTGCCCATGCGGCAAGAGTCGATGGGGTGCTATGCGGCAACAGTCGATGGATGCCCATGCGGCAAGAGTCGATGGGGTGCCATGCGGCAAGAGTCGATGGGTGCCCAACTTCTCATGCGGACAGAGTCCCATGCGGCCAGAGTCGATGGGTGCCCATGCGGCAAGAGTCGATAGGGTGCCCATCTTCTCAAAAAATTTGAAAAAGATGGCCATGGAGCCCATAGATTCCAAGCTCCATAAAACCTTCACTATAAGTCCAAATTTGGACTTTCATAGGTCAAAAAGGGTAGAACAAAATTCTCTACAACATAGAACAACTAGATTTTGAAAACAAGTAAGTTTGATAGATTAAAGCCCAAGAAAATCGAAAATAAAGTAAACTTAGATCTACAAGAATTTATCCACCAAAATAAAAATGTCAAGTTCTAAAGATGCTTAGAATCATGTAAGGAAGACTTTAGAACAAACAAAATAAAACTTGTCCAATATTTGACAAGATGTAATTGCCTTAGGTTGGAGGAGAAAATAAAGAGGAAAAAGATGAAGAGAATGAAAATAATAGAGAGAGAGAGAGAAGTTGGTTTTTATATAAAACATTTCTCATCTAAAACCAACCCAAACAAAGTCATGCCAAGTTGAACCAAACCAAATTAAACCAAGTCAAGATTTAAACCAAAACAAAAGAGATAAGTCAAAATACGGATCACCTGACAATTGTCAGAAATTCGTACAATGAGAATAACAACCGCCGATACACACCAGTACATCGACTGTATGCCAATAAACATGAAATCTATAATTTTAGAAAAATTTCAAGGTATCCAAAAATCAAATAAATACAGCACCAAATACGTATCCGTATATAAATACTGATATCGTGAGACAAGTCTCACACTCGAAAATATCTCAAATGCATCTGGTAGTAACTAGGCTTGTGATTACCCTAGTTAGTTAAGTATCAACTCATACTCATTGCTTGGCCGTGATTGATGGATAGAGTTCAGTCTAGTCTTGTCTAGGCAGTACTAGTCCATGATTACTTCAGTACATTACTGTTTATGCTTTATAATTGTTAATAAATGATTGGAGACTAAGCTCTGTTCAGGTGAAGGGTTACAATCCCTGTAGTTCCCCATATATATCGTGTCCTTTTTGTCCACGGGGTACGCGAGAAAGGAACACTGTCGCTATCGATTTGGTCGGGACTGATAGGTCGAAATCGGACGAGTCGATTGAACGGGAATGGTTGAATTAAGATCCATTCCATGTTATGGAATGGCTTTTCGGAACCAAGTCCCATATTCAGCGGGTTGTGCCTCGAGGATTGGCTCTGCGGCTGAGTCGAGAGAGACCTCCCATTGCTCTGGTTTTCATGCCGTACTTGATTTGGCTTTGGCTTTAGTTTTTGTGAATGTTTTCGATGGGTTTTCGTGACACATTTTCGAGCTTCGCATTCATATCGAATATCCTTGAATTATACAGTATTCTAATCAATTGCTTATGCGATTGTAGGTAATCGCGTAGGCGATGTCAACGCAGCCAACCGGTCGCTCACTTGAAGCAAGCCTAAGGCGAGTGGCTGACCTCCTTCGTCTCGTCCCTCTACTTTAAAAAACTCAATATGTGAAGTAAAATGAATGCTTGTCATAATAGTGTAGAATCAAAGAAATCGTGGCACGATTATTTACGAAACACTTGCTATCAAACTGCCGGTACTAAAAATAAAAAATGTATTTTCTTATGCAAATTCACTTAACCTATGCAAAACAATGAATGAATCGATTAACCTTTATCGCAACGATATGGCTAAGTAAGCAAATCGACAAGTTCAAAAGAAAATGGTCATTGGACAACTTGTAGACAAGGTAAAGTTTTCTCGAACGGTCGCCTAGGCCAAGGGACTGATTCGGCTCAGGAGGAACGAGTGTAGCAAGTGCCAACCTTTCATCGGTGTGAGTTAAGCGGAAACTTTCGTACAGGGCTCGCTACCCGACGCGAAAGGGTCGCCGTCTAACCCAGCTATAGTCCGCGATGGCTTGACATTACCAGTGGCCTTCACACCCTTTCACTGCTTAACAAATACACGAGACAGGAGATGGATATGATAGTTGCTTAATGTTATACAATTTCATATGCTTGCTTGAAAACATGTTGACATGCAATTGATCAGGATGGTTAGAAAGATCACGTAAAAGTCTAGCTAACATGTTTATAAAACTTCTTGAATCAAATGCAGAGCTTGGATTTAATTAGCCATTCGCCAGTACATGTGTTCCTACTGATCCTCGCTTTTGCAGGTCCCGCGAACCAGGATGGACGCGCCAACTAGCTCGACGACGTTCGTGACTTTTGAAGCTTCGGCCGTGCGTCGAAGACTTTTCCCGCAACTCTACTTTTGAAGGCTCTCGACAGTCCAAGGAAGATGACTCAGCGTCCCTCCCATCCAGGTCACTGGAGTAGTTTGTTGTATTTGAGGGATGTGTGTAATGTATGAAACGACTATCTCATCGGCACTCTTTTGTAATCGAGTCATGTTATAACCTGCGCGACATGAGTCTTGTACTGGAGTCTGTAAAAGATATTCATAATCAATAAAAATTAAAGTTTCTTTTACTTAATGTGTGATTCAATTTGTCTGCGTACACTCTTAGATCTCGTGTCTCGGATTACCTTATGACTATGCCTTGTGCGATCGCAAGTTAGGTTCGCACGGCATCACGTCCGGGGGACGACTATCGATTCGACGGAATCGGGACGTGACATAATGGTATCAGAGCACGGCTTTACGTCCTTGGCCTCCAGTGTCGAGTTCTAGTCTCCAACCGTTGACCTCGCATCGATGAGATGAGTTGTTCCATACGCTGAACCCATGACATTTTTTGAAAACTAACGAGAGTGCCTTTCTTTTCCCTGCAGTTGTGGGAGTTCGGGCAGATAACAAGACGAGCGCTTCCAATGGCTCGAGTACTTCTAGACCCGAGTATTCCGTCAACCCAATGGGAATGACGCCTACTGTAGTGGGACCTTCCGACGACCCTATGTAACATATGTTGCAAATACTTGAAATACAGCAACGTCAAAACGGGCTCCATCGTCAGCAAGCAGAGGCTCGTCAGACTCAATTTGAGAATCGGTTCGAGGCTCAATTCAAGCTACAACAGCAGCTGAATACCCTCCAATAAATGTACAATCTGTCGTGGGCAATAACAACAATTCAACGATGACGCCTGCCATGACCCAGCCTGCGGTTCGATCCAACGAAGCCGAACCAGAGGTGCCCGTGCTCTCACCTGCGGCACCGAGAAGTTCTAACTTCGACGTGTCAAAATTCACAAAAAGCTATCGTACTTTCTTCAACGGCACAGAAGATCCCTTGGTGGCGATCGACTGGTTGGAGGAGCTGAAAGATAAGTTCGAGCTTCTGGGTGTCGAGGACTCGAAGAAAGTCGCGTGTGCTCAACTTCTACTTCGAATGAATACGCACGATTGGTGGGCTGTGCAAAAGTGGGCTATTGGACGTGAAGACGAGACGGCGACGATCTCCTGGGCTACATTCAGAAATGCGTTCGAGACCGAATATCATTCTGCAGCCGTGCGACAGAAAAAAGAGAATGAATTTATGCAATTGAGGCAAGGAAATATGAAAGTGCGACAGTATGCGGCTGAATTCAACAAACTAAATTTGTTGGAGACTATCTGCCTACCACTGCAAGTCGAGCTCGACGATTCGAAGTGGGACTGCGTTCTACTATCCGTGCTCATGTCTCGGTGCCTGAATACAAAACTATGGGCAAGGCACTCAACCATGTCCTTCTCGTCTGTCGTCCGAGTATCCTCCTGCTACTACCGGCACTGTTCACTTTAATAACAAAGGCCATAGTAATGCGGGAGGCAACAACGCACACAAGCGTCAAAAACACGACAACGGAGGTACAATTTCTGCCACAAGAAGGGGCACCTGGACACCGAGTGTCGATTTAAGCACAGAGCATGATTCGTGTGCGGCAAACAAAATCACGTCGCAAGGGACTGCCCGGAAGCTAGGCCAAACCAACACCCCCAACAACACCATCAAAACCGAGGCCAAGCACCTCGGACTCCATCGACCGCACAACAGAAGGGCCAAGACCGTCGCCCCAATGCTCAGGGCCGCGTCTACGCCATGACTCGAGATAAAGCGTTTGCATCTGATACAGTCGTGACAGGTTTACTGCAATTCAATAATAAACATGCACGTGTATTGTTTGATTCAGGTACCACGTATAGTTTTATATCGGCAGACTTTGCCGCCGAGCACAAATTTCCTTGACACTACTGGGCCTCGATCTCACTGTTAACGTACCGTCGGACATGTTACTACTTGCAAATTTAGCTGCGGAGACGGAATCATCTGTATAGGTGGTCATAAGATCAGTCTCGATACGATAGTTCTATATATTTAGGACTACGACATCATTCTGGGGATGTATTGGCTCGGCCGTGCAACCATAGACTGCACAGAAAAGAGAGTCACATTCTACATACCTGGAGTGCCTGAATTTGCTACTCGTGTGGTGAGGCGTCGCCGACCTGCATGGTGATCTCCGTAAAATCTGCTCGACGGATGCTGCATTCCGGGTGCGAAGGCTATCTAGCTTCCGTTCGAGATATGCGACAGGATGGCGCAAACGTGGGTCAGACCAACGTTGTGGCAGAATTTTCCGATGTGTTTCCGGACGAGCTGCCCGGCATGTCGCCTGATCGAGAGATTGAGTTCATTATCGATACATTCTCCGATACCCGACCGATCTCGAAAGCCCCGTACAGAATTGCCCCTGCAGAGCTTAAAGAACTTAAAGTGTAATTACAAGAGTTGCTCGATAAGGGATTCATTCGACCCAGCATCTCGCCCTGGGGATCACCCGTGCTGTTTGTCAAGAAGAAGGATGGCTCTATGCGTCTTTGTATCGACTACCGCGAGCTGAATAAAGCTACCGTCCAGAAAAATACCCCATGCCCGTATAGACGATCTGTTTGATCAGCTTCAAGGAGCTACTGTGTTCTCTAAAATTAATCTGCGCTCGGGTTACCATTAACTGAAGATCAAGCCGGACGATGTGCCAAAGTCTGCCTTTCGTACACGTTACGGCCATTACGAATTTCTGGTAATACCGTTCGGCCTAACGAACGCCTCTGCTGCCTTCATGGATTTGATGAATCGGTTGTTCCTACCATTCCTCGACAAGTTTATGGTAGTCTTTATCGACGATATACTCGTCTACTCGAAGAATAAGCAGCAACACACTGAGCATCCACGGACCGTGTTTCAGACCCTTCGAGAAAATCAGTTGTATGCGAAGCGAAGCAAATGTAAATTTTGGCTGAGTAGCGTCGCATTCCTCGGACACATCATTTCAGCTGAAGGCGCTGCGGTCGACCCAAAGAAAGTTGAAGCCATTATCGATTGAAAGCGGCCAACGTCCGTCGACGAGATTCGAAGTTTCCTTGGCTTAGCGGGATACTATCGACGCTTCGTGAAAGACTTTGTGAAGATCGCATCGCCCCTGACTCGTCTCACCCAGAAATGAGTCACATTTGACTGGTCAGACGACTGCGAAGCTTCATTCCAAGAATTAAAGCAACGGCTCGTCTCGGCCCCGATACTCTCACTTCCAAAAGAGACTGAGAATTTCCACATATTCAACGACGCATCCGGTCAGGGATTGGGGTGTGTGCTGATGCAGCAGAACAAGGTGATATCTTTTGCCACCCAATAGCTAAAGCCACACGAGAAGAACTACCCTACTCATGACCTGGAGTTAGTGGCAATTGTCTTTATGTTGAAATTGTGGCGTCACTATCTCTATGGTGTGGCGTGCACGATTTATACCAATCACAAGAGCCTCAAGTATCTATTCACGCAGAGGGAACTGAACTTGCGGCAAAGGCGTTGGCTTGAACTGATCAAGGATTACGACTTGACTAACTACTATACGTCGGGAAAGGAAAATGTTGTGGCGGACGCTCTGAGTCAGAAGTACATAGCCTCGCTATCCATCGACCGCAGACTGTTATACGACCTAGAAGAGATGGGCATCGAACTCCGAGTCCGATTCCGGAATGTGCAGTTGGCAAAGTTGCAGTTAGAGCCGAGCTTGCTTGAAAAGATCAAGACCGCTCAGAAGGACAATCCGTAGCTGAAGAAAATGCGAGATCTAATCTCGACGGGCAGGACGACCGACTTTGCGGAAGACAAAACTGGCATGCTTCGATTGAAGGGTAGGCTATGCGTTCTGGACGATTCAGAACTTAGAAAGGAGATACTGTCGGAGGCGCACTATGCGAAATATACCTTGCATTCCGGTAGCACAAAGATGTACAAGGACCTTCGCACAAACTTCTGGTGGCACGGGATGAAAAGAGATGTGGTATTTTGTGTCGTAATGCATGACCTGTCAGCAGGTGAAAGCTGAGCACCAGAGACGGGCGGGGAGATACAGAATCTGGCGATTTCTTCGGAATGGCAGTGGCAGCAAGTGTGCATAGATTTTATTGTTGGTCTGCCGAAGACGCCGCAGGATAATGATGCCATTTGGGTCATCGTCGATCGACTAACCAAGTCAGCGCACTTTATTGCCATCAAAGTTACTTGGAGCGTTGATCGTCTGGCGCAGATTTATCTTGATGAGATAGTACGGCTGTATACGGAGTTCCAATATCCATCGTCTCCGATCGGGATTCATGGTTCATGTCACGATTCTAGAGTAGCCTTCAGTCGGCGCTGGGTACCAAATTGCAGTTCAGCTCAGCTTACCATCCTCAGACCGACGGCCAAACGGAGTGCGTCAATCAGATTCTCGAAGACATGCTACGACTCTGCACAATTGACTTTAAATCAAGCTGGGACAATCATATACATCTGGCCGAATTCGCATACAACAATAGCTATCAATCCAGCATTCAAATGGCGTCGTACGAAGCCTTGTGCGGACACAAGTACCCGATCACCCATTTGCTGGGACGAAGTCGGAGAGCGGCAGATTCTCGGCCCGGAACTGGTGGAACGATCGTACAGAAAATTTGGCTCATTCGAAAAAGACTAAAGATTGCGCAGAGTCGTCAGAAAAGCTATGCGGACGTTCATCGTCGATCCCTCGAGTTTAAGAAGGCGATCACGTATTTCTCAAAGTGTCGCCCATGCGGGGAATTACTCGGTTCGGCGCCAAGTGGAAGTTGAGTCCGAGATTCGTTGGGCCGTTCGAAATACTCGAGCGGGTCGCCCCAGTGGCCTATAAAATTGCCCTACTATCGGCGCTTGAAGGTGTACACAATGTCTTCCACGTCTCTGAACTGCGGAAGTACGTGCACGACCCGAGTCACGTGGTAGATTTTGGCCAGCTGGAGCTAAAGTCCGACTTATCCTACGTTGAAGAGCCAGTTCAAATTGTAGAACGCAAGGATAAGCTGCTGCAAAATCGAGCGATCCCTCTCGTCCGCGTCCTCTGGAGGAACCATTTGGTCGAAGAGTCGACGTGGGAGCTTGAATCGAAAATAAAGGAGAAATTTTCTTCGTTGTTCTCGTAGAGGTAGGTTCTATCCTTAAAGTTTTGAGGACGAAACTTTTTATTAGTTGGTTATGGTGTAGTACCCCGTTCCTACATCGTGTCCCATTTTCGTCCACGGGGTGTGCAAAAAACACTGTTGCGATCGATTCGGTCGGGACCGATAGGTCGGAATCGGCCGAGTCGATCGAACGAAAATGGTTGAATTAAGATCCATTCCACATTATGGAATGGCTTCTTCGGAACCAAGTCCGATATTCAGCGGATTGCGCCTCGAGGATTGGCTCTGCGGCTGAGTCGGGAGAGACCTCCCGTAGCTCTGGTTTTCATAACGTACTTGATTTGGCTTTAGCTTTAGTTTTCGTGAATATTTTCGATGGATTTTCATGACATATTTTCGAGCTTCGCATTCATATAGAATATCCTTGAATTATACAGTATTCTAATCAGTTGTTTATGCGATTGCAAGTGATCGCGTAGACGACGTCAGCGCAGCCAATCGGTCGCTCGCTTGAAGCAAGCTTGAGGCGAGTGGCTGACCTCCTTCGTCTCGTCCCTCTACTTCAAAAAACTCATATGTGAAGTAAAATGAATGCTTGTCATAATAGTGTAGAATCAAAGAAATCGTGGTACGATTCTTCACGAAACACTTGTTATCAAACTGCCGGTACTGAAAATAGAAAATATGTTTTCTTATGCAAATTTACTTAGCCTATGTAAAACAATGAATGAATCGATTAACGTTTATCGCAACGATATGGCTAAGTAAGCAAATCGACTAAGTTCAAAAGAAAACGGTCATTGGATAACTTGTCACAAGGTAAAGTTTCCTCGAACAGTTGCCTAGGCCAAGGGACCGATTCGGAAGGAACGAGTGTAGCAAGCGCCAGCCTTTCATCGACATGAGTTAAGCAGAAACTTTAGCACAGGGCTCGCTATCCGACGCAAAAGGATCACCGTCTAACCCAGCTATAGTCCGCGATGGCTTGACATTACCAGTGGCCTTCACACCCTTTCACTGCTTAACAAATGCATGGGATACGGGATGGATATGATAGTTGCTTAATGTTATACAATTTTATATGCTTGCCTGAAAACATGTTGACATACAATTGATCAGGATGGTAAAGATCACACAAAAGGCTAGCTAACATGTTTGTAAAACTTCTTGAATAAAATGCAGAGCTTGGATTTAATTAGCCATTCGCCAGTACATGTGTTCGTACTGATCCTCGCTCTTTGCAGGTCCCGCAAACCAGGAAGGACGCGCCAACTAGCTCGACGACGTTCGTGACTTTTGAAGCTTCGGCTGTGCGTCAAAAACTTTTCCTGCGACTCTACTTTTGAAGGCTCTCGATAGTCCAAGGAAGATGACTCAGCGCCCCTCCCATCCAGGTTACTAGAGTACTTTGTTGTATTTGATGGATGTGTACAATGTATGGAACTGCCATCTCATCGGCACTCTTTTGTAATCGAGTCATGTTGTAGCCTGCGCGGCATGAGTCTTGTACTGGAGTCTATAAAAGATGTTCATAATTAATAAAAATTAAAGTTTCTTTACTTAATGTGTGATTCAATTTGTCTGCGTACACTCTTAGATCTCGTGTCTCGGATTACCTTATGACTATGCCTTGTGCGATCGCAAGTTAGGTTCGCACAGCATCACGCCCGGGGACGACTATCGATTCGACGTAATCGGTGCGTGACAATCTCGGTCCTTATTTGGTTTACGGGTTGTAACTTGGTTACCGGAATAGTCTTTAGTTATCTTATCGTTTATTACCCTTTTTCTCTAACTCATGTCTTTCGTTATCATTTATATCTCATATGCTAATATACTGGTTTTAGTTCTTAAGTGAAGCCTCCCTTGTGGCACTTTCTCTTTCTGGGGTCTGATGCAGCTGGTTTTGTATAGCCAAATTTTGGAGTAGCACCCCAGGATCTACCTGCCTTTCAGCCAGATGGTTAGCACTAGACGCAATCCTGGCAACGAGTGGGTTTTATTTTGCTCTTCATTCTATTATAAATTATTCTTTTGAGGCGTTTAGCCGCCAAGCAAGTGTTAGCTCGTGTTGAAACTTATTTCTGTCTGCCTAAGGGCTGTAACATGATTGATAAATCTTAGGGTTGATCATGTATGACTTTAACTCTTGTTAGTCTTTGTATTTTGTATGACTAGCTTCATGATCATCTGAATATGTAATGTTTGGGATGCCTTACCTTGTATGTCTGATGATCTAATATCTTGTAATATTTACTTACTTGCTTGGGATTGAGACACTAGGCTTGTTCTTGACCATAAGAGACTGCTGGCTTGTAGTTAAACTCTCATGCATCTAGACAGCCGTGACCGTATTGCGAGGTGGGTTGCACTTCAATATACGTAGCTGGCTGTGTCTGTCCCTCGCTCTCCAGTGTTCTGGTTCTGGGGCGTGACACTATGGGTGAGCACGGGTCGGGCCGTGCCCAAACTTTGTAGACCCGGACCGGACCCGTTTCTTGACGGGGCGGGTCGGGCCGGGCCTAAATTTTTTTGGAACCGGATTGGACCCGGCCCGTTTAAAACGGATCCAATCCGAAGAACCCGCGGGTCCAAACGGGTCCAAAATTTAGTAGTTCTGCAGTACAAAATAGATGAGTTTAAGTTGTCACAGAGCAATAAATTGATAGAGCATAACAAAATTAGTTTGGGGACTTTCCTTACCGAGCATCCTCACAATCAAACAGGTTGTAGAGCCTTTATTTTGTGTTCCTAACTACTGCAATATACATTGTTTTTCTTGTTGTAAGAAACATGAGGGAATCCAAGTTGTTGCAACTTGCAACACAATCAAACAACATAAAAGAAGAAGAAAAGTTATCCTTACATTCAAGCAACGGCACTAACAACACACACAAAAAAATGAAGAAGAGGCAATCCATATTTCAACAAGACAGATAAGAGCTTTTAAGCATTAATAGTAAGTCAATGAAAGTAAAAATAAAAGAAGAAAAAATTCAAAACAAACGGGCTGGGCCGGGGCCCCGTTTCATTTGGAAACACGACCCGCCCCGACCCGTTTATTTTACACAACCCCCCCGCCCCGCCCCGTTTGAAAGTAAAATTTTGGAACCGGCTTGTTTGGACAATATACGGTTCGGGACGGGTCGGAACCGCGGGTCGTGGACCCGTATGCCCAGCCCTACGTGACACATGTCCATAATGACTTATCGATTGACGAAATCAGAACACATCTAGCCCTGTCCTGTATACAGACCAACTTTTTAGGTTCCAATGGCAACCTGTTAAATCATCTATATTTATAATTGATAATTATCACTTGCTACTTTCCATCATGTTTAGTTCAATACATATCGTATGTTGTATATTGTACTTGTCTAGATTTTCTTAGTACTTGCTCCAATCATGACTGGATATTCATTTAATAACGTAAGATGACAAGATTTGTTTCGAGACCTACAGTGAATATGTCGGTGATAATGACATCACCAATGTGTCTGATCCCTCTGATGACTTGGAGTAGGATATTCTTTTGCCTTATGCTCTCGAACACTCAGTTAGTTTTAGCTCAACTTAATTCATTTACCTGGTATATAACCAAGATAAGTATGGAGATGTATTATTGTGACCCTTTGATATTTTGACTTTTGTTGATATTGTCTTGTTATCCCTTTCCCGAGTAATGTGGACATAGCTTGTGATAATTAATGGTGGATTGGTTATGTTTATATATATATATATATATATATATATATATATATATATATATATATAATAATATTATATATATATATATATAATTATAAAATATATATATATATATATATTTGGAAAAGGCAATTTATTTAAAATTCAGAAATCATACACTCAGTTGATCCAAACAAGGCGGCCGGACCAGACGGCAACATCTTCTATAAACTACATTGGCAGGTCCTCAGAGCCCCAGTTACAGCGATGATTAATGACTTCTTCATGCATGGACGGCTACTCCGAGAGTTAAACCAAACTTTTTTACCCTCATACCTAAGAAGGAGGGTGCTACCTCTCTTGACGACTAACGATCGATATCATGTTGCAATTTTGTACAAGATCATCACCCATCTCATGTGTAAAAGAATGGAGGCAGTGATGCCGGAGCTGATTTCGAAGAACCAGGCAGCCTTCATCAAAGGAAGGTCGATCGCGGAGCATAGTCTGTTGGGCCACGAGCTGGTTCGGGAGTTCAACAGACCGGGAGCAGACAGAGCTTGCATCAAATTAGACTTGAGAAAGGCTTACGACACCGTCAATAGAGATTTTCTCTGTCACATACTGGCTGCAATGGGATTTGATCAGGCTTGGATCGCCTGCGTTCGTGAATGCATCATGACGGCCTCATTTTTTGTGCTTGTCAAAGGTCAACCACACGGGTTCATTACCAGTACCCGGGGTCTTCGGCAAGGTTGCCCACTCTCCCCTTATATATATGTGTGTATATATATATATATATATATATATATATATATATATATATATATATATATTATATATATTAAACCAGGTAAATTTTTTCTGTAATCGCTCCCACTGGGATTCGAACACTTGACCACTCGGGCCGCATGCATCTCTCTTAACCACTAGGCTAGAGGTCATCTGCTATATATATATATATATATATATATATATATATATATATATATATATATATATATATAGATGATGGATATTATGTTGATAGTATAGATGACATATTACTGTCGACTCTGCGACATAGGTTGGACGTATTCACATACCTATACCCAAGTATTTTAGAGTAGGGCTTGACATTTGTCACAGAGGGAGGAGAGGGTGGAAATAGCTAATGTTGTAGCAGGAGGGGATATTAGAGGAGGATAGAGGAGAGCATGACATGTCATAACCGGATTAGGAGGACTCACTACAACAAAAATACCTTTTAATGACGGCTAAAAACCGTCATTAATTAAGAACCATGACATTTTTTTCTTCAATCCAACCGTTATGAAAACGGGTGTTAAATATTTTTGAAAGCGTTATAGATAAGTCTTCGAAAAACGTCATTAATAGGTTAAATTTGTGCTACATTTTATTTTTAAAGCTTTATGGATATTTATGTAAAACCGTTGTAGTTAATATGGTTTAGTAGTCAGGACATTTTGAAAGCGTTATGAATAGATGATCTGTATATGGTCATTGTATCACATTTATAACGCTCTATACTGCATGTTATACATTTCAAACGCTGCTCAATTCAATTTGAAAACAACCACTTTGATCCATATTCACAACAAAACATTGAAATGTAATATAAAGTACCATTCTCCATTTCATTGTCTCAAAATATGGTACATCAACATCTCACAGACATAGAGTACTTTAGCTAGCTAAATTTTATTGTCTCAAAATAGGGTACATCAACATCTGTATATGGTCATTGTATCACCTGTCCTTGGCCTCCACATGTGCTACATTTGGTCACTTTTGTGCCAGGTTTGGCCCCAGAGCCATCGTAGGTGCTGCAACTCTCCAGCTTGGTTACCTCTATCTCTTTTTCCACACCAAATACTGCTTCTTTATGTTAAGGACGAGGTTGTAGCTTTCACCATCACCCTGCATTGGCCTGTTGCGAGCAGTCTGCTTCCGCCCATTCCTCACATTCCGCCCATGCCTTCAAATAATGACTCGAATATATCGAATGGATTGCTGAAATCCTGAAAGACGTGTTTTCCAGATATGGGCTGTAAGAAGAAAAGAATACCCAACTTCAGCAATGCGTTATGGGCTGTAACTAAGTAAACCAACTAAACTCGAACATCCAGTTTATATCGAAATGATACTTAACAAAATTAGAAACTAGAAATCCAATACAAACATAAGTTCAATGAGGACTTTAGTGAAGCTAGTAAATAATCAATCCATCTTATTCTTCCTGTAGAATAAGCAAAACACAGATATCTTTCTAGACCATAGGTTTAAAATAATAAAATTATGCATAGTTAGCTCATAAACTAATAAGTTGAGACCTCTTGGTAAAATATGGATGGGGCTGGAAAATAAAACTGAGAAGTCATATCTAGTGCCTCTAGTACAGAGCTATAGAGAATATTCAATTTGTATAATCAGATGCAAAACGTTGTTATTTGAGGTATAATGAACATGTGGCAAGAAAATGACAATTAACAAGCTTCAAATATATCACTAGTTACGTTTTGGATAAGGTAAGTAAAATCAAATACCATATACAATTCCAGAAATATATCACCCAAAGAATGATGAGTTTCTCACACATCAGGAAAGTAAAAGCATCAAGTGAGTAATAAGAACAAACTTATGGCCATTGTTAAAAAAAGGTTATACAACTAAACATCAAATGCATGAAGTTCAAGAAATCAAATGCATGAAGTTCAATACACACTGAAGCGACGACCATAAGAAATGATTCCTTGTATGCAAGGCTTGTTGTTGCTGAGAGTAACACATATGTATTGATGTCCTCCACCTAAAACATGACATTTTATAAATTTATGATTTTTGGTACAAGAGAAATGCTTATTTACAAGTTGAAGGACATGGATAGGTAAATAGGACAACCAGTTAACAAGGGATCAACTACATGCTACTCTATGTCCATCTACATGCAATTTATGTCCATTACTGAAATTTTCAAAAAAGAAAATTCAAACCATAGCCAGGGAAAGAACTTCAAACACCCAAAGGGCACTGTCCTCCGGGTAAAGAACTAGAGTATTCTAGTGTTCATAGGAACAAGTAGGTCAAGCAACATATGTAAAAAAAACTGATTACCATGAGCAGTAATAAGTGAAGCACTAAGAAATTTACACTCTAGAGAGAACTGACCACAAGAAACTTTCAAACAATCTAAAAGAAGGGACCTGCAGTTGAAAAATTAACACTCTAGATATTGCAGCTCTCACCTGCATGAAAAACATATTTAAATATGTTTTAGACATGAACCATTGATAGAATGGAAAGGACATTAGTTGTCAAGAACATGTGTCAAAAAAGGGAACACAATGGAAGAAGCTAAAAGATACAATGCCAAGCACCTTACTCCATAACCAAAATACTATAAAAAAAAATGTCGCCCCTACCTGAGAATATCTTCTATATCCTGCAGGTTGTTATTTTCCACCCAAGATATTATATTAAATTGAATGATAATAGATTATTAAAGTGAAAACATACTCCATGAAAGAAACCAATAACATTGGATAAGGACGGCGCATCAATTGGTAGAATATTGTATGGCATAAATTTCCCTCCAAGTGTTGCATCAGATTTTTTTTAACCTTCTTCACCTGAAACAAGATAAGAATATATAGGTTGCTTAGAAAAAAAGGTCCTCTTCACTGCAATAGAAAGTAACGGGCTTCAGGCATCGATATGCTAGGCAGTAAATGTCTTTCGGTAATACAAAAGGAACTGAACAAGCTACCTCTGAAAGTGTGTTGGACAAACTTATGGCCAGTCTGAATATTTTCTTATAAGATGTTACTAAATAAATATACACAATATATAAAATCATCTGCCTCCATAAATTAAATGTGTACCAGAAATGTATTATAGAAATGATTGATACTAAATAAATATTTTCTTATACTAGTAATAGGCACACATTGTGTTCACCCACAAACATTGTCAACCACTTAGTATCCTTTCCTGCTGCTTCAATCCAGGAGCTCCATATGTCATAGCATCACACAATTCTCACAATAAATCCATCGGAAGTCACATGACACATAATGCATGTAATGAGCAAGTATCTCACATTAAATAAGTTGTGGTTTCTTCCAATTCTTAATCTCCATGTTGGCAAGGGCAACAATTGAGGGGGAAACACAATCAAACAGAATAGAAGATTCATCCTCTCTCACATTAAATAAACTGATGGTATATCTAACACCCAAACTGGATGCTGAGAATTATAATTTGTTAGGAGAAAGATACGAAAGAATTAAAAAAATAACAGTACAGTTGAGAACTTGGTAGAAACAAGAAAGAAGTAAATAAAGATCCACAAAAAACATCAAGCAGACAGAGACAGAATAGACTCCTAAAAATTTAGAATTAAGGTCGAACAACAATGAAGAACAGAGCATACAATTTACACATAAGATTTCAATTACCAAAATCATTGCTTTAGTTGGGTCAATAATATTGTGACCTGTAGGCCAATATGTTGGTTCCAGTCATCGATTGAAGCTGATACTTCTTCCATATACTGACCAGGATTTGCCATATATCGACATGTATTCGGTTGTTTCGGGTGCTTTTGGGTCAATGGACAAATTTAAACAAAATTACATATCGTGCCACTAAGAACAATGAACATCCAAAACTATGGAGTGCATATGAAAGCTAAATGAAGCTAAAGAGATTCAGGACAATGCATATCACTACAAGAAAAAAACCTTTTACAACGTTCCATCTACAACACTTTGTAAAAACGTTGTAAATATGGAGGGTCTTCTACAACCTTTATTGTAAAAACGTTGTGAAATACAGGTACAAACAACGTTTTATATTCAAACGTTAAGCTTCTACAAGTCATTCACAAAAGTTGTGTATTACTATCTTCAACAACATTTTATTAACGTTGTAACATTTTTTATTTTTGACAACGTTTATTTAATGTTGTCCAAGTTTTTAATTTTGACAATGTATTTAAAATGTTGTAAAAATATCATGTTCAACAACGTTTGTCAACTGTTATAAATTTTTTATGTTTCACGATATTTGTTCGATGTTGTAAAAATAATTTTATTTCACCACTTTATATAAACGCTGTGTATGTAATATCATTTTACAATGTTTAGGAAACATTGCAAAAAGGTATTGAACAACTTTTATAAAACGTTGTAAAAGATGTGTATTTTACAATGTTTAGACAATGTTGTAAATTTATCTTTAAAATGTTGTTAGGATGATAATATTTGAAATATTGGTCTTATTAGGTCGACATCTTACTTCATAGCAGCCTTTGATTAAATGAATATGCCACGAGTTGAAACCCATCCCTTCTACGGTTTCGAAAGACAAGTTTATTGTATCCATTTCTTGCACAAATCCCTTCCATGGCTTCCTGCTTTCCTTATTTTCGTTCTTGTAAAAATTATGACCACTCCACCTCTATTTTACTCTAAAACGTTGCTTTAACTTAGGCTATGTCATATATTCAATTGATGAATTAAATGATTAGAGATTTTAGTCCTATCAGTTTGTTCAATTTCCTTTTTGAGTTCTTTTTAATATCTTCTAAGTAAATCAACTGAATTATATCATGAATTTGTTAAAAAAATAACTCAAAAATTGTTCTAAAACAACTTTGGAATTTTAGTAGATATGATATATCTTTTATTTTTGTAATAGATTGATTGTTCTATTCCTAGCCGATCCAACATGATACAATTATTATTCATTACACAAGGTGGTAGTTACTAGGGGTGAGCTTTCGGTTTATTCGGTTTCAACCGACCTGAAATACTCAAAACAGAATCAGCTATTTCTAAAGTTCTAAAATGGAAACTGAACCAGAAGTAGCCAAAACCGAAACCGAACCAGACGGAACCGAATAACCGAATCAGTTTATTTGTTTTGTTCGATTGAAATATTTCTCGAAAAAGACGCATTTGTGACAAAAATAATTGTTCTGTCGAAAGTATCTCGTAAAAGTCCATATTATTTTCGACGCATAATGCGCACTCAGAAATGAGCTATTTTTTGTCAGAATTACTCAATAATTAGAGGGAGTTTTGGCGCCAAAACTAATTCCGACAATAATATTTTTTCTTGGAAAAGAGCATTATTATTTCTGAGGACAAATAAGATTTGTCGTAAAGTGGCCGAATTGCGAAGACAATTACAGTTGTTCGAAAATAATGTTTTATTTGAGAAACACCAGATATTATCGTAAATAAATTTGTATTGGAGGGAGTTGAACATTTCCAAGGATTTTTTTGTGTCGGTGAAGGTATTGGTTTTTCCAAGGATTTTTTGATGTCATCGAAAGTGGTTGACTATTTCCTATACTAAGTAGACACTGTCATAAAATTACTCAATAATTGGAGGGAGTTGTTGGCGCCAAAACTATTTTCGACCAGAATATTTTTTCTCGAAAAAGAGAATTATAATTTCTGAGGACAAACATGCCACGTCTTAAAAGCTGGCCTAACTGCGAGGGCAATTACAGTTGTTTGTAAATTATGTTTTATTTATGAAACAAATTCTTTATTTATGAGAAATACTAGATATTGTCGGAAGTGAATTTGTATTTATGAGGGAACATAAATATTGTCGGTGAAAGTATAGGTTTCTTCCAAGATTTTTTTATGTCATCAGAAGTAGTTGACTATTTCCGATACAAAGTAGACATTGTCGAAATAATAATCAAATAATAAAAAATATTCTAAATTTTTTGACTGTCTTAGAACACCCTATTAACACAGACAAATAACAAACTACTAGAAAAACTTTTAAGCAATTCATAAAATGGCAAATATTCTATTTTATATCTGGTTTAAGGGACTCATAACTCTATTTAATAGAAGAATTTTTAAACAATTCATAATTTTGGTAACTTATTTAAAAAATATGAGACTTTATGTACTTATATGCAAAAACCATATTTAATTAATTATTACTGTGTAAATATGTCTGTATTGTGTTTATATTTCCTTCTATAAAATCGTTTTCTTCAAATGGAATAGTGAAGAGTATTACATTTTAAAAGTGTTTTCTAAATTAAGCTACTCATTAAAAAGTTTTCTCCAAATAAATCAAAATATTTATCCAAATAATCAAATTCACCAAATAAATTTAAAATACTAGTAAATGCACATATGTTGTACGTAAAATAATTTTAAATATAGTGATTTACGATATTATTGAAATATAAAAATCAAATTTAAATTATGTTAGAATATTTTAAATGATAGTTAGATAATATCATTTATTTAGTTTAAATGTAATTTAAAATTTAAAATATTTTAGGATTTACATATGTCAAGTAGTTAGGAGAATTTTATGTTTTTAATTTTTTTCAACTACGTATACAGTTACGATACTTAAAAATATTTAAGTTTTAAATTAATTTTATGTTAGAATATTTTTTTCAGCTAGTTCTTGTGGTCAGCGAGAAGAGGTATAACCTCATTGGCTAGGCGGACGGTCTCGGGATCGAACCGCATGGGAGGTTCGGTGTGTATGTGTGAAAATTGGGGACAATGGACCAAATGGCATGCAACACAGTGTGCACATAGTCTCGCGTTACGTCGAACATTTCAAAAAAATAGAAATAAAAAATTATTACTAAAAATAATATTTTACATATTTTACTTAGTTTATTTATGGTAACAATCATAACCTGACATCAAAAATGAATATTATCTACCAAACAACCAAAATTTCAACTTTCCCTCCACTATTTCACCAAAAAACCTAATAACAATGTTACCTAAAAAAACGTGCCCCAGCCTCCCATCCCCAATCATCCTCACTCCCCCTCCCTCGGGGAGCACCACCATCCTCCATCCTTCTTCTTTGACCGGTGCTTCCATTTCCTTCACCAGCATCACCTTCCCTTCTCTGCTCGCATCCATCCACCTCCACTACCATTTCCACCCATCTTAACCACTCTTGCGCTCACCTCCCCTGCAATCGCAACTACGCGATCCGATCCCTCTCCAACCGGTGCAAGCATCTCTGCCTCCTCGTCGACACCAATACCCCCGTCGACTCCAAGTGGTTTCCCCATTTCGCGATTGGATCTGCACCGTCGGTCATCGTCTTTCTCGCTCGCATGTTTTCTTTCTATTATATGATGTTTAATAAATATTATTGGTTGTAGTCTTTGATTAATAGATAGGAAAATTAATCTGTTATAAGAAAATAGAGGAGATAATGGATCGACAATAATGTGTTTGATTGATCTCGCTAACCAAAATTGGAAGAGAAGACTCAGACTCGGTTCAATCGGAAAGTGAATTTCCAATTGAACATCCTGCTTGACAGTTAGATTGGAAGAGGATGTTATTTAGTTTGATCTTAGGTTCTAAATTACTGGGCTTTGAAAATTGTCAAAATAGAGTTATAGCACTTGGGGGTTTAGAAGTGACATTGGAGTTTTACAAAAAAACGAGTGTATGAAATGGATTTTCACAATTTTTTATCAGGTTTGCATTTTGGTAACTTTGGTGTGGAGTGTATTTGTAGTTAAATTGATTTTCATCTAAACCCAAAAACCTGCAAAAATTAACTTGTTCGTAGTTTGGAGATCGAACTTTGCAAATTGCCAAGTATTCATCTCGATACTTTTGATACTCAGCGACTTGCATGCACCCCAAACAACCAATTTCCTGCAGGTTCCAGATCTCTTTGAAACTTTGACCTGTTGCATTTTTCTTCCTAGGAACTTCTACAAGAGTAGCTAATTTTCTGTATGTGCAAATCATTTACCATGACGTCTATATAGTTGAGAAGGTGCTCTAAGTGGTGCCACTATCGGAGGATGAGCTGTTACAGGTATTAAACATGATGACCGAAGCTACCTATCATGTTGGCCAGGATTGACTTTGTGAGTCAAACACAAATTTTAGATCCTAGGATATGATAGTAGTCATATCTTATTGTACGGTCATTGATATACAAATCATAGATTTAGTATTTAGGTTTTGATGAAAAAAATGCTACATATATTAAATGATTTTCTTTTAGTACTACATTATTGCAATGGGTTAGATGACTATATCATACATGTAAACTTTCATAAATGTAACTGTTCAGAATTTTATACCGACATTACTCACAAGTTTCAAGTTGTGGTCGTAAAAATTGTATTCTTTAATACCCTTTGCTACCTTCTTACCACTCACATTCTTGATCTCTAACCTATAATTCTTCTAGTTTAGTATGTTTGTCATGTAAGATGTATTATTATGTATCCAAGGATGAGAATGTATAAAACGAAAAGCCGAGGGCTGGCACGAGAAGAAGCTTGATGTGACCCTGACCTGAAAGGGGATTGAACTTCGTAGTGCCAAGTTTTTTGCTTGAACAATTTCAGGTTTGATTTAGAATCCTAGATTTGCTCAGCCCTTCTGGCCCAGTCGAACGCTCAACTAGTTTGGGTAATACTTGGGCCCCTTATATAGATTCATTCATAGCTCTGGATCATGTCTCACAACCTTCACTGTTGAACTAGAGTTACAAGGGTGACCAGGGCGCTAATTACTTTCGTCCTTGTGTTCCCCTCTCATATACAACCCTTCTCCTTGTCAGCCTCTTAGCCCTCTCTGACTTCATGTTGTTTTAAGCACACCACCTTATTAGTTCAGTTTGATTTAAACATAAGACCTTCGAAGGACAAACAAAGATAAAAACTCTCCATTGCCATCATCTAGGTGTTTGTTATCCACATCACTTCTTTTATCCCTATTCCATGAGCTCATGCTCAATTTTTTAGCCCTCTACATTTTCTTTCTCTCTTTACCGAAGGGCCACCTCAAGCTTGATTTTTGTTCAGTTTTGATATTGAAGGTTAATAGTTGAATCATCATCGATACCTTTTTCTTTGTACACAATAAGTCTTAGTATTCATTTTGTAAGTATGTTTCAACGTCCATGTTGATAAACATTCGAACTATGAATTTCATGCTATGCATAATAAAAGTTACTGGGTTGGCATTTCCAAAGACCCTCTTCACATCACATCTACTATGGAATTGACTAGTTTGATATCAAAAAATAATTGTTCGTGGCAGAATATATGTACCTATCTTATTTGTTACATTAAAAGTTAAAATATATCCTTATGACAGGCTCATGGTGAACTAGATAGAATTGGTGCTCCAAGTTATCTTTCTCTGGTCATCAGGCGTTTCTACCCTGAGGTATCTGTATAATGCTATTAGATATCACCATATGTTAACTTCTTATATACTATGAGTATCTAAATTTTTTTCGTATTCTTATTTTGTAGCTATCAGCGAGCTTTGGCGTAGGGATTCACTCCAATTCCAATAAATGTGATAAGATTGGTTACCATATCAGAGGAAAGAAGGCAGTATCGGTAACATCTAATGGTCTATTAGGAATCAACATCAAGGGTATGTATGCATTTTAACTTAGATAATTGTACTGCTCGAGTAATAATCAACAACAACAATATTTGCTCCATTTTTTTTGGGTCAGCTAGAAGAATCATCATATTCCAATAATCCCCGTGAAGGTCCATCTCCTCTCTAACATGTGAATGTATAGCCTTTTCTGCAACCTCAGTCCGAGTGCGTTTTATGTCTAACCATTGTTGTAGCAGAACTTTAACTAAGATCCTATCTCTTCTAATTGGTGCATCAATTAGTCTCCTTTCACATTCTAAACATCTCAGATGATTTTTACTCATCGTATCCTCATTCTTAATTCAGATGCAGTCGGCTTCCATTAATGAGGCTCATTTTAGCCTCTCTTTTAATATATTGCCAGGTGTCGATCTCAGCTTGCTGATTTCAGCATACATGTTTGAATAATTGTGTTTGGTGAATTTTTCTTGTATATCTACAACTATGTACAAGTATGACTCTTTCATTTACATTCATGGTTGAATTAGTATCAGAAGATGTATTAACTTTTAGCACTGAAGAAAGTCCTTTTCTATTAAAACCAATATTATTTTACTACTGATTCCAATGGCATGTATATGTCCTACATTGTATTTGGGATACATAAAGAAGCAGGTCATATGTTAGTATGTTGGGCATGAGTTTATGTGCATATCCTTCACTATGATTTTTTTTATAATAGATATCATGACAAAATAGATGTACCCGACTTTACGTCACCTCATCCAAACACTTAATTCCATATCCTGTTGTGATTACATATTTCTTCAAACATATCAGTTTGTGTTTGGATGTGGAAAAGTGAGAAGGGATAGAGAGAAAAGATAGTATAGTTTGTTTAGTAACTAGGACATAGTAATCATAAAAGTACTTGTCTCACTTCCATTGGCTTAGACTTCTCGCGTACTTTATTTTTCTTACAAATAAGCATTCTTGTCTTGGTAAAAATATAAGAGGGTCCTTTAGAATTGATTATTTTAACAGCCTTTATCCATCTCTTATTCATTGTATAGGTTAAACCCTGAGAGACTGGGTGGTGACTTCAAGCAAGAAGTTCGGTAAATTTTTCATCTTTACTATTTTGCTAGTACCTGCAAGTTTTGTAGGGTGACTATTTCTAAAGATTAGATGATGCTTTATCTGACTCCTTTTGTGCTAAATCGGCCAGGTTTATGGTGGATTTTAAGTGCATATGATTCTGTCAAGAACCAGGTCATGCTACTTAATTAAACTCTCAATAGGTTAACTGTAAGTAACATATAATGAAACTTACTTGAATTTTGTCTTAAACATCACACTGACGTGTTATCTATAATTCAATTTGATGGACTATGAAATAAACTTGTTTATATTACTTTGGTTCATTAAACTTGACTGCATTATCGGTTTTTAAACATTTTTTGTCTAATAATAAATGATTGTTAGACTAGTTACCATGATCAGTTGTTCTCGAATATGGATGATTATGCAACAACGACAAAGTTATTTTCCAAAAAATTTGGTGTCAGCTATATGAATCCTTTTAATCCATTCTTCTCTATTAAGGGTCAAGTTCTTTGTAAAATTAGTGGAAGTTATACCCTTCTGTATAGTTAATAGTTACAATATAGCTCTATCCTGATTTTTTAAAAACGACTATACACTTTTTTTTTGAATGTTTATATGGTTATTTTGGAGACGAGGAAAGCAATAGAAGTAATCAGGTTCAGTCTAGCCATACCTCTGATTAGTATGTTATATGTTTTGGTTTTATGATCCCACCTCATAGATGGCCAATTATGTTGAATGGACATAAATATAACACATGATTTGGAAACTCTGACATGGACATGACATGGGTTTAGATGTCCACGCTTCCTTGATGATTTCCAGATAAATTGGGATGATGGACCAAGTGAAATTATTATGCTCATTCCAGATAACTCGTATCATAGAGAATTCGAACTTGTAGGTGATTGTACTTTTGGATCAGTAAGATATTTCCATTAATTGTTTCTATAGATATATTTTCGGGCTCTGGAAGTTCGAGATCTGAACCCAAACTTGTTTTAGGGTCTTTCGTTGCTTATCTATAAAACTTGAAAGCATGTGTTTTAATCATAATGAATGCAGATATAATATCAAATCCATTAGCCGACTACTTGTTTTAAATACCAAATGTGAGATCTATAGATTCTTCATTCAATAGATATGTTTAGTTGGATGAAAAAAATTGGCAAGTCTGAGCCTAGTGAAAGTATGAGTAGTCTGAACTGATTGTATGCTTTTGAGTATAAAATGATTTTGCTTTAAAATTTTCCCTTTCCATGAACCTTGCAAGAAACTTCTACTATTTGTCTTGTCCAATTTACATTATGTTGAAAGTTCTAGGTTTACTGATTTGATTATGTATGTATTCAAAAGGATGGAGAGAATTGTGGTCCTCCACGTAATAGACAACAGAATCGAACAACCGAGATGCAAAATATGACTGAAAGGGTGAGCAAAATGTATTCCTGTGCAATTTCACTTTTATGCTATTGTATGTATTCTTGTTGTTTTCTGAACATAAGAGGAGGGATGATATCAAAAAGAAACTAAAAGCTCTGCAAGAAATCATACCCAATTCTCACAGAGTAAGTTTTTTTTTAATGAAAATGTTACAATCAATAATTTTCATTAACCTGATATGGTATTAGTTAGGAACTCTACTTATAAGAAGTAAAGTATATTTGCATCTGGATGTTAAAGGCACTAAGCAACACTAACCAGGTGGGGTCGATGGCAGATTTGGGGTTGCAAAGGCGATGTACACCAAGGGCCAAGTCTATGTCGGTTATCGCTGGATCCTGTGGATACATTGTCCCAGGTTAGGTCCATCAATCATTCTTCTTTGATACCTAAAGCTTAATCAGTAATGTTCACTTGTTTTTGTGTGTGTTATAGAGTATGCATACACTCTTCGGGTAACAAAATAGAGTGACATATCCAACTTAGGGTTATTATTTGCAGCTAGTGACGGGAGAGCGTCCGATCGATCCAGAGTTTGGTGAGAAGGACCTGCTAAAATGGTTGTGGCACATACTGGTTGTACCAACTATACATGACTGGTTCCAAGGCTCTGAGGATTGTTTGCAATAGCATTTTGAACATGCAAACGAGTGTTTAAAAATGTTAGTTTAGGAATATTTCCTGATCCTTATCATATTCTGATTGTATCCCCTATAAAATCAAATCAAAATCAAACTACAGTTAGAAGGTTGACTTTATATCTATAAAGGTGTTGAGTAAATCGGCTGTTTGAATTGCAAGTTAATTAAGTATCCCCTATTGTCTGTCATCTATGTTGTTTTACAAGTATATAGATATAGAAAACATTTCTTTAGCCTTCTAAAAATGTTGCTTTTATATTATATATTGCATTTGAGTTATTGTTATTTTGTTCCTTTTGCTCATTATTTGGTTCAACCTTAACTTTGTATTGTACGAACTAATTGTTTATGAGCCGAGTGAAAATTAGAATAATATAATTTATTTGTATTTGTATTAATATAATTGTAATCAATATATTTTTATTTATAAATTGTATTTTTTTTAAATGGAAACATAATCACAACGTTTCAAAACAGTTGTAAGATAACATTATAACAACTTTTCTAAACATTGTAAAGTTTATTTACAATACTTGTAAATCATTGTTGATGTTATAATTACCACATACAAATGTATATTACAACGTTTGGCAAACATGATTGAATAATATATACAACATTTGTTAAAAGTTGTATGAACTTTTTTTACAATGTTTCTATGCTGTTGTAGAAAATCTATGTACAATGCTTATTGAACGTGGTAGCTATCATTTTTACCACAGTTACAAAATATTGTTAAACTTATACTTACAACACTTGTAGTATGTTTTAAAAAGTATTTTTACAATACTTGCCAAATGTCGTAGAAACTTTTTTGTCAGATTTTATAAATTTCAACAATGTTTATAAATTGTTGTTGGAAGAACTTCTACAACATTTTTACAACATTCAAACAAACATTGTGGAAGATAATCCCCCTTTTATAACCCTGGATATAACAACCTTCTATTAAACATTGTAATAGACCTTTTACAACATTTTTGCAATGTTGTAAAATGGGTTTTTTCTTGTAGTGTATATACATCGATTCAAGGATACTAGCATGGACACAAAAAGTTCACACAGATATAGGTAAATATTCAGATAAATAGCATGAACACAATTTGAGATATAGGAAACCAACAAAACCCGTACTAGAATAGTGTCTTATGGATCAAATGAACTGAATGTAATCAAATTTACGACAAATGAATAATTATTAACTTAAATGAGATTAGTGTATATGCAACATATGAAGGCTAAATTATCCTAGTGGCACCCCAACTATAGCGCTCGGGTATTTTTGGCACATTAACTTTCCCGTGCTCGATTTTGGTACACCAATTTAATAAATTGCTCTTTTGAAGCACATTTTGTCAATTTTGAAGCACATCGGGACCACTTCAAAAGAATATCTGACAAATACAAGTATTTAAATTGCGCTTTTGTACTATAAGATATATTTTTGAAGGGGTCTCGATGTGCTTCAAAATTAACGAAAGGTGCTTCAAAAGAGCAATTTATAAAGTTTGGATGTCAAAATCGAACAGTAGAAAGTTAATGTGTCAAAAACGCTTGAATGCTATAGTTGGGATGCCAGTAAAACCTACAACAAAGTAGTATAAGAGCATACAATAGTGGTTTATATCAGGATAATAAAAAATAAAATAAAATATATAACTCTTATCACAACTCTATAGTTTTAGTGTCTTGTGCGCAATTTAAGCAAAATTCAAAAAATTAAACTTATGCATGAACCTAGCCCTTGACCCTTAAACTGGACATTCAATCTGCATGGATGTATTAGAATAATATAAATATATAACCCTCGTGACCTCAAGCCAAGTAAGTCCGGAGTTTGGTTGTAGCGACTGAAATGAATAATCAGTCAAAACTCGACTAGTAAGCAGCAGATTTGGACCCAATAACAAGATTCGGTCTATTATACCTGAGCAGTGCAGATGTTGCTGGTGGCCGTGTCCCTCCTGATATGCTGCTCCCTCGTCTGCATCGCCATCCGCAGCGCCGGCTTCCCGGTGGAGTCCATGCCGACCCCGATGATCCTCCCCGACATCATCCTCTTGTACTCCTGCGACGTCGCCAGGAACGCCGCGTGCGGGCCCCCGTACCCCATCGGCACCCCGAACCTCTGCGCCGAGCCGACTCGAGCCCGCCCTGGGCGATCTCGACCTGGTATGGGGTGTACTGGGTGTACCAGCGAGGGTTCTCCATGACGTTGCGGAGGATGACGTCGGGGACGAAGGTCCCGTGGTAGCCCATGCCGATGAAGGACTTGAAGACCTTGTTCTTCGACGCGAGCCGCTGCATGTGGGCCAGCATTTGGGACTCGGTGAGCCCCGAGTCGAAGATCGGGAGGGACATGGGCCCGGTGCGGATGGACCTCGGGACGGTGGCGTCGATGAGGGCGTCGAGGTAGGAGAAGCCGACGGAGGAGGACATCAGGACAGAATGTAAACAACATTTTCATATTCAAAAATTAGGGCATTTTACTAAAATCATGTCGAGGCAGAATTTAGGGCATAAAATAAGAAATAATCGAGACATAATTTAGGACAAACCTTGGGGAGTGGGGAGCGGGGAGCGGGCTGAGGGGAGTTCGGGAGCGGGGAGCGGGCTGAAGGGAGTTGGGGAGCGGGAGGAGAAAGAGAGAAGGAGAAAGAGAGAAGGAGAAGGGGTTTAGACTTTTCCTTAAGTGCGGGAGAGTCGAGGATTCGACTTAAAATTTGGTTTTTTTCATAATGCTCGTATCACAATCAATAACGTTTATATAGAAAACCGTCATAGAATATAGTCTTGCTGAACTTTCATGACGCTTCTTTATCAGCCGTCATGAAATCCACTTATCAAGCATCATTAATAGGTCGTGTTGTTGTAGTTTTTAAGTTTCGAGGGTGGAATTCTCACTAGAGAGATGGAGAGTTCGTGATTTGGCAAGAATTTGAGTAATCCGTATACAGTGCATTTTAAGTTATCATCGGTGAACAACTATTTCACTGCTATATTTCTCACGGTTAATCGTTCTGTACAACAACGAATGTGCTTTTCATTTTTAATCCATCGTTTGTTTGTCATTGGGATATTCCAATGGCAACAAAAAGTAGTGATGAGACTGTTGAACATGTTGTGCATACACACGAAAGCAACACATACAACAACCTTAGCAGCGATAACTAAATAACATGGTTAATAACCAAGAACAAATATAAAAATATGCAATACTTAACGTGGTTCGGTTAAACTCGATTTACTCCACGGAACATGAAAAAAAAAACTTTACTTAATCAACAAGAGGAGAAAATATTAAAAAATTATACACACAACCTATAATGGACGACCCTTTCCTTATGAGTTCTCTAACGAGCTCAAATAATTCAAAGTCTCTATCTAGATTTCTTTAATGGCCTCCAAACACTTTCTCTTGCAAAGCATCATTAAACTTCAAGCCAACCAGCCCTAAGATATGGAGAAGTCCTTATAAAGAATTCGCAATCCAGTCCTAAGCTAGGAGCAATCTTTACTGTTGACATATCATTGTCACGACCCGATCCTAACTAATTGGGTCGAACCGGATCATGTCCAGCCTGCACCGTTGTTGAGACGGCGGCAGTAAGCTGTTCCATTAGCAGGTAACCATACAATAACATCTATATTTGTCACAACTCAAATTTGGAAATGAAACTTTATTAAACTTTGAAATCAAATACAACTGGAATTTAAATGTACTGAAACAAATAACTGAATTCAAATAACAGAGTTTCAAAATGAAACAACAGAACTAGAAAGGAAAAATCTATCTAATCATTCGGCTCATCGGCATCGGTCCCAACGTCCTCCAAGGGGGACTCTGGCAGTACTACAGGGTACAGAACAGGGTCGTAGTAACTGCTGTATAACAGCTCAGCATCCTCAATGTCCTCTAAAAATGTATCTCCAGTCAGGAGGGAGCAAAGTACAATTCATGCTAATTTAAACAGTTAAAATAAATAATAGAATCATGCACTTTTAAACAGTTTAGAAATGAACAGTTTTTTAGCAGTAAAACAGTATGATTTGAATAGGCAATAAATATGACCGGCTTGGGATGTACAGTTGTATCTTATTGATACGATTCGGCTTATCCCCGTGTGTATGAGGGGTAAGCTAATACAGTTCTAAGTTACAGTTGGATGTGGTCATAAACATTACTCTATTCCCCCAGTCCCCAATCAGTTACAGTAGTTGCAGTCAGTACTCTCAGGGAGAGTTTCGTGTTTGCATCATGGTTTAAACTTGCAATAAAATGATTATTAAAATAACTGTAAACTAACACAAACTATACTTGTCTCAAAAATAGACTGGACTGGAGAGGATGAAGACTTCGAGATGGGAATTCAGAATCGTCCTCGAATTCCTACATTCGAGAAATTGACTCAGAAACCAGGATTACCAATCTGACTACGCTAGTTGAAATCTCTAATTGTGTCCTAATCCATTTTAATTCTTTGTTAATAAAACACGAACAAAACACGATTATTTGTGCGTTGAATTAATAACGAGGGAAAGATCATTTTAAACTTTGTATTTTAGAAAACCCGTCGATACCAAATTATTTGATTAGAACTTTGTATTTTAGTAACTATAAATATAAAACTAAATTTCTTATTTTTAGTGAGAAATACATGATCGTTAGTTAATATTAAAACTTGTAGATTTTATGTGAGAAAAACTTATTAGTTTTTATATGAAAATAACTTTTATCCGATTTATTCGTATGCTACAAAAACTCGCAAAATCAGCAAATAACCAGAAATCCTACACTACCAAATTACATTTACAGAACCAACAACCAGCTGGACTTATGTCCATTACAATTTATTTACATAAATTGAAATAAGACAAAAACGGTCGTTAGTCCTAAACTTCCTATAATTAACTATGAATAAAAGAATAGTAATAATAAAATAGGTTAAAATATAATTATTTGATGAGTCTCAGATATGGTCCAATCGTCAACTAGGCTAATGCCTCAACGTCCGGACGAAGCCGGTTTTGTTTGCACTTAGCCGGGGCCCATTGACCGATACGGTCGTCGCCCAAAATCCAAATATTTAATATAATTCCGAAATCCATTCTGAAATCAATTTTAAAATATAATTAAATTTACGGAAAAATCCGGCAGCATCTCCTCTGTTTTTGGTCAACCCAAAAACTGGGAAATATGCCAATAATCTTTCCTGCAAATCCCAAACCAGGGAATCCCAAAATATATATATATATATAAAATAATCCACAAACATTCCACAGATTAATTCGAAACGACCCGAACCAAATTCGGGAGTCCGAATCCAGCCAAAAACATTACAGCACAATACCGAAAATATCCGGAAGCTAAAATATATCGAAATCCATTTTCCGAAAAGTTTCGAAAAAGAAAAACAACCAACAGAACCTTTCCGAAGGTTCCGAAATTACGACGTCGCTAAAAACCGAATTCCCAGGAGGAAATCGGGGACCAATCTCATCATAGACTGAATGAAAATAGAACGGGACCGGGGTTATACCTCGGGTTGCTTGGCTAGAGCTCTCAGATGCAAAATAATAGAAAAGAAATTCATTTCCGCGGTCTTGAGAAAATCCCAACTCGCGAACAGCAGCAGAAAACCACCGAAATAGTACTGGACAGCGCTGTAGGAGCAGCGGGGAGCACGCGGGCTGAGTCGGGCGCGGACAGCGGGGTCTGGCCGAGATCGGCGGAGAAAAACGGCTGGTACCGGCTAGGGCACGACGGAAAGCGGACAGCGGGGCCGCGGGGAGTGGCCGGCTAGGGCAGTGTCGGCGGAGAGGGGCGCTGCCTCGGGGACGGGCGCGCGGGGACTAGGGGCTCCGGCGAAGGGCGCCTCGGAAAGGAGGCTGGCGGGAAGGGCGCCGGCGTTGGGGTCGGCGGAAGCTCGGCCGCGCGGGGAGGGCGGAGGTGTGCCGGGGAGGTCGCGGCCTAAGGGCGCCGCAGGGAGCTCGGGTCCGAGAGGAACTCGGAAGAGGAGGGGAGTTGGGAAAGAGGAGAAATGGGTTTGGTGTTCTCTGGTGAAGAGTGGCGAAGAGTTGGTTTGGAGAATTTGTTCTTAAGTGAAGAAGAAGGGGAAGGAAGTGTTCTGTAGAGGAAGTTGTTCTGAGTATGGGAGTTATAAGGAAAAGAAGTGGAGAATGGGTTTATGGTTGTGAGAAGTTGTGGGGAGAGAAGTAGGGAGAGAGTGAAAACGTGGGAGGAAGAGAGAGAGAGATCTGGTCCACTTGGACCAGATCCAAAATACTATTTTTTTTTTCATAATCAGATTTAATTGAAAGGGAGAAAGGGTTCAGGTCTGGGTTCGGGCTCGGGTCTGGGTTCGCATCCAAAAATCCATGTTAATAATTTTCGAAATTAATTTTAACTCTAAAAAATGATACTAATAATTATAATATTAACATTAATCTACAAAAATTGGGTTTTACAATCTTCCCTCCTTAGAAAATTTTGTCCTCGAAATTAAAGGCAGGGTTAGGGGAATCAAACAGGTACGGGTACTACGCCCGTATCTCACGTTCAACAATAAGAATTTCCAAGGCAGTCGTGGATGAGACGGTTTAGGGACAAGTTTCATTTATGATATCATCCATGTAAAAAAATACAAAAGCGAACCAAAGTACACGAGGTTGATCAGACCATCATGCACCGGTCCTGATTAGACAATATATTAGTGGGTGCACCCAATAAAATACTGTCATGATCAAGCTTGATAAAGAAATAGCTTGCAAAACTAGGCTAACTTAGCAGCATCAGTCAAGTTTAGAACGAAAAGATAAGAAATAGGAGTTTATGTGATGGCTCAAATTCTGATCTTCTTTTCACCTCTGACTACGCTTGCAACTGGTTTCTCTGGCACTGAAAGGTTGAGTCCAATCTTCAGCTCTGAATTATCCAAAATGTGACTTGGATCCAGAATGTAGCGTCTGAGCTGTGATACGTAGAAGACGTTGCACACTCTCAAGATTAGCTGGTAGAGCTAACCGGTACGCTACTTCTAACTCGTCTGGCCTCAATTTCCCAGCTCCGTCAAAACTGATCGTTCCTCTGGTAGGAGAAAACTTCACAGTAACGCTATCTCCTTCTTCAAACTCCACTGGTCAACGACTACTATCGACCCTATGCTTCTGTCTGTCTTGGGCAATCCTGAGCTTACATTCACCTTCTCTACTGCGTCAGTCACCATCTCTGGACCCAGCAGTACTCTTTCTCCTACGCCGTCCCATGCAAGTGGTGTACGGCAACAACGTCCATAGAGAGTTTCAAATAGAATCATACCAAATGCTGGCTTGGTAGCTGTTGTCGTAAGAGAACTCTACCAAGTGTAAATGATCTTCCCAAGACCCTCCAAACTCCAATACGCAAAATCTTGGTATGTCTTCAGGCATCTGGATTGTCTTCTCTGATTGTCCATCTGTCTGGGAGTGACAGGTAGGTGCTGAACTTTAATTGTGTTCCCAAGCTGTCATGCAAATTCTTCCAAAAGTGAGGTAAATCTCGTATCTCTGTCAGATACGATACTTACCGGAACTCCATGAATCCGGTAGATGTGCCGCATGTACAGTACTGCCAACTTCTCAGTGGATAGACCAACCTTGAAGGGGATAAGGTGAGCTGACTTCGTCAGTCGGTCCACGATAACCCAAATGGTATCCTTCCCTCCTTAGGATCGAGGCAGTACCGACACAAAATCCATTGTTATGTGCTCCCATTTCCACTCCGGAATGTCAAGTGGCTGCAATAGTCCTGCTGGTCTCTGTCTGCTAGCTTTTATTTGTTGACAAATCAGACATCTAGCCACATACCTGGATACGTCCTTCTTCATTCCGTACCCCCACACTATTGTTCGCATATCCCGGTACATTTTGTTGGCTCTAGGATGTATGGAATACTGCGACTGGTGCGCTTCTTGCATCAGCTCGTTCCTCAGTTCGCAAGTTGGTACGCAAAGCCTCGTACCATTCTTCAGTGCTCCGTCACTGGTGATTGAGAATCCTTCAAGTGTTCCTGCCATCACTTGATCTCTAAGTTTGTAAAGTGTCTCGTCTTGAAACTGCATCTCCTTGATTTTGTCCATCAGACTCGAGCTCACTTGCAACTTCATCAACAATGGATCAGCATCCAGCTCCTTCTTTCCAGGCAGTATAATTTCCAGTCCAAGCTTCTCGATGTCCTTTAGCATGTGCCGCTCTCTGGTCAAAACATTGCCATAGGGTATCGACTAAGTGCATCTGCGACCATATTAGCCTTACCTGGGTGGTACTATAGATCGATGGCAAAATCCTTCATCAGCTCCAGCCATCTTCTTTGCCTCATGCTCAGCGCCTTCTAAGTGAAATCATACTTCAGACTTTGGTGGTCTGTATATATTTCCACTCTCCCTCCATATAGATAATGCTTCCATAGCTTCAAAGCAAAGATGACTGCCGCAAACTCCAGATCATGCGTGGGATAGTTCTTCTCATGAGTCCGTAATTGCCTAGATGCATAAGCAATCACTTTTCCATGTTGTTGAAGAACGCAACCCAGTCCTTTACCTGAGGCATCACTGTAGATTGAGAAACCACCAGTTCCTGCGGGTAGCGCAAGGATTGGGGCAGTGGTAAGTCTCTTTTTCAGCTCCTCAAATGATGCCTGGCAATCTTCTGTCCAGATGAACTCTTCATTCTTCCGAGTGAGCTTCATTATCGGCTCAGCAATTCTGGCAAAATTCTTCACGAACTTCCGGCAGTAGCCAGCCAAGCCCAAAAAACTCCTGATTTCAGCAACTGAGCTTGGGGTAGACAACTTCTCAACAGCGGCTATCTTCTTCAGGTCCACCGAAATTGCTTCTTCTGTGACAACATGGCCAAGAAAATCCACCTTGTCTAGAAAGAATTCACATTTGGAAAGCTTACCATACAGCTTCTTCTTCCTCAAGTTTCCAGAACTTTCCTGAGGTGCTCTTCATGCTCCTCTTCCGTCTTTGAATAGATCAGAATGTCATTGATGAAGACAACGACAATTTGATCTAGGTATTCATGGAAAACCTTGTTCATAAGGTTCATGAACATCGCAGGAGCATTCATCAGTCCAAACGGCATGACCAAGAATTCAACTGCCCATACTTGGTGTTGAATGTCGTCTTGGGAATATCTTCTTTTCTGACTCTGATCCGATGGTAGCCAGATCTAAGATCAATCTTCGAAAACACCATAGCTCCGCTCAATTGATCAAATAGGTCATCGATCCGGGGCATAGGGTACTTGTTCTTGATGGTGATATTGTTCAGCGCCCGGTAGTCGATGCACATCCGTACTGTTCCGTCCTTCTTGGGCACAAACAAGACAGGTGCTCCCCAGGGTGAAGCTCCGTCTCGAATGAATCCCAGAGCCTTCAGTTCATTGATCTGGTCCTTCATCTCCTTGGCCTCTTTCGGGTTAATTCTGTAGCATCCCCGAGAAATAGGGGAAGAGCCGGGTACTAGATCGATGGTGAATTCCACACCTCGATCCGGCGGCAATCCTGGAAGACTATCTGGAAAGACGTCCACGAATTTCGCGATGATAGGGTGAGGAGGCCCGGGTTCTTCGGTGATTGAGGAGTAGGTAACACTCATCATGTCATCCGGAGCTCGAGAGATTTTAAACTCCGGTTCTCCTGGTGGGCTGAAGATTACACATCCTCGGTGACAATCTATCAGCGCATGCTGTTCACTTAACCAGTCCATCCCTAGGACTATATCATAATTGGGCAAGGGCATCACTAGTAAGGGTGTTAAAAATTGATGGCCTGAGATAGTGATGGGACAGTTACAAGCCTCGGTGATGGATATGGGTCCACCACCAGTCATAACTCTACTAATCACCTTGCTAAGTCCCGTATCTAGGTGGTGTGCGGAAATAAACTCTGATGATATGAAACTATGTAATGCACTCGAATCAAATAATGCTAGAGCAGGATGTGAAAACACATAAATGGAACCTGTGATGACATCAGCGGTGGGTTCCTGCTCTGGTTCTTGCTCATCAGCTGCTAGGGCAAAAGCTCGCCCGATCTTCTGCTGGTGTTGTCCGAACCGTTGTTGCTGAGTGGGTAGGGGAGCTCTTTGCTGAGTTGGTCCGGTTCGGTGGACTAACGAGGGACAGTCCCTCACTTGGTGGGTGGCAGACCCACAGACTAGGCAGCATCCTAGCTTCTTTCTGCATATGTTCGACTGATGTCCTGGCCTCTTGCAAAAATCACAAACAGGAATCTGCTTCTGAGGCGCTCTGTCATTTGTCCTTGCCTGATGGTGCTGCTGCTGGTGGTACGAAGGCCTATTGTTGTTATTGTTGGGCCTCTTCTGGTTACCCTGGAAGTTGTTGGTTCCAGGATACTCCCTCTTGGATCGAGGAAGCTGGCTCTTCTCCACGTCCTGAATTCGTATCAGGATCCTCTCGTATGTCTTGGCGCCACCTGCGATCACAGGGGTGCGAATTTCTTCTCTTAATCCATACCTGAATCGTTCAGCGCGATCCTTGGAGTCAGCAACCAGGTTCTGGGCAAAGCGGCTAAGTCGGCCGAACTCTGCCGCATACTCGCTGACTGTCATATTCCCTTGCTTCAGGTCCTGGAATTACCTTTCCATCTTCCGCATCTCAGATGTTGGGAAGAACTTCCTGCGGAACAGCCTCTTGAAGGTGTCCCAGTCGAGCTGCTTGTCCTGGAGTCGGGGTTCATTCAGCTACCAGGTGCTCGCCACATCTTGTAGCTGGAGTCCTACTGCTTCAGTCTTGAGGTCCTCTGGGAGTCGAGCGACGCTCAAGAGACGCTCCATGCTATCTAGCCATTCATCGGCGTAGATGATACCCTCGGTTCCTTTGAAAGGTCGAGGCCTTACTTCTTAAAGCTCTCTATATCTCTAACCTTCATGTAATTATACGCCTCTAATCAAAAGAATGGCCTTAATGATATAAATCTTAACTCCTGAATTATGCTTACCTTGGCAGGTCGTGGCTCCGATGAAGTGGTTCCTCCTCTCTCGAGGGCAGCCATAGCCACATTGTGGGCATTCTCCATGCCTTCTCTCATGATCGCGGTCTGCTCGCGATAGGCTGCAGCTTGGGCTGCAGTCTGTTCTCGATGAGCTTCTGCTTGGGCTCTCTGGGCTTCGAGCACTCCACGTAGCATGCTCACTAGATCAGTGGGATCCACGGGCACTGGTGGGGCAGCTGGTGCGGACACTACCGCAGGGATCTGCGGCTCAGCCCGGGGAAGTGTAGGGTTCGCCGCTTGAGAAGTAGTGGCGTAAGCGCCGCGGAGTGCTGGAGATTGATGGGGACGGTCGGTCAGCTGCAACGGTGAAGGGTCTGGACGTGCTGGGGGAGATGGGGTGTGTTCAGATGATGACACCTCATCGCCAGCAGGGGTGGTCTTTTCCTTGGTCATAATCTGGAAGGTTTAGGGTACAATCATAAGCAAGGTATCCTACCGGTCTATAATCAATCAAAAATATTTATTTATATATAAATCGGACCTATGTTGTGACAAATCAATGTTCTAGTGTTCTAATTGTTTCTAGGTATGTTTTCCTAAGTTGTTGTATAGACCTGCATGGACCACCACTAAAAACATGTCACGATTCGATCTAAACTAATTGGGTCGAACCGGATCATGCACAGCCTGCACCGTTGTTGAGACGGCGGCAGTAAGTTGTTCCATTAGCAGGTAACCATACAACAACATCTATATTTGTCACAACTCAAATTCAGAAATAAAATTTTATTAAACTTTGAAATCAAATACAACTGAAATTTAAATGTACTGAAACAAATAACTGAATTCAAATAACAGAGTTTCAAAATGAAACAACAGAACTGGAAAGGAAAAATCTATCTAATCATTCGGCTCATCGGCCTCGGTCCCAACGTCCTCCAAGGGGGATCTGGCAGCACTACAGGGTACAGAACAGGGTCGTAGTAACTGCTGTATAACAGCTCAGCATCCTCAATGTCCTCTAAAAATGTATCTCCAGTCAGGAGGGAGCAAAGTATAATTCATGCTAATTTAAACAGTTAAAATAAATAATAGAATCATGCACTTTTAAACAGTTTAGAAATGAACAGTTTTCTAGCAGTAAAACAGTGTGATTTGAATAGGCAATGAATATGACCGGCTTGGGATGTACAGTTGTATCCTATTGATACGATTCGGCTTATCCCCGTGTGTATGAGGGGTAAGCTAATACAGTTCTAAGTTACAGTTGGATGTGGTCATAAACATTACTCTATTCTCCCAGCCCCCAATCAGTTACAGTAGTTACAGTCAGTACTCTCAGGAAGAGTTTCGTGTTTGCATCGTGGTTTAAACTTGCAATAAAACGATTATTAAAATAACTGTAAACTAACACAAACTATACTTGCCTCAAAAATAGACTGGACTGGAGAGGATGAAGACTTCGAGATGGGAATTCAGAATCGTCCTCGAATTCCTACATTCAAGAAATTGACTCAGAAATCAGGGTTACCAATCTGACTACGCTAGTTGAAATCTCTAATTGTGTCCTAATCCATTTTAATTCTTTGTTAATAAAACACGAACAAAACACGGTTATTTGTGCGTTGAATTAATAACGAGGGAAAGATCATTTTAAAGTTTGTATTTTAGAAAACCCGTCGATACCAAATTATTTGATTAGAACTTTGTATTTTAGTAACTATAAATATAAAACTAAATTTCTTATTTTTAGTGAGAAATACATGATCGTTAGTTAATATTAAAACTTGTAGATTTTATGTGAGAAAAACTTATTAGTTTTTATATGAAAATAACTTTTATCCGATTTATTCGTATGCTACAAAACTCGCAAAATCAGCAAATAACCAGAAATCCTACACTACCAAATTACAGTTACAGAACCAACAACCAGCTGGGCTTATGCCCATTACAATTTATTTACATAAATTAAAATAAGACAAAAACGGTCGTTAGTCCTAAACTTCCTATAATTAACTATGAATAAAAGAATAGTAATAATAAAATAGGTTAAAATATAATTATTTGATGAGTCTCTCAGATATGGTCAAATCGTCAACTAGGCTAATGCCTCAACGTCCGGGCGAAGCCGATTTTGTTTACACTTAGCCGGGGCCCATTGACCGATACGGTCGTCGCCCAAAATCCAAATATTTAATATAATTCCGAAATCCATTCTGAAATCATTTTTAAAATATAATTAAATTTACGAAAAAATCCGGCAGCATCTCCTCTGTTTTTGGTCAACCCAAAAACTGGAAAATATGCCAATAATCTTTCCTGCAAATCCCAAACCAGGGAATCCCAAAATATATATATATAAAATAATCCACAAACATTCCACAGATTAATTCGGAACGACCCAAACCAAATTCGGGAGTCCGAATCCAGCCAAAAACATCACAGCACAATACCGAAAATATCCGGAAGCTAAAATATATCGAAATCCATTTTCCGAAAAGTTTCGGAAAAGAAAAACAACCAACAGAACCTTTCCGAAGGTTCCAAAATTGGACGTCGCTAAAAACCGAATTCCCAGGAGGGAATCGGGGACCAATCTCATCATAGACTGAATGAAAATGGAACGGGACAGGGGTTATACCTCGGGTTGCTCGGCTATAGCTCTCAGATGCAAAATAATAGAAAAGAAATTCATTTCCGCGGTCTCGAGAAAATTCCAACTCGCGAACAGCAGCAGGAAACCACCGAAACAGTGCTGGACAGCGCTGTTGGAGCAGCGGGGCGCACGCGGGCTAAGCCGGGCGCGGACAGCGGGGTCTGGCCGAGATCGACGGAGAAAACGGCTGGTACCGGCTAGGGCACGACGGGAAGCGGACAGCGGGGCCACGGGGAGTGGCCGGCTAGGGCAGTGCCGGCGGAGAGGGGCGCTGCCCCGGGGACGGGCGCGCGGGGACTAGGGGCTCCGGTGAAGGGCGCCTCGGGAAGGAGGCTGGCGGGAAGGGCGCCGGCGTTGGGGTCGGCGGGAGCTCGGCCGCACGGGGAGGGCGGAGGTGTGCCGGGGAGGTCGCGGCCTAAGGGCGCCGCAGGGAGCTCGGGTCCGAGAGGAACTCGGAAGAGGAGGGGAGTTGGGGAAGAGGAGAAATGGGTTTGGTGTTCTCTGGTGAAGAGTGGCGAAGAGTTGGTTTGGGGAATTTGTTCTTAAGTGAAGAAGAAGGGGAAGGAAGTGTTCTGTAGAGGAAGTTGTTCTGAGTATGGGAGTTATAAGGAAAAGAAGTGGAGAATGGGTTTATGGTTGTGAGAAGTTGTGGGGAGAGAAGTAGGGAGAGAGTGAAAACGTGGGAGGAAGAGAGAGAGATCTGGTCCACTTGGACCAGATCCAAAATACTATATTTTATTTTATTTTTATTTTTTATTTTTCATAATCAGATTTAATTGAAAGGGAGAAAGGGTTCAGGTCTGGGTTCGGGCTCGGGTCTGAGTTCGCATCCAAAAATCCATGTTAATAATTTTTGAAATTAATTTTAACTCTCAAAAATGATACTAATAATTATAATATTAACATTAATCTACAAAAATTGGGTTTCACAATCATCCTTTAATCTGTACTGCCCACAAAATAAACTAGTTTCGATTCTACCACTATATTGTTAGCATTGGTGTTTTTACCTTTCAACTAGTGTAAATAGTCCCACACCGGCTACACCACCAAGTGGGTATCTCAATGTAATGCTTTGCATGTGTTGAGATGTGCACATGGGATATGGTGGGACACATATGGGTGCCATGTGGAGGTGTTTTCCTAGAAAAAAAAGGATTAAATTCTCAAGGAAGCATGTTGCCATTTGTCGATCGGACTCGGACACGGACACGAGCTCAAAAGCACAAAGTGGCGCGCGTGCATTCACGGGCGCGTGCGCGGGAGTAGGAGCAGACTAGCGCACGACTCCGCTGATTGTAGGATGATCTAAAATATCAAACTCATTTTTTGAGTATTGGTATTTTAGTCCCACATCTGATATGTGAAGAGGTGAAATCTCATTCATCTCTATAAATATAGCTCTTTGGCCTCCTTTCAGAGACACACAAAATTATTAAAGAAAAATGAGTTCGTTTAGTCCAGGGAGTCCGTTCGAGTTACAAAATGTTGACTACAAGTGTTTCAGAAGTTCTTTGAGAACTTGCTGGTTCCTTGGAGCAGATTACGGCGGACGAATCTTGTTTTGGGCAACAGTGGTCTTTCCCACCCCAGCCAGAATAATAATTTATTGTTATATATTTTTCTCTTTTCTTCTTCTAATTGTAATATATTATGTCTGTTTGCAACTGTGATTGCAAGAAAGAATGAGGAATTATTTGTCAGTTTGTAACATAAGTTTTTTAGTAGTTCCTGTAGTGGATTCAGGTACTGCTTGGACCGGATTCTCCGTAGTCCTAAGAACTCAGATAGAGATAGCAACTCCTGTGGAGAGATCTCTGTTCTTCCGTCTAGATCCTCATGCGGAGTGATTCTATCTATTCTTGGTCCTCCTGTGAAGTGATTCAAACTGTTCTTCGATAATTGTAGATAGTCCCGTATCGTTTCTTCAGCTCTTACCGAGTTACCGGACTTCTCTGATTATCGGACTGTGCGCTCTAGCATTCAACAGTAGAACGCAAGCCATATTCAACAAAACATAAAACCCATATTCCAATTTTGGACGCTCAACTATAATCACTTGAATCATTTTCTTCCATCCACCTCTTTTAATGTAGATATTGTATATGCAAACATTACGAAGAACAACATCATTCTTTACGGCCAGGCCAAATTCATTAAAGTACGTACGGACGTATAACTTAAGAAATTTTTTAATAATATATTGTCAAGATTCACATCATTCTCTATATCCACCTTATAGTAGTGGTTAGGCATGATCCTTAGATTTAATCACATCCCAACAAAAGGCCTTGCATGCATAAAATAGCATGATCAACTGTGGATTAGTTCGAAGCCGCCCACGAAATATATTGACAAGGGTTTCATATGTATAATGTAGGATTAATCTAAAGCCGCCCACGAATTCTGTTGATAATGGTTTCATATGTATAATAATGTAGGATTGATGTAAGAATTCTACTGCACAAATCGACGAAAAATTGTACGCATGCAAAATCGAGGGCACGTGGTGACTTCTCATTGGTCCAGTGGAAGGTGTCACGTGTGTCCTCGGTTCATGTGCACAATTTTTTCCGTACGTGAGTGAGCACTTAGGCTTTGTTTGGTTCGCGTAATCATGTGGTTGGGAAAGTAAAATTATTACCTTAATATATTGGTGTGCCGAAAAAATTGAGGAGGAAATGAGAGTAATTCTTACTGGAAAGAAAATTATAGCAGAAGATGGTTCTATCCATCCTGGCAGGAATTTACTTTTCCACCATTAAGTATTCAACTTCTCTTCTAATTTTCTTAGCTTTTCAAAACTACATAAAAAAAATCGATAAAAAATATAATTTCCGAAGAAAAAAAAATCAAATAATTGATTTTTTTTTTTTCCTCTCTGCGAACCAAACTCTCCGCGAACCAAACTCTGCTAGTGTTAATTTATAGCCGCCCACGTAGGGATGTATTGATAAGGGTTTCGTTTGGATCATAATAGTTGACGTATATCTGATTTTGAAACTTCTACAACTTTCTTTTACAATTGGTAGTTGCTTCGTGCTCCAACTATTCTCAAAACCCTATATTAGTTAATAATACACATGCACGCGCCATTAGGAGCTAATTATTGCCAAAAGACCACTCAAATTTATATATAACACATAGTGTCAAATTCTCGGGAATGGCGTTCGACGCGTGTGGCAAAACAGAAGATTAGCATGACGTAGACTGCGATCGTCTAGGAAAGAGATTGATGCCAAGAATTGACTCATGCATGGACGACGGTCTACACGGAGGTGGCAAGGCCATCCCCAATAGAGCTGTCAAGTGGGCCGGGTCGGACCTAAGGATGAAAATTTAAGTCCAGTCAGATCCGTGGCCCACGGTACGATAAGTTGGTCATTGGATCCAATACCAGTAAATTGGTCATTTTATTTTGTGATACCTAGGATAGAAATGGAGGACCATTGAAGAATAATTTTTTTGCTTGTGTAATTTCTATGTAGAAATTCTTTCAACTAGGATATAAATCTTCTTAAAGTACAATGCAAAGTATGATAGAAATTCAATTTTAGAATTCACCATTGGACATGGTCTAAATATTGGCATATTTGCTTTAGTGCAATTGCAATTGCAATTGCAAATACATGATTAGTGTGTACTTAAGTAATAAGAATTCTCATCCAAAATGGGACCGTATGCTGAACCGAGCGCCAAGCGACAGTTCCCCATTGGCCCAGACTCTTCCAGTGCCATCTCATTCCATGGTGGAGTGCCACGTGGTGCTCGGTTCTGTGTGCGGTCTTCCTTCTCGGTCCGTGTAGACGTGTAGTATTATTGGTTATTAAGGGAACGTTTAGTTCAAATTTAGAGGCTTGGAAATGTGTTTTGGATTCTTTACCAGAAATGATCAATCACTATAAAATATTGGTATTTGGCGATAAAAATATCCGTCGCTAAACTCGACATTTCCGTCGCTAAATACAATTACCGACGGATTACCGACGAAAGATATAACGTTGCTATGAAAAATCCGTCGGTAATCCGTCATCATAGCGATGATTTACCGACGGAAATACTGACCAAAAATAGCGACGGATTAGCAACGAATATTATCCGTCGGTAATCTCGGCTACACCTTAGCGACTGATTACTGACACAATTTTGTGAGAAAAATCATAAATTTTTCGGAAGCTTAGACACGAAAATTTTCGTCGCTGAGTCGTTTGATACGCTTTTGGTATCAGACAAGACAATAGCGGCCGAAATTTCCATCGCTAAGGCGTCGCTAACATACAACAATGCGTCGCTAATCAATCGGTAGTCCATCGCTAGTGTGAAATTTTTTCCAGAAATCCGTCGCTGGTTAGTCGCTAAGATGATCATTATTACTAGATTAAATTATCCCAGCTTTGCTCAAATCTGTCAATATATGTATACAATTACAGTCACATAAATTACAGTAAATACAACTCCTATATATACAGAATTTGACCCAGCACCAATATATACACAAATAAACTCTAATAAATACATAAATTGGTCGTATTCTTATACCGTATCATATTGGTATTGGCCTAATTATCAAAATTGGCCGTATCCTATCGGTATCGGTCGTATCCTTATAACGTATCATATCGGTATCGACCGTATCCTTATACCGTATCATATCGGTATTGGCTTTATCAAAATTGGAATCATATATCCTTATATCATAATACGATATTAACGGATTTGATATCTTAATGTCCGAAAATATTCGGATATCCGATTCCAATTTCACGAATTTCGAATAATTTACGAAAATCTAAAATCCTACCAAGTACGATGAATCCAAAATCCTAGCTACTCTATTGTGTCCGTGTCCAAAATCCTAGCTATAATATTTACACAATTAAATTATAATGTCATAATTTTCGTGTCCAAGTATATGTTAAACACATAATATAAATATGAAAAAAATAACAAAATTTAAAAAAAATTACCCGAGGAGGAGGAATGCTTTGGTCGTCAGGGAAGGAGGAGGGGGCAGCGCGCGTGAAGGGGTCGAGAGAGTAGGAGGTCGGAGGAGGAGGGGATCGGAGGGGGAAGTCGCCGAGGAGAAGAAGGTAGGAGGTAGAGGAGGTCGGAGGAGGAGGGGAACGGAGGGGGAGGAAGTCGGAGGAGGAGGAGGTCGCCGAGAAGGAGGAGGGGATCGGAGGGGGAGGTCGCCGACGAGGAGGAGGAGGTCGGAGGAGGAGGCTTGGACGAAAATTTGGGAGAAAAGAAATTTTGTATAAAAATTTGAGAATGAGAAAGAAATGGTGCTGTTTAACTTTTACAGCAGGTCAGCGATGGAATTTTCAGTCGCTAAGTAGTCTCTAATAGATTAGTGACTAACTACCGACGGAACTAGCGAAGTTTAGTTATACTGTATTTTACATAATAAATCAGTGGCTAGTTAGTCGGTGATCCGTCGATAAATAGCGATATTATTATTTCCGTTGGTAAAATCGGTTGGTAAAATACAATATTTTTGTAGTGAATTGACCGCAGGAGAGTGACCGCAGCATTCATGCTCACAGTCGACCTGTCAAACCCTCCCCCCCCCCCCCCCCCCCCCAAAAAAAAAAAAATAAATAAATAAATAAAATTGCCCAAAACTTTCCACGCTTCAATTATGGGACCCACATCCAAAAAATGCAGCCCCTCCTCCAATCCGCATCCGACACATGGTCGCGCGGGCTATTTGTGCAGTCCATATAGCACTGGTTTTCTTTATTTACGTTTGATAAGTGTGAGATTGAAAATTGGAAGAGAATATTAGAGGGCTTTAGATTCCCACATATATGGAAAAGTAAAATCCAAATCCCTCTTGAAATAGTTTTGATTTCTATACATGTTGGTTGGATGCAGTAATAATAATTTTTTGGACGATAATATCCTCAATGACGTTAACTGAATTTAGCTAATAATAACACAACAAAATTAATGAAAAGTGTATTTGTGGAAAACTAAATAAATAACATGATTAATGACTACTTAAGTTTCTGGGACCAGATAATCTTTCTGCAAGAAGTTCAGATCATTAGTGCAATTATATGATTAGTGTGACTACTTAAGAAATAGGGGAGATACAAACCCCATTGTTGGTAATTTCTTTAGAAGGATGGTGCTACTATTTGACCACTCCATGGAAGAAAGGTGGCAAGATCATATATTATATTATCAAAAATGCTAAAGAGTCCGCGGTCTCTGTCCATCGGACGTGATCACGGATGTACGTATTTCAAATCCATTGGCCCCTCCTCCCTATTTGCGTGGGATCTGCCATCAGATTCCTGCCAATTAAGAAGCATCACATGGACCGTGGGCCAAAACTGCAGACTAAAAATATACGGTCCATGTATCATCACTCATTATATATTCATCTTGTTGGTAAAAAGAATATCCAAAGTGAAAGTCATGAACCAGCTGAGGATACTATATTTTTAGTTGAAGGTGGGGGGAGATACTTAAGGATATATAAATATATTTATCAATTAAAATAAATCTATTCAAAGGAGAGCTATAGATACTTCCTGGAATGCTTTACACAAAAGATGGATTGCGCAATCTCTCACTCTCGTTTGTTCCTTTTCCTTTCGCTTAATATTATTTTGATGGCAGTGGGAAGTAGGAGTAGTTACGTATATATATATAGAGAGAGAGAGAGAGAGAGAGAGTGGGGGACAGTGGCGTCTTCCTAATTTAAGGAAAAGGTAGGAAGAGACATTTATGGAAGTGAGCGAGCGAGCGAGCGAGCGAGCGTGTGTGTGTATGTTAACATTCACACGACCCGTGGAATGTGTACAAGTGTTGACAATGAGCTTAATTAAATAAGCACATACTATAGTAATGGTCACGGTCATCCCTATCATCTAACTGTTTAATATAAGCTAGTCCTAGTATCGATCATCCCAACTAGAGGAATATATGGAGGATAAGGTGATCAATCTACTAGCTATAAGCTACAACTGCACTACCATGGATATAGCTGTGATATCTATTGTGTGTGTGGAAACTTTTCTTTGTGGAGGGAAAGAGTATTTTGAGGAAAAGAAAATGAGAGTAAAGTTAATTTTCTGTTGTATTGTTTGGATGAACAAAAAAGTAAGAGAAAAAAAAAAGTTTTAAAATAATTTTTTTTGGGTACTGGATAGAGATATATTTACTATTTAGTCTTTGGTATTCTCAAATCATAATTTATATCTACCTTTTTTTTTCAAAGGATATTTGGATAATTTTTCTCTCTCTTTCCATATTTTCTTTCCAGTAACTTTGGAAAGGGAAAAAAAAAAACTAGTGGGGCCCACATGTCTTTTCTTCTCAAATTTTCCTCCTCCATTTTTGAACACCTTCACTTCAATTTTTTTTCCCTTTATTCTCCCCTCCTTTTTCATTCCTCCTATTTTTTTCCCCTCGTTTGGTTCGCGGAATGGAAGGGAAAGGAAATCAATTCCTTATCATTTCCTTTCCTTTGGGAAACTTTAATTCCTATTGATTTTCTTTTCCGATGTTTGGCAATGCCAAAAAATTTGGAAAGGAAAGTGAATACTTCAATATGGGAAAGTGATTCCTTCCTTGGATGGATGGAATCACTTTCCTCCCTAATTTCTTTTCCATTGGAAATCACTTTCCTTTCCTCCTCAATTTCTTGTGCGCCCAAACATAGGAAAGTAATTACTTTCCTTTCCCAACCGGGAGATTCCGCGAACCAAACGAGGCCTAAGAAAAAGGGTGGAGCCAATGTCTCTTAAGCAAACATAACAAAACCTTTATACAATTATGGAAAAATTATTAACAAAGCACAAAATTAACCAAACTAATTGTAAACTAAAAGAACACACAAAATTTACATGGTTTTGTCGAGAGCGACCTAAACGAGACAATAAGAGAGAATTCATTTAATAAATCAAGAGAAACCTTAAACCAATAACTGTAAATTGAGCAAGCATCACTTGATGAGATCCCTTACGAACTCTTTCACTCTTGGAAACTCTTTCACTATGTCTTTCTTAGCAAATCCTAAGAAAAGTCACTTTCTCTCAAGAATTAGCTCAAGCACTCAAGATTACAAGTCCACCAGCCCTATAGGACTGATAGAGAGCCTTAAATAGGACTTTTATCCTTAACCTAAGTCAGGAGAAATCCAATTCATCGGGGAAAAAAAAAATCAGATCTAAACCTTTCGTCAAAATAGGACAGTCCCGACCTGAAGGTATACTCGCAGTATGCCGCCAACATATCGCTTGTATGTTGTGTGTTAGGAACGGACACGTAACTAGCAAAATAAACATTCTTCTCAAACAAGAAGAAACAATCAAGTACTGAAATAAAATACACAACCTATACACACGATCGAAATATTCATAGAAACTGAGCACAACGACAAATACAATGATATTTACGTGAAAAAAAATTTGACAAAAAAAATCACAGAACGATCGGAGTCCAATTGGAAGAAACTTCACTAAGAAATGTACTCAACTCCTTTCTAGCTTCTCTCACCGATCCAACAGATTATATAATTACCACAACCACTCGAATTGGATGGGAACAGATAATTACAATGAAAATATCAAGTTACTAAAGAACGAGACTATAAGGACGAGCCGGTGCGATTCTCCTCAAACAAATCCCTCTAGAATCAATCGTCAACTCTGAACTCTTATTTCCTCTTTCTTTAAAAGTTGATCACTTTGTTTATAGAACTCTCTCCTTGTAATTACTCCAATGGATGATTAGAATTAGGCTAGAAAAATTATATTTAAGTCATCCTAATTGTAATTACTCCAATGGATGATTAGAAATAGGGCCCCCATATATATATATTATGTGGAAAAAAAAAAATTAAGAAACTAAATTAAAAGTAAATATAACTAAAAAAAATATTACTATTACTAATAATTGAACTAAGGACCACTATTGTAAAATCCGACATGATAACCACTACACCACAACTATTTTGTATTAGAAATAGTCCTTGGTACATACTAGTCGATGTTGATGCTCCTTCAATCTTTGGATCATGTGCCCTCGTCCAGTCTACCATGGACTGGAACCATCTGGACTGAACACGATTCATATCCCAACAGAGCCTTCCACCTATCAGTCATTCCATTAGTGGTAAGTGCTCAACATGGCCTTGACAAGCGCAATTCTCTTGGAAGGATAACAAGTACATGACCATGGAATGCGTACAAGTGTTAAGAGTGAGTTTAAACAAGTACTAATTGTCATCTCTTTCCATGAACTATCAAGTCCTAATGTTGATCATCCCAATTAGAGAAAGGTGAAGATAAGGTGATGAAGTTCACTAGCTATAACCACCATTAGTGCACTGCCATGGGTGGGGGTGGCATATTTAGGGAAACCAAAGGATGGACCCAAAGCCTTCCACCTATCGCTCACTCCATATTCTTGGTTCGAAAGGCCTTACATTTCATTTGCCATTAGTTCAAGTGGTCAACTTGGTCATTGACAAGTGCAGTACTCTCTTGCACCAAAGGAGGAAAGGGGGTGGATGGAGCACAAAAGATCGTTATATTGCTTCTATATATTTGTGGGAAGATAAGGTCAAGTGGTAGTATATTGCATTGCTTATGTAATCTTAGGATATATATATATGCATTATTGCTTATGTGCTCCAATTGTTGATAAGCTCCTAGCTACCATTGCTTCACCACATTAATCCCCCATGAAAAAAAATTAACTAGCAAACTTTTCTCATTACACTTAAATGTTACACACACACACACACACACACACACACACACACACACATATATATATATACACTCACACACTATAATTCATTGTTGGTATTGATATTTACACTCCTAAAATGTCATCATGCATTCCTCTTTTATTTTCTATCATTCAAATCCTAAATCTATCCATGCCTGATATTAATTTATGCATGCATGAAGGAAGGAGTGCAGAATGACATTTATGAGTGTCAATAATGTTAATGTATGGACAAATTTAAATTTTGAATGATAAAAAATTAAAAAGGAGTATGGGATGACATTTTAGGAGTGTTAATAACAACATCCTATTCATTATTGTATCATATTGGAGTGTCTACTTGATCGAAGTACGAGTAACGACCATAACTATACAGGGGACCCTTGGATCGATGATCTTTTGTATATATTGTCTTCATATTATTTTTGAATAATTAATATGTAATGCACCTTCGAAATTTTAATTAAGGCCAGCGCATGTTCAGTGATGTTATTGGTAGACATTTCTAAACAATATTACTCGAATGCTGATCTTTCGGAAGAAATTTGTTGTCTCCAAAATTGGTGTCACAACCATGTCTCATCTCCTATATATGTAACTTTTTGTATGCATAATTATTTCATTCTTTAAATAAAAAATAGAAAATTTGCATGCGTAGGAGAGGGAATATGGATGGAATATCAAATTTGGGGACAACAGATCGGATGCCGATCTTTTCTTTCCAGCGCCAATGGCATCAATTTGACTTGTCATTGTTGTTGTCTCCATCACATGATTATTGCAGCTTCATTCACAATGACATTAGTTCGCTGCATGTGAAATCGCATGTCTATTAGGTTGTGTGGAGCCTAATTAATTGTCTAGATCGTTAGTCCTTTGACCTCTGAATTTCTTTTTTCCAAAACTATATTGAGCATTTCACAAGTAATTAAGTGATCGACCTAATATATCTTGTCTATAAATTAAAGTAAAGGAGTATTAGTTAGGACGCAGCTTCTAAATAATCTTTATAATAGTGGAAAATTTTCAGCTGCAGCGGTCGTGGACCTAGCTTTTCGATCTGAGAAGTAAATTATGTTAAATTATGCGTGTTTCGTGCGTTTTCTTTTCATCTTCTCTAAATTTTTTTTTTTTTTTTTTTTTTTTTTGGTTGCAAATAGCAAGGGGATCAGGAAACCCTACAATGTCAAGTATTCTCTACTCTGAAATGACAACACCACAATTACCACATTTCTGTTGCATCGAGAAACAATTAATAATATTATTGCCTCTTTGTTGTCCATCTCATTGTAATGAATAATCCCAACCCAAATAACTTTTGTTCTTAACCCCCTCACCATAAGATGTCCAGATACAACAAATGAACTTCAGACAAACATAAATAGAAAGGACCCTTACAAGATTCTGGAACCTCTCGAGTCTTCAGGATTTCAATTGTTGTGAAGTTGGCAAACTCATAATAATTGTAATGTGATCAAACCAGTGTGCGGATCCCTCCCCACCAACAGTTCACTCCATATAATTTCTTACTGCTTCCATCATGATGATACTTATGCAAGTGCGCACCAAACCAAACAATATAGCCGAAACAAGTACAGATATAAATCTTGTGCTGTGCCACTTCTTTGTATCACCACATGCACCCTTATTTCCTCCATGGAAGCCTTGTCAAGATTCCTTGAGCTAGCTGTATGCATGTCATTCTTCCACCCAACACCCCTCCTCTTTTGCTTCCTTTTCTGATGATTTCTTTACAAGTGAAGTATATGTATGCATACAACATAAAAGCCGAATTCGAGTGACTCTTATAGTTAACGGAAGAGACATAAAATCCTAGTTGGATGGCGAAAGATCAGTGGATCAAGCAACGGACACTTATATTATTCCTTCCATTTATAAAAATGGTGGAAGTTGGAAGCAGTGGACCCAAAAAAAAACATACAATACAGGATGCAAAAAGTCTCGTACGTATCGTCGGACATTTAAAAAAAATATAAAGCCAGAATATTACCTAGATAACACCGGAGCCAGATATCAACACCCATTAACCTATCCAGGTTCATTGTAATCATGACATGGTTCTTTTAGCTCCCATGTTGCCTTGTTATGTTTGTTACATCAGAACTTTTCCTTGATCTATCCAACTTGTCACTTTGGCCAGGCAATATGCACCCATGGTTGAACACTTTGGTTCAACTTGTCAAAATGATACTCTTCTTTTACTGAAAATGGTCCTTTTGATCAAACTACACTTGATATTCCTTCACAAAGTCACTAGGGATACTTCCTTATAGAAGCCTATAAACTTCAACCATTCTCTACAGCTTGTCTAAATTATGATATGTGAAGCCTACAGAAATATATACATTGAACCTACATACAATCATGATTAGGACATTTGAAGGAGAGTAGAAGTTCACATAGGAATATATCATATTGAAACCAGTGTGACATTGGTTTCCAGTGTTGGAGGAGTACGTACGAACGAATATTCTTCCCAATTGCAAGGTCGATATCCCATCCACTAGTCCATTAACTCTTGCGAGGGACACAAACTAATGATCTCCTCGCAGGAAAAGGAGAACATGAGAACTAGCTACATATGAAGGACTGGAGTAGTGGCAGTGTGCAAATGCTGGGTCCAGTTCTATGTTCTTAAGTTTTCATATTGCTTGGTTGGACAGTGAACTACATGCTGGCTCCACTTCACCCGTAAAACATTTCTTTCTAAATGTACTCTTTTACATGTTTATTAATTAAAATTACAACTTTTTTTTCACATAGGAGGATAATTTTGTACGAAATTACACGCAAAGAAAAAACTTTGTAAAATTTTCAAATCGTAGAATTGATCGCCAACTGCATTGGCTGGACAGCCGCAAAAATATTTTCCTGAAAGCATCAGCCAGGTCACTTCATGAGAGAAAGGTTTTAGCCAACTCACTTGGCTAAGAAGTACATTTCGCCAAGTGAGTTGGCTAAGGGTCTGCTTGGATTGAGGGGGGGGGGGGGGGGGGGGGAATGAGCAGTGTTAAGTGGGGTTAAATGAGGGACACTACCAAAATATGTCACATAAGCGACGTCAGAAGACGTCGCTAAACATCAAAAAAAAACGTCGCTAAAGTAAATCTGCGATGAACTTAGCGATGTTTGGACGATATCGCGTAAAACTTGGTCGCTAACAGAAAGAACGTCGCCATTTGTCGCTATAGCTATGTATTTCTGCGACGCAGAACGTCGCTAGGTTTTTTCACAAGTAGCGACGTTTACCAACATAACGTTGCTAATTCACTACAAGAAACCAGGGTGTCTTACAATGGTCGAAAACCATTGCAAAAACAATATAACTCATTGCAAAATCATTATGCAACAGTTATTGGAACCATTGTAAATTCGAGCGTTGCAGATTCCTCTTGCAACGGTTATATAAGGTTTCTACAACGTTTCTATAAATAGTTGCAAATAACGTATTATGCAACGGATCTCACGTCATTGCATAATGGTTACATAGTGTTGTCAATAATATATTTGGTAACAATTAACAAACCATTGTAAATATTGAGTAAAGTACGATGGTTGATAACTGTTGTCTAAAATATTTCATGCAACGGTTAAAAATTGTTGCAGATAATAGGCAACGGTCAATAAAAAATATTTTTTTACCTCCAATAAGGCTCAAACAACCAACCTCCTAGATCACATGCCTCCACTCTACCACTAGGCTACAAGCTCATTTGTATATAAATACTTATATATATAGTATAGATGTACTTATATTATTTTCATCAATTGAAGCCACTACTAAAATCTGCTTAATTGGCGACGTAAATTTAGCGACGTTAGCAAAACGTCGCTAAATTGTGTACATTAGCGACGTATAATTGAAACGTCGGTAACCGTCGCTACTAGTGACGCAAATAGCGACGTGACAACGACGTATATTAGTTACGTGAGCTAGTCGTCGCGAAACGTCGCTACAACGTCGCTAATTGCGACTTATTTAGCGACGTTAATAATAACGTCGTAAAATTCTAACTAAATCAAATTCTCCCCCCCCCCCGATTCATTTCCCCCCATCATTTTACTCTCTCACTCTCTTCCTCCGGCGCTCTCGCTCTCACTCTCTCCGGCGACTTCACTCTCTCCGGCGACTCTCTTCTGGTACCCCTCTCTCTCTCTCTCTCTATTTATTGTTGGTGGTTGGGGGGGTGCTGGTGGCTCGGGGGAGGGACAGGGGGGGTGCGGGTGGTTGGGGGTGAGAAATGGTTGCGGGTGGTTGGGGGTGAGAAATGGTTGGGGGTGGCTGGGGGGTGGGGCAGGGGGGTGAGGGCGGCTGGGGTAAGGAGGGGGGCTGGGGGAAGGGGAGGGTTAGGGTTCGGGTTAGGGGGAGGGACGGTGGGGGGGGGTGAGGGCGGGAGAGCTTCGGAGGGGAGGAGGATGGTGGGGGAAGGGTTGGGGATAGGGTTCGGGTTAGGGTTAGGGGTGGTGTAGGGGTTGGGGGGCTGGGGAGGGGAGGGGGGGTGGTGGGGGAGGTGTTAGGGATAGGGTTCGAGTTAGGGTTAGGGGTGTTATAGGGGGGGAGGGGGGAAGGGTGCGGGGGGGGAGCTGGGTCAGGGGCACCGATAGTGCCAAAAAATCTGATAATTTAGTAATAGTTATTTGTTTTTCGATACTGAAAAATGTGATACTCCGATTCGAAACCACGTACCGATAGTGCCGATATTTGTAACACGTAGTTTTGTTGGTTGGTTAATTTGTAACACGATAATGCCGATAGTGCCGATATTTGTAACACGTAGTTTCCTTGATCCCGATACTCATAGGAATGGTCCCGAGTCACGACCGTAGTATGTAGTATATTCGTTTTAGTTTGTAGTATATTCGATTTAGTTTTGAAGTTTTAGTTTTGAAGTTTTAGTTTTGAAGTTTATTCGTTTTAGTATGTAGTATGTAGTAGGAATGGTCCCGACTCATAGGAATGGTCCCGAGTCACGGCCGTAGTATGTAGTATGTAGTATATTCGTTTTAGTTTTGAAGTTTATTCATATTTACAGATATCTAGAAATGGCTATATCCATGTATCTGCTAGACCGTTCGTGAATGTACAACCACATTCGAGATGACAGGTGCGGTATGCGAGATGAATACATCGTCGGAGTAGAACAATTCCTCCAATTCGCGAAGACGTTTCCTCAATTCATGGACGGCATGGACATTAAGTGCCTGTGTGCAAAATGTCGGAACATGAAGTTTCAACCAGAATTGGATGTGACGTATCACTTATACACAAAGGGTTTCCTTCCGAATTACTATCCATGGACCACACACGGAGAGCTTGTACCTTTAGCATTCCAAGCGGAGCCTTATGTGGAGCCTTATGTGGAGCCTTTTGTGGAGCCTTATATGAATGTCCACAACCGAACTGGTGTCGACAACGAGTACGTGAACATGGTCTTCGACGCTGCGGGGCCTAGTTTCGATCCATACAATCGTGACGCAGCTGAGGAGGCACCGAATGCCGATGCCGCAAAGTTCATGGAGTTGCTGGAGAATGCAAGGACTCCTTTATACCCTGGCTGTGAGGATCATTCACCGTTAGAGGTGATCACTCAACTCTTGATCATAAAGTCTGACTTTAATATGTCGCAAGAATGCTACAATAGAGTGCTCGAGTTGATTACTGATTGTTTGCCATTAAAATATTTTGATTGCAAATTTCAATTACAAACAGAACAGTATTACAATGTAGGACTTAGATGTAGTCCGAGTAGTACACTTTTTTTTATCTGGGTCCCTGTGTCGATGGAGCGAGTGGTAATGCGTTGACTCCGTTGACGATCTGACGACGGTTCTCGGTTCTCTGAAGGTCTGAGTTGCTCTGGGTGCTGGAGCTTGCGGAGAGGAAAAAGACGTTGAGTGTCTGTATCTGCCTCTCTCACTGTGTGTATGAAGGTCTATGTCCGTAGGTGTTTCTTTGTGTGTTCCTTTTTTTCCCCAGAAGAAGGAAATGATTCCCCTATTTATAGCTTGCAGGCTGGCTGCTCATGCGCGTATATGTAGGATGTGCCTGTACGTGGGGACGCCACGTGGTTGATGCTATGGGAGGCGCATGGATGATGCACCATCATTTGTGGGTTGAATCCTTCATGCTGCTTTTGTGGGCTGGCACGTAGCAGGGGAGAGGATCTTTCTGTTGCTGATATCTTGGGTGATTAGCACCCCTTAATAGGCTGAATTGAGTCAAAGGACATGTGGCGCATGTCCGTAGCTCAAAGATCTCGGATTTGGTAGAGGATAATCTGATAGGATGCGTCTGGGATTGGACGCATGAGAAGACTTTGGCTCGTAACCTTCAGGAGTCACGAACCAGTCTGGGCGCAGGGCTTTAGAGGCGCATGCGAAGCTTCAGTAGTGACTTGACCTCTGTCTTTAGGGATCAGAGAAAGGTCTGAGGTGCACGGCTCTTGAAGCGCATGCAGAGGTTTGGGCGCATGGCCGTAGAGGCGCATGCGAATGGTTGGGCGGCCACGTAGCTTGTAACCGCTGAAAGAGAGTAATGATGACGCTGACGTCAGCGGCGCTTCATTTTCTGTAAAAGTTGTTGCTGCTCTGTCATCGAGGCATGTCTGCTGTCGTGTCAGACTTCAGCATTTAATGTTCTTTGACAGATTATGGGCTGTTGAGTGGACGCATTGATCTATATTCCACTGGGCTCATGGGTCCATGTTGATTAGGACGCATGGATCTGTGCTTTATTGGACGCATCCATACAGGACGCTTGGTACCGTCGGGCGCGTCTGTACGATGCACGATATCTGATCGACGCATCCATTTGCATGACACATTTTTATTGGTCCGACTGTTGCGTTCCTCGAGTGCTTTAAATAGCCGTTCTTGACTTGGCTGAATTCGAAGTGTCAGGTTCATCACCATAAATGCAAATTTATTGCACGGGATTCGTAGAGCCCGCCACTTGGCGCATGAGTTTGATTTGCCCAGCCTATAAATAGCAGCAAGGAGAGAGTTTGCTTCTCGTTCTCTCATGTCTTCCCGAATGAACTTATTTGTTCGAGCACATTCTGTTGACAAGATGCTCCCGAGGGTGAAGATGCGACGAATTGTCTTCATTCATGCACTTGAAGGTGACTGTTACATCCAAAAGTCGGAGTCGAGGGCTTCTGACGCAGGCGGAAGGTGCCTGTTGCATCCAAAGATCAGAATGCTCGAGCCTCGTCTCTGTTATTCCGGAAGAGCCGCAGATCAGAATTATGGTGCTTCCATCTTCCTTGGGCTTTGTAGAGCTCTTCCTCCTGCAAGAGTGGGTGTTGCCCATTCTGGTTGTGTTGAAAGCTGCTCCTTTAGTCGCGGATCAGAGTTGCGGTGCTCTCCTCTTCCTTGGGCTTTGGAGAGCTCTTCCTCCCGCTAGAGTGGGGTTGATTGCCCATCCTAGTTCTGCTCAATAAATGCTTCATTAGTCGAAGCACTTGATCGGGTCGAAGTAGAGCGCATATGCTGAGACTTCATGATGCGCGTAACTGAGACGCTGAAGGGATGCGCCTAACTGAGACTGTCACTTCCCGTTCCCAGAATATGTATTTTAAATGCATGTACTGCTTAAATGTATTTATTTAATATTTATCATGTATTGTTCTGTATTTAAATTCCTTTAATTTCATGTTAATTATTTTTCTGCATTTTACTTTCTGTATCTTTATTCTCTGCTTTTACTTTGCTTTTGGGTTCGGCCCGAGTTGGTTTATTTTCCGGCCTTGATGGTTCAACATGAACCCAACTCCCCACCTACCACCACTCCTTCATTTAAAGCCCCAAAACCCTTTCTCTCTCTTTATTACTCACATTTACTTCTCCTTCTTCATCCTCCATTACTCTTTCACCCACCCATTTGGAGAGGCCAGTACATCTTGCACACCATGAGAGATTTCATGCATCCCTATTTATTTTTAGTCTATGTTGTTTATTTTCTCTTCCTCTACAAGTTTAGGTCTTGAAGTTCTTGATTACCATGGGTGGTTGGGTGTAGATCTAAGTTTTAAATTTTGGTTTTTTATATGGATTTTGTGGTTTTTATCTATCAAACTTTGTTGTTTTCGAAAATAAGTGGTTCCATGTCGTAGAGAATTCAATTCTACCAAAGTTTGGCTTTTGAAAAGTTAGATTTTGACTTAATTTGAGGAAGTTATGGCCAAAAGTATTTTTGGTCATTTCTATGTTCATCTGCCAGCCAAATTCTGGCCGCATGAGCAATTTCTGGCCGCATGAGCAAATTCTGGCTGCATGAGCAATTTCTGGCCGTATGAGCAAATTCTGGCCGCATGAGCAAATTCTGGCTGCATGAGCAAATTCTGACCGTGTGAGCAATTTCTGGCCGCATGAGCAATCTAGCCCATAATGCCTTTTGGCTGATTCTGTCCCAAATTTGACATTAATTTACATTGATTATTATCTTGGCATTAATTAACATTGATTGATTTGATTAATAATTGATCATGCGTTCCTAGATGGAACTAAGAGACTGGCTAGTCGTCTTATTAAATTGAATGAATGAGACACATTCATATGAACTACGAACTATTGCAATCGACTGGCTGATCCTGAATATTGGCATATAAATACATGCAGGCTTCAATTTATTTATTTATTTTACAAAAGCAACATGTGTACTTTATGGTCAAGGCAATTATTATTTCGTGGCTAGTTCTGATTGTTGTATTACGCTATGTAAACCCTACAACCTAACCGTACGGGTATCGTTGTAGAGTTGTACATATCGTACCCCGTACGAAAGTTCTCATTCTGAATGACCATGATCCACGGCATGGGATTTCACTTAACATAGAGGCTATTAAGTTAAATAAAATAATAATTGCATTGAGAGAATGGATTCCCGAGTTCTTACATGGCAGCCCTCTTTGGGACTATTAAGTGCCCGACAGGCCGGCTGGTTCCCACAGATACTGCAAATCTGCCACACGGGCAGGGAACGGTATCTGCTTATATTACTTATTGTATATTGTATATTGATGACGGGCGTCCCGCTGGGACTCGTCTAATTCATGATTGGCGCAATTGATTGATTGGATAGACTAGCCTTGTTTGCACATAGTAAGAACTGAGGAATCCTTATTGCATATTTCCAGGGTAACCTGGAACTCACAGTAGCAAGCCGTATTAGTTGCATGGCCGTTCAAGTCACTACTAAAATATGATCTATTAGCGACGTAATTTAGCGACGGCGTAAAATTACGTCGCTATATATGGAATTCAGCGACTCCTTTATATAAACATCGCAAAACGTCGCTGAATAGCGACGTTCAGCGACAGGTATAAAATTACGTCGCTGAATAGCGACGTTACGTCGCTGGATTATTAAAATATGTCGCCAGTTTACGACGTTTAGCGACGTCCTCATGTGACGTCGCTAATATTTTTACTTAGGGCACAGCGTTTCGTTTTTCCCACTCACTCGAAATTTCTAATTTTTCCCACTACTCCTTCCCCCCCTCCGGCGATTCCTTCGGCGACCCCTTCCCCCCCCCCCCCCGGCGACTCCCTCCCTCTCCGGCGACCCGTACCCCCCCGTCGAGCTCCTCCTCCTCGAGCTCAGGTAAACCCTAACCTAACTCCTCCTCCTCCTCCTCTTCCACGGACACACACACACACACATGGACACACACGCACACACACACAGAGACACACACACACACACACGGACACACACGCACACACACACACAGAGACACACACACACACACGGACACACGGACACACACACAGATGGACACACACACACACACTGGATACACTGTGTCATGTTGTGGTGGACACGAGACACTATGTTGGACACGTACACATAGCCTAGATCCTTTACCAACTATTTATTTTCCATTTTAACATGTTTTTATATAGCAATTTCTAAATACCCTATGCTGACTGATACCTTGTTAATTTATTGTATTTTCTAATTTTGAAAACCCAGTTTTGACAACCATTTTAACCTAGTTTAATGCTTTAATTTAGATGTTTAAAACCCTAGTGTAGTGTATCTATATGTGTGCTGACTGAGTTTCAAGTTTGGGGTGATTTGGTTAGAGTTTTGGTTCTCGATTTGGGTTTGAGGTGAATGGGTCTGAAATATGTTATAGGAGTATGTAATGTTGTGTGAAATGAACTGATTTCCTTTCTTTTCCTTTCCTATTTGACTGAACACAGTAAATCCCCTTACTATCCAGATTGGACTGACCTATAGTTCATATCACTCACTCACTCACTCTTGCCTAGGTACACACACGCATATAGCCTAATACAAGCATGTTAGCCTCCCTCATATACACGTATATGTGACTGTCACATGTAACAGTCAACACACTCACCCCCCATTCACATGTGCATGTACACACACCACCCACTCTCTACTTCTCTCTCTATATATATATATGTTTGATAGATGGTATTGTATACATATATACATAACTATATCATGTAACTCATATGTGATATAGGCATATAGCCTATGTTAGAGTGTCTAAATATATGAATGCATAAAAGTTGCCTTGTCTTGTAATATAGGCATATAGTATATACATGCCTATATATATATATATATATATTATATGTATATATCTATATAGATATTACTTGTGTGTATGAGATAGCTTGAGTTGACTTTGGTCATTATTGGTACTTGAATTGATCGGAACAAAGACCCCCAATGTCGGTATCGGTCAATATTTGGTATCGGTCGGTATCGGATCGGAACATGCCAAACCGTATCGGTATCGGCCGTATCGGATCGGTATCGGCCGATACTTTAAAATTATATAAAATAGTAGTCACCCCCAAGGTTGACTATTTTTACTGAAAGTCAAAGTAGAGTAAACATCTGACCTAGATTGGACTAAGAGTTGACAAAGTCAACTATAGGTCAACCCTTGACCTAGTTTGACCTTGTTTGACTTTGTTGTCTTCATGTTTGTTAAATGACACCCAGATACTAGTTTTAGTTGTTTAAATGACACCCAGATACTAGTTTTAGTTTCAGTTTGCTTTGGTAACTCACTATTGCTCATTATTTGGTACTAGTTTTAGTTGATTGTGTTTTTTAAGACTAAACAAATGACACCCAGATATTACTTGTGTGTATGAGATAGCTTGAGTTGACTCTGGTCATTATTGGTACTTGAATTATAGGTTAGGCTTGTATAGCCTTGAATGGTGCGTGCTAGCTAGTATTGGGATACCAATAGCGATAAGGTAAAGGGTACCTTGGTAGGTCATGACTAGAAATAGGATATTTGACTTAGATTTGACCTTGTTTGACCAAGGTTGACTATTTGACCTAGTTTGACCTTGTTTGACTTAGCTTGACCTTGTTTGACTTAGTACAACCTAGTTTGACCTAGTTTGACCTAGTTTGACCTTGTTTGACTTTGTTTGACTTTATTTGACTTAGCTTGACCTTGTTTGACTTAGTACAACCTAGTTTGACCTAGATTGCATATCATTGTTATTAGTAACTGTCCGCTACTAATGTGTGTCCCATAATAAGACATAATATACGAATTTGTGCCTGTTGGATAATGTGTGTCCATCTTTGCAGAATTATTTCCAAATGGATATGAATTACTACTTGCGGAATCGTTCATGGATGTACAATCGTCGTTCTGATGATATGTGTGGTGTGCGGGATGAATACATAGCGGGAGTAGAGCAGTTCCTGCAGTTTGCTAACGCGTTCCCTCAGTACATGGACGGCACCAAAATTAAGTGTCCGTGTGTGAAATGTCATAACGTAAAATATTATCCAGAAGTGGAAGTGACATATCATTTGTACTCGAGGGGTTTCACGCCTAATTACTATCAGTGGACCGCATATGGAGAACTTGTGTCTTTAGCATCAGAGCCGGAGCCTTATGTTGAGCCGTATATGCATGCGGGACCTAATTTTGTTTCAGATAATCATGCATACGACGACGGGTGCGTGAACATGATTTTCGACGCTGCGGGGCCTAGTTTCGTTCATGATGCACCTGAGGAGGCACCGAACGCCGATGCTGCACAGTTCATGGAGTTGTTAGAGAATGCAAGAACTCCATTGTATCCTAGTTGTGAGGATCATTCACCGTTGGAGGTGGTTACAAGACTGTTGAGTATTAAGTCAGATTTTAACATGTCGCAAGAATTCTACAACCGAGTGTTGGAGTTGATTATAGAGATCTTGCCGGCGGGTGCTAAGTTACCTAAAGACTTCTACCGGTCTAAGAGGATGGTGAGATCGCTCTGGATGGGATACGAAAAAATCGATTCCTGATGCAATGGGTGCATGCTGTACTACAAAGACGACAAGGACGCAGATGTGTGCAGATTTTGTGGTGCTGATCGCTATAAGATAACTAGTACAGGAAGGTCTACCGGTGCAAGAAGATCGACCGATTCAATGCACTACTTGCCTTTAACGCCGCGGTTGCAAAGATTATTTATGGTGAAAGAGACGGTCGAAAATATGAGTTGGCACATGCGAGAACAGATTGAAGGAGTGTTGGATCACCCATCCGATGGAGAAGCGTGGAAGCACTTTGATCGAGTGTATCCAGATTTTGCTTCAGATCCACGAAATGTCAGGTTGGAACTATCTTCTGACGGTTTTACTCCTTTTGGTCTTTCGGGATCCCAGTATTCGTGCTGGCCTGTGATTGTCACTCCGTATAACCTACCGCCTTGGATGTGCATGAAGACTCAGTACATGTTTCTAACCGTTATAATTCCTGGTCCGAACAATCCCAAGAGGAACATTGACGTGTACTTACAGCCTTTGATAGATGAGTTGAATCAGTTATGGGAAGTAGGCGCTAATACGTACGATGTTTCCAGGAAGCAGAATTTTCAGATGAAGACAACCCTTATGTGGACCATCAACGACTTTTCGGCCTATGGAATGTTATCTGGATGGAGCACTCATGGTCGTCTCTCATGTCCGTATTGCATGGACCGTAGTAAGGCTTTCCGCTTGAAACACGGCAGAAAACCATACTTCTTTGATTGTCATCGGCAATTTCTGCCAAAAGATCATCCGTTCAGAAGGAACAGGAATGCTTTCCGTGCCGGCGTTGTAGAGAAAGGTGATCCACCGCCAAGGTGGTGCGGAGCCACGATATGGAAGGAGGTTAAAGATTTTCCAAGTGCTATCGAAGATCCTACAACTGGGTACAAGTGCGATGGATTTGGTAGAGTTCATAACTGGACAAAGAGGAGCATATTCTGGGATCTGCCATACTGGAGTACCAATCTGATCAGACATAATCTTGATGTCATGCATATTGAGAAGAATGTGTTTGATAACATAATTAATACTGTGATGGACGTAAAGGGAAAAACGAAAGACAATCCCAAGGCCAGGTTGGACTTAGAAGAAATATGCAAACGCCCTGAGTTGTATTTGATACAGCAGAATGGAAAATAGTTCCTGCCGAAGTCAATTTTCTCGCTGGACAAGGAGGATAAAGTGAGACTTTGTCGGTGGATCCAGGGCCTAAAATTTCCAGACGGATATGTGTCAAATCTGAGAAGATGTGTCGATCCGAAGGAAAATAAATTGACGGGTATGAAGAGCCACGATTGTCACGTATTCATGGAGAGGTTAATTCCGATTGCATTTCGGGAATTCTTACCGCAGGCAGTTTGGGATCCATTGACGGAGCTTAGCATATTCTTCAGGGATCTTTGTTCTAAGAAATTGCTCGTTGATCGTCTAGAAAAGCAAGAGAAGGACATTGCGGTAACATTATGCAAGCTAGAGAGGGTGTTTCCTCCTGGATTCTTTGACTCTATGGAGCATTTGCCGATTCATCTATCCTATGAGGCACGTGTTGGTGGACCCGTCGAATATCGATGGATGTACCCGTTCGAGCGACATTTGAATCACCTAAAAAGAAAGGTGAAAAATAAGGCACGGGTCGAGAGTTCTATTTGTGAAGCCTATGTTCTCGAGGAGATTACAAACTTTTGTTCGATGTATTTCAAGCCACATGTTGCAACTAATAGAACAAGAGCTTCCAGAAACGACGAGGGAGATCATGAAAGTAATGATACAATACTGAAGGTATTCAATGCTCCAGGAAAGCCATCGGATAAGATGAAAAAGAGATATCTGAACGATGATGAGCTAAGGGCTGCTCAGGTGTATGTATTACTCAACTGCGACGAGGAGGAAGTAGAGAAACTGGAGGGGTAAGTAATTAATACGTCTATATTATTTTAATAGTGTTAATTATTATACTATTACATTAATTGAACGATGTTGTTTTCAGCATATTTAATGACGGTGTGAGGTCGGGTAGGCCACACATAACAGAAGAAGAACTAGAACAAGAAATGAGGCGTTATTTTCCATCATAGTTGAGTACATATGTAAGACTTGAGAACTCTATAATTACCTTTTTGTATCTGCACTTGATTGAGAATGAGCTTAATTGCTTCTTTCGTGGTATTTAGGTCGATCGTCCATACGCAAGACTTGAGAATGAGTCTATTAGAACGCTAGCCAAGGGACCAATTTATGCTGTAAAAATATGGCCAAGCTACTGTGTTAATGGGTTTAGGTTCAAGTCAACAACTTGCCCGATCAGAGACAACTTTGTGGATCTCGATTCCACCAAAAACAGCTGTTTGTGTATCAGATCTTCGAACTACAAAGATGTTGATGCGGGCAACGATTTCTATGACGTGCTACGGGAGATCGTGGAGCTGACATATAGTTATGGAATAGAGCCTGCTAAGATTGTGTTATTCAGGTGTGATTGGTTCGATCCGATTGAAGGTCAAGGTTGGAAAGTAGACAAGCACGGTCTTGTTGATATAAACTATTGACGTCGATATCAAGCCTATGAACCATTTGTCCTATCAAGTCAGGCTCAGCTCGTGTACTTCACAAGTTATCCTAAACGGGGAACAACAAGGTCGGACTGGTGGGCAGTATGCAAGACCAAAGCTAGAAATACCTTTGAGGTTGACGATATAGCTTATCAACAGGATGAACTACCTCTTGTAACAAATATTATAGAAGTGGACACGACGGAAGTTTCGTATTACACATCTAATTGTGTAGAAGAAGTAGAATTATCTGAAGAGGAAGATGCAGATGAAAGTGAAGATGTAGAGGAGGAAGAAGAAGAAGAAGAAGAAGAAGAAGTAGATGAGCTAAACGAACTAGATGAATTTTCAGAAGAGGATTAAATCTGTACGTTTGTTTTATCATCATATTTGACACTTTAGTGACACTTCTATCATATAAATTTGTGACACTTCAGTGACACTTTATGACTATGATATTTTTTAAAAATCTGTGATGTCTATCATATAAATATGTTTTTTTGTTTTATTGTCATATGTTTTATTGTCAGGTATGACTAGACCATCTGGACGACGCGGAGGATTATATATTAGGCAGTCCCGTCAGCCTCGGACTGGGGATGGAGAGGGCAGTTCCGTACCCTCATCCTCATCTCCGAGTACGCCAGTGTACCGTTCTGTTCCCGGTCCATTACCGGGACAGGGCAGTTCGAGCAGGTTGGCGACTCCTCCCTCGTCGTCCAGCCTTCCTGATCCCGTGTCCAGCATCCCTGATCCCCCGTCCAGCATTCCTACTGTCGACGGCTTTATGGAGGGAGCCCACGTCGAGCATATGGAGGACGACGATCAGACTGATCCTGCCCAGGCAGGAAGTGAGAGCGACCCTCCATGCGCTCCCCCGGGCGAGACGCGTATGAAGATTTGGACGGACGGGCCTATGAAGTAAGTTAATTAATTATTATATATTTCTCAAATGATTATATGTACATATATATTCATGAAAAAATATTATTGTATAGATATCGGCCTTCTGCAGTACAGAGACAGTTGGGGACATTTGTGAGGCAGAACTATGGTGGGCCTTGGCTCAACTACTCAGATGCTCCCGCAGATAGGAAGGCCTTTTGGTTCGCCCACTTCAAGGTAAAATTTTGTTTTATTTTTAAATTTTAATAATCATTTGTGTATATTATAAAACTTTTGTATTTTACTTCTTGTAGAGGACCTATTTCTATCCACCACACCGGGCGACGAGGATCGAGGGCCAATTTTCTGTCGTCATAGCCAAGCTCATCCGTGATGCGATCGACGACCAGAAGCGTCGTGATCGCTCCGGACAGCAGATCCAGGGTTGGATTACGCCAGAGCAGTGGACTGCGATGAAGGCTAGATTCAGCGAGCCCAAGTACCAGGAGCGGTCTGAGAAGGCCAAGGTGGCGCGGTCGAGCGCCGGTAAGTGGTGTGGTGGCTCCATTCCGATGACGGAGCATTTTCGTCGTCCGGTACGTTTCCTATGACGGACATTAATTTATATATAGTTCGATATAATGTTTAATACTAATAATAGATAATATATTTTAACAGGTAAGGAAGGGTGAGGACCCGAACATGGTGACCGTCTTCCTGGTCACCCATCGGAGGGCTGGGGACTTCATTGACGAGAGGGCGACGCAGGCATATGTATGTTCTATTCTTTATATTAACTGACTATAATTTAGAAAACAGGAAAATAGATATCAATATAGACTTTAGTAAACACTTACACGTTAGCAAACATGTTCTAGGCCGAGTTTGTTCGGCTACAGAAGGAGGCGGCTGATGCTGCTGCTGCTGCTAGTGCGCAAGCAGAGGGAGGGGCTGGTACTTCCTCCCAGCAGCCTGCAGAGCCATCGCCGGATGAGCTCTGGATGACCGTCGTTGGCGGTCTTCAGAAGGGTACGTACTACGGTACGGGATCCTACGGCGCGTATTTGGCTTCGGAGCCATCCCGGGCCCCCTCTGTCAGTACGCAGTCTCCGGCTACGCAGGCGTCGTCACGAGCTGAGGATGTTCGTCGTCAGATCGAGGAGCTGTGTCGCGAGTTGCAGCAGCAGATTTCTGATACGGTCGAGCGACGATCCGACCCTCCGATCGTCACCGGACGATTTGATGCGGTCGAGCGCAGTATACATGAGTTGATGACTCTGCATCAGACTACAGCTGCCAGCTTGCAGACGCTCACCGAGTCTACGCATCGTACAGAGCGAAGACAGGTCGAGCTGGAGGGATCGCAGAGGAGCATATCTGCCTCACTCGCTCAGTATACTGAGAAGGTGGTGAGTACCCTTGCTGCGCATGGTGAGCGTCTGCGAGAGCTGGAGCAGGTACGTCCTCCCGGTCCATCGACGGCGCCGACTCCAGACATTCTACTGCCTCCTACTGCCCCTACGGTGCAGCTCACCCAGGAGCAGTATGAGTACATGCTATCCCAGATGCGCGGCAGGAGTCCTCATTGATCCAGTAGATATTCTTTATCATCTTTGTATGTATTGGCCCTATGGGCCTATTGACCGTTCTGTACACTGATTTTCATTCTTATTTGCCCTCCATTGTGGACATGTATGTTTGTTGGATATTTACTTTGTGATATTTACTTTGTTGGTATTTTAATTGTCATATTTACTTTGTGATATTTACTTTGTGATATCTGCGATGGGGATGACAAATATACCTACGCTGGGTTATAAGCGATGATCTGATATACAAAGGAGGTGCTGCCAAAATTTTAAAAAAATATATTGTGTATTTTTGTTATGATGTGTGTCTGTGTTTACAGTAAATGTGAAATATAGTGTTCGGAAACCATCGACAGTTTCGATTATTGTTGTATGTTTTATCTTGGATAGAAATAGCAACAGTTCAGGGTGCACTTCTGAGAGCTTCATTTTCACGTCCTTCACTTTCTCGGACGTCGTAAAGGTTCCCGAGAAGGTGAAGGACGTGAAGAGGAAGCTCTGAGAAGTGCACCCTGAACTGTTGCTCTTTCTATCCAAGATAAAACATAGAACAGTAAGCGAAACTGTCGATGGTTCGAACACTGCACTTCACACACACTGTAAACACAGAAATACAGCATAACAAAAATATCAATTATATTTTTTTAAATTTTTTTTTAACATTAGCGACGTATAGCGACGTTCTGCGACGTACTACGACGGCAAATAGACGTCGCTATACGTCGCTAACTAGCGACGTTACGTCGCTCGACGTCGCTAGGGAGGACGTCGCTAAATATCGGTATGCGTCGCTACGTTGCCCACGTGTCTGTCATGCCATGTCATCATATATAAATAACAGAGCGTCGCTAGTGGTCGCTTTACGTCGTCATTTTGGCGACGTAATTCGACGTCGCTATATGTCGCAATTTTTGCGACGGCTAGCGATAATAGATTAAGCGTCGCCAATAGCGACATTCGGCGACTAAAGTTCCATCTGCGACTTGCCTTTAAGCGACGTCCCTTTTTCGTCGCTAAATACGTCGCTAATTGGTTTTAGCGACGTAATTTCCTTATTTAGCGACGTTTTCGAACGTCGCTAAAATGAGTTATTTTAGTAGTGAGTTGACTTGTTTGTGTATTGTACCTACCCTGTTAACTAACTGAGATGATCAGAGTATCAGGACACGACGGACCAACTTCTGTCCTTGTTTGGTTGGAAGATTGGTTCGAAGTGTCATGATGTTATGTGAATCCTAGTAGCACGCAGAGATCTATTTATCATATTTTTTATTACTGGTTTTTAATTTCTCATATCGTGCTTCCTTGCGGTACTTGCTATTAGAGGTCTAACCTCTCTGGTTTTGCATGGCCAGATTTAGAGCCAGTCTCCGAGGGCTCAGCTTACTTCCACCTCCAAGATGGTCAATACTAGAGGGATGATCGCAGGAGAACTCGAGTGGGTTCCTTACTTCTCCGCTCGTTTTATGAATTACTTTATACTTTGCCGTTTGGCACCGACATGTTAGTCGGATTGTCTTGTATTTAATTTTACATAATTGTAACTAAGTCAGACTGCAGCTGATAACAATTGTGTATACTTTGCTACATCATCTGGCTATGTTTTGTAAAGTCAGATATCAAGAACATTTTGACTGAGTATTTGGGACACCTTACTGCTTTATCTCACATGTTCTCTGTTACTGTTTTTTGCTTGAATGATTGAGACAATAGATGTGAAGTGACCATAGTAAGACTTTCATGTAGTATGCACTCCCTCGTCTTTTAGACAATATTGATCGTATTATACGGTATTCATCTACCCGTAATATGTAGCTGGCTGAGTCACTCTCCCGCTCTCTGGTATTCTGGTTCTGGGGCGTGACAAGGTTTTAGTGGTGGCCCATACAGGTCTGATTTCAGACTTATGGGGTATTTTGATTTATAGGATGTCTCAATCACACATGTTCCCCCTTGATCTCATGATTCGTTGATTCTCAACTCTAGCTTGACATTCCGGTATCCCTTGACTACATTGATCCTTCACGTTCGGTTGTTTGATTGCTCTCTTGTCCCTTTTCTTAGGGGCACTTTGTCTGGATCTGTCAGGACTGGACAGTAACAACAAGGGCAGTATGGACAACCTGACCAGGTTGGTCAGCTACAAGGGCCAGTACTACCTCAAGAGACTATCCAAGAAGAAGTGATAATGGAACCAGCAGCCGAACCGTAGTATCCGGAGGTTCCTATACCACCCATAGTTCCACCGACCCCTATGGAAGTGGACACACCAGCCCTTCTGGAGATCATGAGAGGGATGATGGCTACTCAGCAATATCAGATGTTAGTCCAACAGCGCATGCACGCTCAGTTGCAAGAGCAGAATGTATTACTCAACCAAGGGTTGCAGACGACTTTGGGAAGAGGGGCAAGGACAGATTCAGGAGCATCCACCAGGTTTTGTAAGTACAACTCCCACCGTTTCGAGGGCACGGAAGATGCCATCTCAGCAGATGCATGGTTTAAGGATATTGAGGCTATTTTGACAGCAGCTAAGGTGCCAGCGGAACAACGTGTGGATCAAGTGAAGTTGTTACTTCAGGATCTCGTACGTGATTGGTGGGAATTAGTGGAGGTAGGCATCAGACGTCCTGTTGCTTGGGACAATTTTACTGCAAGGTTCAAGACGAAGTACTATGGAGTTGTGGCACAGTTTGAGCTACAACAGAAGTTTATCAACCTCAAGCAGGCCGGCAAGACGGTAGATGCCTATGCAGCGGAGTTCTGCAGATTGAGCAGGTTCGTCCCAGAGATGGTAGCAATAGAGAGCCAGAGAGCCATGAGGTTCCAGCAAGGGTTTTATCTTGATCTCTTGCAATTGATAGAGGGGCACAATTACCAGACTTTCGATGAAGTATTGACGGTAACTCAAAGGCATGAGATCACCATTCAGAGGATTGCAGCAAGGACTGGGAGTCAGAAGAGATCCCACAGTCAGATTGAAGGAGGAGGGATAGTAGCGCCCTGAACAGCATTACCGTCCCTTGGCATTCGTATTCACGATGTGGCAATACGAGGGCCAGCACCACCACCAAGACAGCAGCAACAGCAATAGCATCAGAGGAAGAACCAGCAACCCCCGGCGGGTTGCACTTGTTGTGGGAAGATAGGGCACACTAGAGATGTGTGTCGGATATTAAACGGGTAGTGTTTGATATGTGGAAATCCAGATCATCGGGTTACCACATGTCCCACAAATTCAAGGTCAGGAGGACCAGTGCAATAATTTTCTGCTCTGCCCGCACCAAGGGCAGGCCAGTATCGAGGACCAGCTGTGGCAGTAAGACCGTTGGCACAACGTCCGTTCATGTCACAGGCTCAGATGTTTCGGCAGCAGGGACTGCCGATGCAGCAACAACACAGACTACCCCAGTATCATCAAGGAAGGGGCCAGCAGCAGCACCAGGCTAGGCCGCAGCATAGAAACCAACAAGGAGGTCGAGGGCAGGCATTCACTCTGTCCTTGGAAGAGGCATTGGCATCGGAAGATGTTGTAGCAGGTAACATTCTCGTCGCCTCATATCCCGCAGTAGCATTGTTTGATTCGGGAGCATCACACTCATTTATATCTACACAATTTACAACACGGCTAGAAATGGAGTTCGAGGCATTGCCAGGGAGGTTTAGTATACTCACTGGTAATGGGCTCGTAGGAGTTAGTAGGATTATTCCAGCGTGTAGCATTGTAGTTTGCGGGCATTCCTTACCCGCCAGGTTGATAGAATTTCCTGTTAAAAATTTCAACGTTATCTTAGGCATGGACTGGCTGAAAAACAGTCATGCGACAATAAATTATCATAGAGGGAGTGTATCTTTTAATATTCCAAGCATGAAGCGGTTCACCTTAGTCAGATCAGTGGCAACTCAATAAGAGCAGGGAGTAGTGACGGCAATGGAAAGGGTTCAAGTTCCGAAGGTAGTTGAAGAGTTTCTTGATGTATTTTCTGAAGAACTTCCAGGTCTGCCACCAGTTAGAGATATTGAGTTCAGCATAGAATCGGCACCTGGAACTAAACTGATATCAGATCGAGTTTACAGAATGGCGGATTCAGAGCAGGCCAAGGTATATCAGCACATAGAGAAATTGAAAGAGAAAAAGTTCATTCAAGCTAGTATATCACCATGGGCAGCACCAGTGGTACTTGTGGGGAAGAAGGATGGGTCATCCAGATTGTGCATCGATTACAGGAAGCTTAACGCGGCAACCATAAAGAATAAGTACCCACTACCCAGGATCGACGACTTGTTTGATCAGTTGAGCAAAGCTAGAGTTTTCTCCAAGATAGATCTTCGTTCAAGGTATCACCAAGTAAGGGTTCGGAAGGAGGATATTCCCAAGACAGCATTCAGGTCGAAATATGGGCATTATGAATTCTTAGTAATGCCGTTTGGTTTGACCAATGCTCCAACAATATTCATGGATTTGATGAACCGCATCTTTATGCCGTACTTAGATCAGTTTGTCATGGTGTTTCTCGACGACATTCTTGTATACTCTGCTAATGAAGAGGAGCATGAAGACCACCTCAGGAAAGTATTACAGGTTTTGAGAGAGAACTAGTTGTATGCCAAGCTCAGCAAGTGTGAGTTCTGGACGGATCATATTTCATTTTTGGGTCACATCATATCAGGAGTTGGAGTAGCAGTGGATCCCAAGAAGGTAGAAGCAGTAGAGAGTTGGCCAATACCCAAGACCGTAGCTGATGTGCGGAGTTTCTTGGGATTGGCAGGGTATTACAGAAGGTTCGTATCAGACTTTGTAAGGCTTTCAGCACCCATGACCCGCTTGACACGGAAGGATGTGCCATTCGTTTGGTCGGCAGAATGTCATACATCATTTGAGACTTTAAAGCAGAAGTTGATATCAGCACCTATTCTTACATTGCCAGTTGGACCCGAAGGTTTTACTGTATATTGTGATGCATCAGGTAAAGGACTTAGATGTGTCCTCATGCAACATGGGAAGGTGATAGCATACGCATCTAGGCAACTTCGAGACCACGAAAAGAATTATCTAACTCATGACTTGGAGTTGGCGGCAGTAGTATTTGCTTTGAAGCTATGGAGGCATTACTTATATGGTGACCGAGTGGACATGTACACAGACCATAAAAGTCTGAAGTACATCTTTACTCAGAAGGAGCTGAACATGAGGCAGAGAAGATTGTTAGAGCTGATCAAGGATTACGACGTGGAGCTTCAATATCATCCAGGCAAGGCTAATGTGGTAGCAGACGCCCTTAGTAGGAGAGGCGGCACATTTATGTTGACAACCCAAAAGCATATCTTAGAAGACCTGACCTTCAGGAGATGGGAATCGAGGTTATACTTCCTAGTGATATAGAAATTCTGGCAAGTCTACAAGTTCAATTCGACTTGGTAGACAGGATCAAGGCAGCTCAGGCACAGGACCCAAGGATTCAGAAGCTTAGGGCAGAATGTGAGTCAGGACTCAGGAAGGAGATGAGAATTCATGAAGATGGTACACTTAGGTTTGGATCACGTCTATGTGTGCCTAGTAGAGATATCAGACAGGAGGTTATGACAGAAGCTCACAGTTCTCAGTATTCTATACACCTTGGAGGGACCAAGATGTACCAAGATATCAAGCAGCACTTCTTGTGGAATGGGATGAAGAGGGAGATAGCTAGATTCGTTTCCCGTTGCTTGATATGTCAGCAAGTGAAGGCAGAACAGCAGAGGCCAGCCGGATTATTGCAACCGCTTTCTATTCCGGAATGGAAGTGGGAACATATTACAATGGACTTTGTGACCGGTTTACCGAGATCACCAAGTGGTAAAGATGCTATTTGGGTGATAGTAGATCGACTTAAAAAGGTGGCACACTTTCTTCCTTTCAGAGTAGGGCAATCTACAGAAAAGTTGGCAGAGTTATATACAACAGATAGTCAGGCAGCATGGAGTCCCTGTCAGTATTGTGTCCGATAGAGATACTCGTTTTATATCACATTTTTGGAAGGGTCTACATCATAGTCTGGGCACCAAGTTGAGATTTAGCACGGCTTACCATCCACAGACAGACGGACAATCAGAAAGAACAATTCAGACTTTGGAAGACATGTTGCGAGCTTGTACTCTGGATTTTGGAGGATCTTGGGAGAGCCACCTACACTTAGTCGAATTCTCATATAAAAACAGTTATCAAGCCAGTATCTAGATGGCGACATTCGAAGCTCTATATGGTAAGAAGTGTAGGTCGCCACTAGCATGGGACGATATCGGGGAGAGGAAGATGCTAGGCCCAGAAATGATTGTTCAGACAGTTGAAGTGGTTAAGGGAATTAGAGAGCGACTTCGAGTTGCGCAGGATCGGCATCGTCGTTGGACGGACCAGCATCGTAGGCCGCTAGAGTTTTCTGTTGGGGACCATATGTTCTTACGGATCTCACCTACCCGTGGGGTCATTAGATTTGGCGTTCGCGGGAAGTTGAGTCCACGATACGTAGGCCCATTTATTATCCTTGATAGGATAGGCGATGTTGCTTATCGTTTATCCCTTCCACCTTTGTTACGAGAGGTGCATGACGTATTTCATGTATCTCAGCTGCGAAGGTATGTATCGGACCCAAGCCATATCCTTGATCATTCTGAGCTGGTTGTTGGTACCAACTTATCTTACGAGGAGCAGCCGGTGTCCATTTTGAACCGAAGAGAGAAGATACTCAAGAACCGAATAATTAGCCTTGTCCGGGTTGCTTGGGGTCATCACTCTTTAGGGGAGTCAACGTGGGAACGTGAGGATGATATCCGATCACGGTATCCGCACCTGTTTGACTCACAAGGTATATCTCTTTCTGTATACCTTGATTGTCTTAACTCCTCATGCTTGTCACCTTACGAGTAGAATTGCTTGGTGTCGTCGATAGTTAAACATAGATATGTTATTTGCTGTTGACATTATAAAATGATTGCTTACTCAAATTGCTTGTACTTGGATTAGTTTAGCTCTGATATTTCTATCCTGCTTGGATTTGAAATTCCGAGGACGGAATTTTTCTAAGAAGGGTAGAGATGTCACTTTCCGTTCCCAGAATACGTATTTTAAATGCATGTACTGCTTAAATATATTTATTTAATATTTACCATGTATTGTTCTGTATTTAAATTCCTTTAATTTTAAGTTAATTATTTTTCTGTATTTTACTTTCTGTATCTTTATTCTCTGCTTTTACTTTGCTTTTGGGTTCGGCCCGAGTTGGTTTATTTTTCGGCCTTGATGGTTCAACATGAATCCAACTCCCCACCTACCACCACTCCTTCATTTAAAGCCCCAAAACCCTTTCTCTCTCTTCATTACTCACATTTACTTCTCCTTCTTCATCCTCCATTACTCTTCCACCCACCCATTTGGAGAGACAAGTACATCTTGCACACCATGAGGGATTTCATGCATCCCTATTTATATTTAGTCTATGTTGTTTATCTTCTCTTCCTCTACAAGTTTAGGTCTTGAAGTTCTTAATTTCCATAGATGGTTGGGTGTAGATCTAAGTTTTAAGTTTTGGTTTTTCATATAGATTTTGTAGTTTTGATCTATCAAACTTTGTTGTTTTCGAAAATAAGTGGTTCCATATTGTAGAAAATTCAATTCTACCAAAGTTTGGTTTTTGAAAAGTTAGATTTCGACTTAATTTGAGGAAGTTATGGCCAAAAGTATTTTTGGTCATTTCTATGTTCATCTGCCAGCCAACTTCTGGCCGCATGAGCAAATTCTGGCCGCATAAGCAATTTTTGGCCGCATGAGCAATCTAGCCCATAATGCCTTTTGGCTGATTCTGTCCCGAATTTGGCATTAATTTACATTAATTATTATCTTGGCATTAATTAACATTGATTGATTTGATTAATAATTGATCATGCGTTCCTAGATGGAACTAAGAGACTGGCTAGTCGTCTTATTAAATTGAATGAATGAGACACATTCATATAAACTACAAACTATTGCAATCGACTGGCTGATCCCGAATATTGGTATATAGATACATGCAGGCTTCAATTTATTTATTTATTTTACAAAAGCAGCATGTGTACTTTATGGTCAAGACAATTATTATTTCGTGGCTAGTTCTGATTGTTGCATTACGCTATATAAGACCTACAACCTAACCGCACAGATATCGTTGTAGAGTTGTGCATATCGTACCCCGTACGGAAGTACTCATTCTGAATGACCATGATCCACGGCATGGGATTTTACTTAACATAGAGGCTATTAAGTTGAATAAAATAATGATTGCATTGAGAGAATAGATTCCCGAGTTCTTACATGGCAGCCCTCTTTAGGACTATTAAGTGCCCGACAGACCGGCTGGTTCCCACAGATACTGCAAATCTGCCACACGGGCAGGGAGCGGTATCTGCTTATATTACTTATTGTATATTGTATATTGATGACGGACGTCCCGCTGGGACTCGTCTAATTCATGTTGGCACAATTGATTGATTGGATAGACTAGCCTTGTTTGCACATAGTAAGAACTGAGGAATCCTTATTGCATATTTCCAGGGTAACCTGGAACTCACAGTAGCAAGCCGTAGTAGTTGCATGGCCGTTCAAGTTGACTTGTTTGTGTATTGTACCTACCCTGTTAACTAACTGAGATGATCAGAGTATCAGGACACGACGGGCCAACTTCTGTCCTTGTTTGGTTGGAAGGTTGGTTCGAAGTGTCGTGATGTTATATGAATCCCAGTAGCACGCAGAGATCTATTTATCATATTTCTTATTACTAGTTTTTAATTTCTCATATCGTGCTTCCTTGCGGTACTTGCTATTAGAGGTCTAACCTCTCTGGTTTTGCATGGCCAGATTTAGAGCCAGTTCCCGAGGGCTCAGCTTACTTCCACCTCCAAGATGGTTAATACTAGAGGGATGATCGCAGGAGGACTCGAGTGGGTTGCTTACTTTCTCGCTCGTTTTGTGAATTACTTTATACTTTGCCGTTTGGCACCGACATGTTAGTCGGATTGTCTTGTATTTACTTTTACATAATTGTAACTAAGTCAGACTGCAGCTGATAATAATTGTGTATACTTTGCTACATCATCTGGCTATGTTTTGTAAAGCCAGATATCAAGAACATTTTGACTGAGCGTTTGGGACGCCTTACTGCTTTATCTCACATGTTCACTGTAACCGTTTCTTGCTTGAATGATTGAGACAATAGATGTGAAGTGACCATAGTGAGACTTTTATGTAGTATGTACCCCCTCGTCTTTTAGACAGCATTGATCGTATTATACGGTATTCATCTACCCGTAATATGTAGCTGGCTGAGTCACTCCCCCGCTCTCCGGTATTCTGGTTCTGGGGCGTGACAGAGACGCTGAAGACACGTGCCTAACAGAGACGCTAAAGTGATGTGTCTGACGGATGATGCGCTAGGCAGAAGGCGCATGGCAGTTTGCTGCGCCTGGCTGTAGTTTTAGGATTCTTCTTTTTGTAGAAATTCTCCTTTGTAAAGCCTTTTTTAGACATGTAATAGACTTTTATATGAAATAAAAAATTCTTTTGATGTCTATACTTTTGTTGTCTTGCTGTGCCAAGTACTTTGTTTGATGTTCCGTGGTGCATGTGATGTTAGGCGTATAGGAATTCTGTCCTGTAGATGCGACTGAAATTCCATGCTTCTACAAGACCCCCTTCAAAGTTTTCAAAACTTTCTGTCAAGTTTTGGAATACTTTGAATAAGAAGCATGGTATGGTCTTCAATGGGGCGCACAACTGTTCGGGGCGCATGATTGCTCCGCGCATCTGTGATGAGGCGCATGCTCCTCTAAGTTTTAAATGCAAATGATAACTCTTCGAAATAAACAAAAAGATTTAATGATGATCTTTTTGGATTATTTGCAGTTATCACTTTGTAGAACCCCAGGCGGCGGCTGACGTCACCTTTCATCGGTTTACGCGTGCGACCAAGCCTATAAATAGGCGTCTGGTAGAGAGAGAGTTCTTTACTTTCTGCCAAGAAGCTTTCTTCTTCTTTAGAGTTTTTCTTCCAAATACCTAACTTCTTTTTATGAAATGGCTCCCAAGACTCCTCACGGTGGTGCTGGCCGAGGACAAGGCCGGGGTAAGGAGCCGATGGAGTTCGATGAAGAGGACGCTTCTGTCGTCACTGTGACTCCCGCCGACGTTCGTCCCGCGGTGACAGTTGGGTGTCTTTTGCCAACTCTCTCTCTTTTTAGACGAGTTTGGGGCGTACGGATAAGTCACATCCTGTTGCTATGCCCTAACTCCTAGTTGCCGACGCATATGGACTTTTGTCCTGATGATGTGCTTAGGTTCTTCTGCTGACATGCATGGGTTTAGACCATGATTATGCGCCGAGGCTTCGATGCTGACGCGCATGGGCTCGGGCCCTGATTATGCACCAAAGCTTCACTGCTGACCCACATGGGCTTGGGCCCTGATTATGTGCCGAAGCTTCACTGCTGACGCGCATGGGCTTGGGCCCTGATTACGTGCCGAAGCTTCACTGCTGACGCGTATGGGCTTGGGCCCTGATCATGCACCGAAGCTTCACTACTGACGTGCATGGGATTGGGCCCTGATTATGCGCCAGGCTGCTGATGTGCCCTAATTTTTCCTTGCTGCCTGATTTTTGTTTTTGCTGTGTCAGTGTCGATGACTATTCCCCTGCTGAACGAAGTCCTTCTGGATGCTTCCCTTTGTCAAATGGGGGTCGACTTCAACGAGGAAGTTATTAACCCAGCGAAGGCTGCTATCATGTTGGATCAGTCTTCCGAGAGGATGTTGCAAATTCGGGATCAGTCACCTATTTTTCTCCAAAGTATGATGGAAAGCGGCAAACTGAAATCTGCTGAGTCCGAGAATGTGACTTTCTTGAAACCGGCCTTTCTGTTTGGTGACCGCTTGATCTCCAATGAGGCGAAGATACTGAAGATCAAGGAAGACTGGTTCTTCACAGCAAAGGGCGTGGCCCTGTACATGCGGCTGTCTAAGCGTCAATTGCCACTGACAGCTTTCTACCGCTTGGCCTCCAAGAGGAGGATGCCATGGGAACTTACTCCTTCTCAAGGAACGACAGTAGGGGGTACCCTTCGCATTGATGTAACGTCGAATCAAAGAGATACCTTGGCCTCCTCGCGAGCCGGGACCTCGTACCATTGCCGAACTTTACATCCTGGGAGAATTTATAGTGATGTTCCCCCCGATACTTTCGCCTTCGGCGCTCCGACCTTTGCGAGCTGGATGCTATCATCGAATGTTATGTATCCGAAAGGAGGTTTTCGGGTTGAGGGTTGGTGTCACCACGTGTCAAAGTGGGACGATCTGACCCTTTGGGTCTTGACGAAGTTCAAAACTGAGCTGAAAGCGATTGGGCTGATCGCTGCTCTTTGCGCCACCCAAGCAGGTTTTGACCTTAATCGACATATGTTTTTTGCCCTCCTGGAGATGTTCAACACCCAGACTGGCACCTTTTTTACTCCGGTAGGGGAGTTGGGATTGGCCCTCCACGAGATGTACGAGGTGTCCAAACTTCCTTGGGGCTCAGAGCCATATGAGGAATATTTCCCGACGAATGAAGAGATTCAGGTTCTGGAAGACAAGGACCCAGAAATGGTAGCTGTTTTCAAGGAGGTGGCAAGCCACTATTACATGATGCAACGAAGGGAGAGGGGCGGGTCACAGCCCTATGTGACTGCTTGGAGAGATTATGTCTTCAAGCAGGACCTGACGGACCCCTCCAAGATTCGGTTTGTGACTCCGCCGGGACTGAGTCACACGGAGGTGACCTCCGAAATGAGCCGACTAGGCGAGAAGACTCCTCGCTCAAACGAGAGTGGTGCCGACGTATATAGTTGTTTCTGGCATTGCGTGCACCGAATGTCTTCTAAGGCAGTGTTGACTGCGTACTTGATGATATGGCTCCGGGACCATGTATTCTCGGGCGGATCTGGATCCGTAGAGAGAGTGAGCAGGAACCTCATTTTGCCAGCAGTAAAACTAGTTTTTGGTCGTCCTTTGGCACTCCTTCCCGCGATGGTGTGTAACCTGTTGCGGGATTTGAGAGATTTTGCCGACGATATGGTCCACGAGAGGGACAAAAAAGACAACTTTTCCCGAGCTGAGCTACCATTCCATTATTTGATGGGATGGTTGATTCTGCATCATCCAAACGTGATGAGCCCAGGCCCTGAAGAGGATCATGTTGAAGGTGATGCCTTTATCCGTCGCTTCTATAAGAGGAAGTGGTTGCACACCGGTGTCCCCGTCTGTAGGAAGGTTTTGTCTTACATTCAAGGGTGGAAGATTTCCAAGGTCAGTCCCGTCTTCACAGATTTTGAGGCTGACCAAGAACTGGAAGACGGTGAAGATGCGATCGCCCTGCCGACATGGGGGTTTTGCTGGTTGCAGAGTATTCGACCGTCCCATTTGGTCTACCGCAACAAAAATAAGTGCTATCTGGAGCCGTATTTGCCTAGCCGGTTTGCACGCCAGTTCGGTTACACCCAACTCATTGTTTTCCATAAATAAATTTACTTTATTTATTTTGTATCTGAGAAAATTACAACTGTAGGAATCTAATCTAGAAGACGATTACTTTATCCCTTGGACGATGCGATGAAAAAAACTCGAACTTTGAAGAACTTGGACAGCAACTGGGCAATCTCTCTGTTCTCTCTGAAATTGACTCCAGTCCCTCATGAAGATGAAGAAACTCTCTTTTATAGAGTTCTGGATAACTGTTCTGAAGCATACGCTCAGTCAGTTACTTGACGTGTGCATAACTGCAGGGACGTATAGCGAATTCTGATGGAGACACGTTGGAGTGCGGTTGAAAGTAGTGGACTATATCTAGGAGAGATTGATGGCATGGATGCAACGTTGCATAACTTCTGAATAAGTGGGTAACTGAGTACAGGACACGTGAGAACGTGTGTTGACTGTACATTAAAAATCATTCTGGATGCCTTTGCTGTAATACGCTGTCTTTGAAGAGGTGTCATACGCTAGCTTTTGAAGGCACATGTCTTGCATACGCTGACTTGGGCAGCATAGAGCCATATAAGGCTGATACGCCTACTTTATTGATAAGGAGTCGTATGGGGTCCATATGCTCACTTGGTTGGCAAGGAGTCGGATGGGGTCCATACGCTCATTTGGTTGGCAAGGAGTCGTATGGGATCCATACGCTCACTTGGTTGGCAAGGAGTCGTATGAGGTCCATACGCTCACTTGGTTGGCAAGGAGTCGTATGGAGTCCATACGCTCACTTGGTTGGCAAGGAGTCGTATGGAGTCCATACGCTCACTTGGTCGACAAAGAGTCGTATGGAGTCCATACGCTCACTTGGTTGGCAAAGAGTGAGTAGACACGTGACTGTCCTCAATCTTCTCAAATACGCCATATCTTCAAATACTGACAAATATCTTTTGAGCGTCATACTGCAGATATAATGGCTGACAAACTGTCAGAAATGACAGTAATGATGGCTGTGCATTTATGATGGCTGCTGAGCTGTCCTCGTAAGAGACAAAATCATTTTTCGAAAACCTATACGACGGCTAATCTTCATAGAGCAGCTGTCTTTGCACGAAAGACGAAGTGTCAGATTCATCCTTCATTAAATACATGCTGTGCTGTCATCTCAGGAAATAATAAAATATTCACTGAGCGTACGGCCTTTAGATGAGCGTATGGCCTTGGCTGAGCGTAGGGTCTTGAGCGTATGGTTTTGACTGAGCGTATAGCCTTGAGCGTATGATTTTGGCCGAGTCTTATGTCAGCGTGTCATAATTTTTTCACACCCTACAAGACCCCCTTCAAAGTTTTCGAACTTTATGAATTTGAAAAGTTCGAAATTACTTTGAACTTAAAGTGGGAATAAGTCCTGACACGCTGGCATGAGTTTGTTATCTTCCTCAATATCAGTGAAAATCTTTAGGGATTCTGTTTAAAGAATATCCGCCGTTTGAACTTCTTCTTTTCTTCTATAAATAGGTCTTCCAAAACCTAATTTATTTCTTTACTTTTGCATTCATCTTCGAGAGAGAAAAAGAAACTCAAGACTCAACTTCTTCTTCTTCGACTCAAGCTTTATTAATGGCGCCCAAGGTTGATGCTGCTGTGAAGGGAAAGGGGAAGGCTCCTGCGGAGTCATCTCAGCCCGCCGCCGCTGCTGCTAAGAAGACTACCAATGAGCGCGTTCGACGAAGTGAACGCCCATTGAAGCCTCTCTATGGTGAGGATGATGATGATGAACAGTAACTATCCCTTATTTAGGGCTCTGGTTAGAACAAAATCATAAAACGTATCCCCTTTTTAAGGTCAAATACGTCAGAAAATACGCTTCCCTCTTTAGGGTTTAGCCGTATCCCATATTTTTTGTTTATACAAAAAATATGTTTGGAGCGTATTCTGTATGATACGCGTATTTTTGTAGAAATGTCAAAATACGCTGTCTTGAAAGAATATGCTATGGCAAGTTGTCTCACTGAGATACGCTAACTCATGTGTTAGCGTATGTTTTTGATGATCATCTTGTCAACCATACGCTGATACGCTCAAACTGAACATAAACTGAACTTTTAAAATCATTCACTTAAGATAGACTGAGCGTAAAAAGTGATCTCTAAATTTGTCATACGCTTAGGATAAACTGAGCGTATATGGATTTTCAAGTCTGCCATACGCTTAGGATATACTGAGCGTATGCTGAACCTTGAGTCTGCCATACGCTTAAGGAAAACTGAGCGTATGCTGAACCTTGAGTCTGCCATACGCTTAAGGAAAACTGAGCGTATGCTGAACCTTGAGTCTGCCATACGCTTAAGGAAAACTGAGCGTATGCTGAACCTTGAGTCTGCCATACGCTTAAGGAAAACTGAGCGTATGCTGAACCTTGCCATCTCTTTGTGTTGAAGATTTCTAAGGTTTTATTCATCTTTTGCAGTGGATATTCTGGCTCAGGAGGCAGAATTTGAAGGATGTGTAGGAAATAACTATAGAAGTGACCTATCACATGTTCGTTTTCCCCAATTCGATGGACCTTCTACAAGGATAGCTCTTTTGACAAATCAGGAAAATGACACTTTGCTGAACTTGATGAGTGGACTGCCTTTACAGAGTGTGGATGGTGTTACCCACTCGAAGCTAGCATTTCATTTCGGAGATGCTATTGACATAAACTCTCAGCCTGCTCTGGATAAAGTATCATACTGTTATTATAGGGATGGTGATATAAATCAGCCAATGTATTTGACTGGTTTATCAAAAAGCATCAACATAGCTCGCTTATTTCATGCGAGTTGTCAAAGACAAATGAAGTGGGATATCACTCCATTCCGACAAGCAAAGGCTGGGTGGATAGGATATCGTCAAGGAAGATTCCGCAGTGGTACTGAACCACATGTCACAGCTTTGCGAGGACTGCTTCCTGCCACCATCCCTCCTGAGGACTCGGCACTGCTGAAGCCAGTCAGAGTCCCAATCTTTACAAACGAATTTGCTCAACTGGAAAATGCCATCTACCCAAAACAGTCTATGAGGCTAACTGGTCTGGTAAATCCGGAGAATACCAGATGGACTGCTCTTGTGAAATAGATTCTGAAGAATTTTGGTGAACAGTTACAGGTGATAGGCCTATATGATGCCATTAAGTGCACTGCTTATGGTTTTAGGCCAAACCCGGATTTGTTCTTGGCGTTAGCGGAGAGGTATAACTACCGTACCGGCACCTTCATGACCCCAAGAGGCGAGATAGGATTCGCCCTTCATGAAATGGCATATATTTCTCAGCTGCCAATAGCAGATTTGCCATATAAAGAGTATATCCCTTTCGTTGATTAAATGAATAAGATCTCCGAAGCCAACCCACTGGTTCTTCATGTCTTTGAAGAATTGATGTACCATTACAGTATTTGTAAGGCTTTTTATAAAGGACAAGGTGGAGAAGGAGATTCCAAATGGATGGCCTATTTATTTCAAGGTCGTACTGATGAAGTTCAAAAGAAGAAGAAGTCTGAACAATATGTCGGTGAATTTAAACCTCTGAATCAAGCTGAGATTGATAGGCTCATCCGGGACACCACTCATGACGACATCGTCATTGAGGAAGACGAAGGCACCTATAAAGTCGGTGATAGGTTTGAGACCTATATTAAGCAGGGTAGCCGAGAATTATCTGCTGAGGGTCATCTGGCCGGATTTATATCTCTCTGGCTGAGAAAATTCGTAGTTCCTGGCACTTGTTCAGCAGACAGGATGCACAGAGGAGTTGTCTTCGCGGCAGTCCGTCTGGTTTTCGGGTATAAGATGGATTTACTGACAGCAATGACATGCCGTCTGAATGCTGGATTAAGGGCATATACAGACAGAATGTTCGAATTAGCAAGGAAGAGCCTTACATCCTTTCCTCGGGTAAAAATGCCCTTTACATATTTATTTGGGTGGCTGCTTCTGCACTTCGAATCTCTTATGAATGTTGGGATGGCTAGACCAGATGATACCTTTCTGGAAAGATACAGTCACACACCAAAGTGAAAATATGACACTTTGACAGATTGCAGAACTATATTAAACATGGAAGAACTATGGAGCTTCACTTGTGTTCCTCCACCTGTTGGTTATGAAACCATGCCTGGGAGGCTGATTGATGGCATTAGTGGCAATGAATTGGATGAGATTCAACATGAATGGCTGAAGAGGATCAGGCCATCTCATTTAATCTGCCGCCGTGACAACATCACTTATCTCGAACCATATCTTCCGAGCAGGTTTGCTCGGCAATTTGGTTATGATCAGTTGCATGTGGTCAATGCAACGACGTGTTTTTCTCATCAAGGCGGGTTGATTGATGGTGCCAGAGCTTGGATATATTACATTGCTAAAGGTACAGGGACTACCTTTTCCATGCCAGATCCGGTCACCTATCAGAGAGGAGCTAGAATATTGGCGTCTTACGCCAAGTTCTATGTATCAGCTAATACTTTTGATGAAAAATTCAGCATCGTAGGTAGAAGCTTTATTCATATTGAAAAGAAATCAACTAAATCAGTCCTGCCTAGAGATTGTCATGACCAAGAAGATCCTTTGGCTACTGATGAAGTTGATGATGAAGTTTTAGAAACTTTCTTCTCTGATGACCTTCATCAACCATTACATGTACCCATCGGGAGTGCTGAAGAGAGTATATCTACTGATAATACCCCGAAGAGAAAGCGGGGCAAAGGTGCTGTTGGGCCTACCCCAAAAAGAGTCACTCGAGCAGAAACTCGAAATCGTGGAGGAATTACCATTCCAGGGACTTTTCCTGCTTCCAATCGAGTCAGAGATGCTGATAAAGCAGGTAGTGATCCAAAAGACAATTATCCTACTGTTCCATTCATAAAAAGAATAGGAAGGAAAGTGATAGTTTCAAAAACTAAATTCGTAATTTGTCTCGATGCAGAGAGTCCCATCGATCGTGCTGTGCGATTGGCTTCAGAAAAACAAGCTGCCTTTGATTTTTCTGTAAAGACAGAACCTGTTGAAGAAGATATTCCTGAACCTGCTGGGTCATCCATGCCTTCTGATATAGGATCGATTCCGCCAATGGCCGATGATGTGCAGGTAATTAGTCAACCTGCGGTAGAGGTCGAGCATCAGACTGAAACAGCTAATGACTTACTGATTTCGGGAGAATCAGTGAAGGAAGCCACTTCTCTCAAACCAATTGCTGAAGCTTCAGAGAGCGAACAAGTTGACTATGAACCGTCGTCTCATTCTTTTGGAGAAGAAGACATGGAGATAGACGATGAATCACCATCTAATATTCCAATTGATGTACTGAAGACCATTGGTCAACACTCAGGGTTGACACCAGAGCCGGAGAGGCATATGGAAACAGAAGTTCAAGTTCCGAGTACTTCTGGGGCGGGCATCAGTGAAATAAATCCCGTGTCAGAAAGCACTCTGAACAGACTACGAGCCGGGCTGAATGATCCGAAGGAAACTGAATATGAACCAGCTCCAGGTAATATTTTATTCATCAAAGTTTTGTCTTGTCTCTGCTTTATTGTCTTTTTAGTTTTGATCATGCTTCTTTGATTCCAACAGCTGTAGGAACTGCACCGGCTATGAGTTCTACTCAAGCCCCACTTGTCCAAACTGATGTGGGTGAGGGGAGTCCACATTTGCCGAGTTCTCCAAAAGCACTCACTTCGGCTCCCAGAATAGAGGCTCCTCCTGCTCCTTCCTCTACTATTGCAGCGACTCCCGGTTTTGACACAGGGATAGCAAAGATCATGGGGATGTATTCAGATATTATTTATTCATATCTGGATACATTCTCAAGACGACTTATGAAGGATGAGACTATGCCCTTTTCGAGTCTTCGAGAGGTGACTAGTTTTCCACTTTCAGCTTTGAGACAGGCTGGTTATGAGACCCAATGTGTCTTTTTTGAACATCTCCTGAATGATTTAGAAGCAAACATCCATAAATAGTGGAAGATTAAAAAGGAGAATATTGAGTCTCTGACTGCAGCTGAGATTACTCAATTGGAGAATGAAGCTCAAGCTCAGCACATTGCTCTGACAGAATTCTTCGCTCAGTCTTCTAAAGAGTTAATGGCGAAAGACGAAGAAATAATAAGTACTCGTCAGAATATGGAGCGCCTAGAGAAAGATGAAGCGTCAAAGGCTGAAGAGCTTAGAAAGTTGAGGGAAGAGCTAGCTCGTATTCAGGAGCAAATTGTCTCCGTAGAAAAGAAACAATCAGAGATTGCTACTGATCGTAAATCTGAAGCTGAACGCCGTCAATTTTTACAGCAAGAGCGAGAATTGATGCAAACCAATCAGATTGAAGAGACTAATCGCCGTAGCTCTATTATTGTGGAATATGACCAACGAATGATTGGAGCTGAAACAGCAGAGCGAATCAAGAAAACTCATGAAGAAAAGATAAATAATGTAATCGTTCGTATTCAGGAGATAATTGCTCCTCCTAAATAGATCTTTTACATTTATCATTTATTAAAGTTTTGGTACCCATTTGTAATCAATGTTTTGATTTTGATTGAAATGAATATTTTGACTTGATTTCAATTCTGTGGATGATATTTTTGTAGAAAACATGTTCAGAGATAAATAATACATGACATATTTCAATAAAATAGAATATACAAATAAACTTTGTAACTCTATCATGATATTAAACCAAAGATAATTTTAGGTTAATACTGATTAGAAAAAACAGAATTCAGATATAAAGATATCTTTGGATTCTATTCTCCATGATCTTTGGACTCGGAAATCAAAAGACGAGATATCATTTTCATAGAATAGAAAATATGATACATACTGAGATAGAAAATTCAGAGGTAATATGGACATGATTTTCTATACAAGATCTATATTAAATCCACTGGGGATCTAATAAGACAAAATATCAAATTCTCTGGGAAAATGATACATAGTAGAATATCAGTTTCCTCTGGGGATAACGATATCGAGATAACTTTTGTAGAGAAGAATTAACTTTGATTTTATCTTTGCTGGAGAATGATGAAAATATTATACATAATATTTCTTTAAGAATTTGCCATTGATAGGCATCATCGTGACTTTCCCATCCATAGAGGCAAGCTGGTATGCTCCGTTAGAGAAGACTTTGTTTACTACAAATGGGCCTTCCCATTTCGCGTCAAATTTGCCTTTGCTCATATGTGTCATGGTCATAGGACGTCTGACAGTAAGGACCAGTTCTTCCTTCTGATATGCTCTGACTTTGACTTTCCGGTTAAAAGCTTTTGAGATTCGGGCCTGATACAGCTCGATATTTTGTTGAGCATACAATCGTTTTTCATCTAGAGCTTCCAATTCTTGAAGTCGAAGACGATCATTATTTTCTGTTGTAAGTTCATTGGAAATTGCAATTCTCAGAGAAGGAATCTGGATCTCAAGGGGAAGAACAGCTTCACACCCATATACCAAAGAGAAAGGCGTACATCCAGTCGCATTGCGAACTGTGGTACGGTAGGCCCATAAACATTCACCAAGCTTCTCGCTCCAGTTGCGTTTGTTGGAAGAAACGAATTTTTTCAAGAGTTTGATGATCGTTTTATTGAAAGCTTCTGCCAATCCATTAGCTGCTGGATTATATGCTGTAGAAGCTAAATTATTGATCCGATGATCGTCGCAGAATCGAGTAAATTTCTGACTGACGAACTGCGGTCTGTTATCATGGATAATACGCCGAGGAACACCAAATCGATAGATGACATGATGTTTGACAAAGTTAATAACATTAGAAGTTTTGACTTCAGATAACGGGATTGCTTCAACCCATTTGGAAAAGTAATCGGTTATTGCTAGAATAAACTGATGTCCTTTTGATGATGGTGGGTTAATAGGACCGATGACATCCATGCCCCAAGCTTCAAAGGGCCATGATGCCGCTGTTGGGTGTAAGAACTCTGACGGTTGATGGATAAAGTCTACGTGAATTTGACAGGCTTTACATTTCTGAGCATATTGAATAGCGTCAGCCACCATCGTGGGCCAATAATAACCCATACGTCGGATACGATCTTGAAGTTTAGGACCTGGTTGATGGGCTCCACAAACACCATCATGTGCTTCACGGACAATCTGCTGTGCTTCTTCACCAGCGATGCATCGGAGGAGAAGACCATCGTAGGACCGACGATATAATGTCTTCGTAGTATGATTATAATAGAATCTGAGAGATCGACGCCGAATAGACGCTGCTTCACTCGGATTATCGGGAAGTATGTCATATAATACAAAGTCTAGAAACAGGCGTCTCCAGTCTTCAGTTATGGCTTCTGTTTCATTAGAAAAGACATATTCCATAGTAGAATCGGAAGAAGACGAGGACACTTTGTCAAACTTTAATCCGGTATCAAAGTTGAGAGAATCTTCATGGGGATTATGGGGAAAAGCCAAAGCCAGATTATTCTCAACGCAGAATAGTTCTTGGTTATAAACCACTATTACTTGCTGACGTCTGATTGGTATGGCTAATACAGCAGCAAGATTAGCCAAAGCATCAGCTTCTGCATTATAGGCTCGTCGAACATGTTCAATAAAGAAACCTTCAAAGGATTAGGCCATAGAGAGTGCTGCTCGATGATAAGGTATCAAATCTTGATGACGAACTTCATACGTTCCTCTGATCTGATTGATGATAAGCTTGGAGTCTCCATAAACTTCTAAATATTGAATATCTATATGTTTAGCAAGTTGAAGACCGATGAGCAATGCATTGTATTCGGCTACATTGTTTGAACATGATTGATCCAGAGAATAAGCCCTCTGAATAGTTAATCCTTCTGGAGATACAAGAACAATCCCAACTCCGGCGACAATATCGCAGTTAGGACCTATTCTAGATGCTCCATCAAAGAATAGACGCCAGGTAGGAATTTTTTCAGAAACCAGATTTGAATCCAGGACTTCATCAGGAATCTCATCATATAATTTAGAATCTTCTGGAACCACATGAGCTGCCAAGAAATCAGCAAGAGCTTGTCCTTTAACTGACTTTTGAGGAATATAATGCATGTCGTATTGAGCTAACAAAATTCTCCAATTAGCTAATCTGGAGTTGAGAATACCGGGTTTCTTCATCATAATCCTGATAGGATTCACTCTGGAAATGACGTGAATCGTTTGACCGATAATATAATATCGCATTTTCTGAACAGCAAACATTAATGCTAGGCATTCTTTCTCGATTGGAGAATAACGCGGTTCAGCGCCTGTCATTGTGCGACTGAGATAATAAATAGCCTGTTCATGGCCATCTTTATTTTTCTGGGCAAGTAATGCACCAAGAGAATGATCCATGGCTCGAACATATAGAAGGAATGGTATTCTCGAGACGGGAGGTACCAAAACTGGAGGGTTCAGGAGATATTGTTTGATATCGTCAAATGCTTTTTGACATTCTTCGTTCCAGACGAAAGATACACCTTTCTTCAGAAGTTTGTTGAATGGTCTGCAGCGTCCTGATAAGTTGGAAATGAATCTCCTGATATAAGCAATTCTTCCTTGAAATCCTCGTAGCTCTTTTAAGGTGCGTGGAGGACGCATCTCTTGAATGGCTTTGATCTTCTCGGGATCCACGTGTATACCTTTAGCGATAATGACGAAGCCGAGAAATTTACCACTAGAGACGCCCAGGAAGGACTTAGTAGGGTTCATTTTAAGTTGATACTGACGCATTAAATCAAAGATAGTCTTCAAATCTTGGATATGATCCTCCTTTCGTCGACTTTTAACTGCAATATCATCAACATAGCATTCGACTATTTTCTGGAGATGTTCACGGAATATAGTGCTCATTGCTCGCTGATATGTTGCTCCTGCATTTTTGAGACCAAACGGCATCACTGTATAACAGTATGTACCGATCGACGTTCTGAAGGAAGTATGTCTCTCGTCGTCTGGAAACATTTTGATTTGATTGTACCCCGAATACCCATCCATGAATGACATCCATTCGAATCCACATGTGTTGTCGATCATGACATCTGTAATTGGAAGAGAAAACTCGTCTTTAGGACAAGCTGCATTGAGATCGCGAAAGTCTATACAGACTCGGATCTTGTCGGTCTTTTTAAGGACAGGAACGATGTTAGCCACCCATTCAGGATGTTTTTCTTCTCGAATAAATCCGGAAGCCATAAGCTTGTTGACTTCAGTTTCAATTGCATCCATAATGTCTGGGCGAAATCGTCGCTGTTGTTGTTTGACTGGTTTAGCATTTGGCATGATATTAAGTTTGTGCATTGCAATCTTTGGATCTAATCCTGGCATATCTTCATAACTCCAGGCGAAGACATCGATATAATCATGAATAAGCTTGATCATGTCTTGTTTATCTGTTTCTGAAAGATTTTCGCTGATGAATATTGGTTTAGGGGACCCCTCTTCACCAACATCAATTTGGATCAGTTTATCTTCAGTAGGAGGTTCTCTCTGCTCGAACCTGAATTCCTATTGATTATCTAATCTTTGAGCCTATTGTTCTGATTCGGGTGATATTTCAAAATCATCCTCATCTTCATCATTTTTTTGCGGACCATCAACAGAGACCATATTGATGGATAGAATAGAGCGATGGAGATCGCCAATACTTGTGTCAGAATCCCAAGAAATGGAATCGAAAGACTCAGATCGTTCATCTTCATATCGTTCGTCTTTATCGAATTTTGAATCTTCATGGACTATGTTGATAAATGAGGTAGGAGCAATGTAACCCAAACCACATTTTGTCCTTCTATATTTTAATGGAGGAATTCGAACAGGCATTCTTCTTTCTTTTCCATTGTTGAGGCTGGTTCTGAAGTCATAACCCATATTCTTGATGATATTTTTGGACTGTTGACTGTAGCGACGTAATTGTAACCTTCCAGTATCGTCGTTTTTGTCATCTTCTTCCAGATTAGAAGGATTCTGGGGTCCTTTGTAGAAGAATATTAGATTTTTTCCCTTCTTTCGAATAGGAACCATGAAGTACGATTTTTGTATAGACTCTAATGATACATCTGTATGAAGAGTTTGAACAACTCCTATAGTTAGTGGCTCTAAGCTATCTAGCAATTGTAAATAACTTTGTACATGATTACAGACATCAATATACTGCAAAGGAGATGCTTCATTAATATTAGATACTGTATTTACAACAGAAGGCTGAGCCTTATCAGACTTAGTCAAATTAATGACAAAAGGGGGAGAGGAAGAGCGATCAGAAGTTTTGTTTCGATTAAGATCGATAACAAAAGGCTCAGAAGAGGTGAGCTCCCTTGAAGAAGATCGTGGATAAGTAATACGTCCACTAACTGGAATGACTAGAGTATCTGGTCTAGCCTGAGAAGATGGAGGAGGAGTGGCACGTCCACTGACGGGAATTATCAGCGAACTTTGTGGAGCTTGGGAAGACGATACAATAGTACGTCCACTGACAGGAATTATCAGTGAGACTTGTGGAGCTTGGGCAGGTGATGAAGTAGTATGTCCACTGACAGGAATTATCAGTGAGCCTTCTTCAGACGATTTAACAAACTGCAGAGGAGTGATACGTCCTTTTACAGGAATAACAAAGGTATCGACTTTTGATATCTCATCATCATTATCCATAGCTTGCAAGACTTTTGAGTATTCATCTTTGTACATGCGAGCGTCATTGAAGTAAGCTTTGACTCCTTTGAATGGATAGAGATCTGCAACCTCCTTTTGAACTTCTCCATTATCATCAACATATTTGAAGCACTGATGAAGAGTCGAAGGAACGATATTATGTTCATGCAAGAATGGTCTCCCCAATAGAGCATTGTATGAGCAACCATGATTGTCGATGATGTAAAAAGTAACTTTAGTGCGAAGATCGCCTATTTGAAATTTGAGGCGAATCTTGCCCAAAGGCTCACTTTTTCCTTGATTGAATCCCAAGATGGTAGTGATAGTGCTGGAAAGACTATGTACAGATATCTTCAGTGCATCTAGCATAGCTTTCGGCATAATACTGAGAGCGGATCCTGGATCAATCAGTAGACGATCAACCTTCATAGAATCGATATATCCTGTATGATATAAAGGACGGTCATGTCGATTATCCTCTAGCAGCATATCGTCTTACGTAAAGGTAATGTTTGGAATAAATTCTAATACATTATGGCAATGAGAGACAGGTTCTGTTTCCAACTTCTTGAGAAGAGTTAGGCAGGTTTCTGCTTGCAGCAGTGCTTCGCTCAGAGTTTCTCGAGTCTCTTTAGAGAGGCGTAAGAGCTCAAAGATTGATAATTTAGCTGGTGTATTGGCTAGTTGAGCCAATATATCAAAATTATAAGGCTTTTCAAGTCCTGTAGGAGATAACTTCTTCAATGGTTTGTCGAAGCGGACTTGTTGTTTGCCTTTGTCGGCTGCTGTTGGTTTAGAAGGAACTGTCTCAACCGGAACATTTGAAGGCTCTTCAGTAGAGACTGGTGTTGGAGCTGTAATCGGAGGAATATCAGGAGTTTCTTCAGGAATGTCAGCATAGTCTTTCAGATATATTTTTCCTGATCGAGTTCCAGCATGAACTTCGGCTTCAGATTCAGGTTCAGATTCTATTAAAACCATGTTGTAATTCTTTATCTTGCTCTTGGTTCTTTTATGCTTGATGAGAGCTTCATTCCAGAAACCAAGGCCAACACGAGATTGATTATGCCTCATAGTGACGGCTAAAGGTGCTCGGAGTCCTTTGCCTGAGTTCAAGCCAGGAGCAGTGGCTAAATCATAACCCATCTTCGCCATTAATTCACGAGATTGTGAACTGTATAGATGAAATGCCGGCTTGTACTTATCTTCAGATTGAGGTACAGATTTTATCTCCGTAAGGAGTGAATTTCCTGCCAAGATGAAAGTAGAGGTTAGATAAAAATCGGGTGTGATACTAGAAGTCACATTGCATGACTTAGTCTTCCCGAGCTTCTTTTTAGACAAAGGAGTCTTCCGAGGAGAAGAGAAAGATGTCTCAAACTCCGTCATTAAATCCGGGTGGATCCACATGATCTCTCCCTTCTTAGTTGTGACAGGAACAAGTCCTTCATTCTGTGCTGGTGGAATATTCACAACTTCGAGAGTTGCTTTGGGGATAGGAACAATCCCACTTTCCACCATTAAAGGGGGGAAGTCACCGAACTGCATTGAAATTACATTTGCTGTGACTGTCTTGTCTTTGGGTGTCAGCGTCACAGCTCCTGATTTAATCATCTCTTGGATCTTTCCTTTTAATACATAGCAAGACCGGATTGTATGACCCAGCATTCTATGATATGGACAGTATTTTGGATGATCTGTCTTGTTGGCTTCATCAGGCTTTTTTATTTCTGGCGATTGTATTTTGTTACCTTTGAGCAAGCATTCAAAGATACCCTAAACATCGTCATCGTCGAAAGAATATTCTTCCTTCGGCCGAGGAGGTCTCTGTTGTTGATTTGTTGGAACTGGAGTAGCTTGGGTAGTCTTTACCTCCTGACTATTGCTTTGGAGATTGACTTCAAGAGCTTCTTTCCCTTTACGATTGTTAGGTCGAGTACTATTGCTAGCATTCTGATTTAATTCCTTGGGAGCCATTTGTACCCCCAGGCCTTTGAAGGTCTCAGCACTGACTTCAGCAGCCTTGGCACTGACAATGAAAGAAGGCCAATCTTGAAACTGAGTGGACCATGTCCACATACTGATGATTGGTAAGAGATTCGACTTGCAAGTGTCGATAGTAACAGCATCGGGAGTTCCAAGAGGCATTTTGAGGGCTTCTCTTCTGAATCTTTTAATGAAGTCCTCGGTAGTCTCATTATTTTTCTGTTTAATTCTTATGAGGGCTGACATGGTCATGTTATTGGGCCCTTCATAGAACCGCTCAAGAAACATTTGTTTAAAACCGACAAATGAGGTAATGCACCCATCAGGGAGACTTCTATACCATTCATAAGCTGTTCCTTTGAGACATTCGACGAACACCCGAGTGAGGAGGGCATCGCTTGGTTGCAACTGATCAGTCATTACTTCAAAGTGATTAATGAACTGACTTGGGGAGGTAGTTCCATCAAAGAAAGAGATAGTCGGAGGCTTGTATTTAGGAGGATATGATACTTGCTTCCATTCTATCGGGTAAGGTTGCTTGATACCTAACCTTTGTAAACCATCCTTCTGTTTAAATGCCTCAAATTGAGTTCGAAGATTCCTTAACTCTTCAGTAACAATTCCGGAGGATTGTGGAGTTGTAACTTGTTGAGTGTAATTGGGAGGAGGGACTGCAGCATATGTATCACCCCCAGCTCCAGACTGACTTAGAGTGGGTTGTACATGAACATTAGATTGTACCTCTGGAATAGTAGAGGGTTCCGGATTTGGGGCAACGGGAGTATTTAATACCACTGGTGGTACTGTTTGTTGAACTTGCTGAGTTTGATGCTGAGCTTGCATAAGAGTGTGTATAGCATTCAATGTATCTGCCATAGCTCGCAACTGTTGTTCCAAGGAAGAAATCCTCTGCTCATGAGCTTCAGTGCTAGTTGAAGGTTCATGATTGTCGTCTACCATGTAAGTGGTAATCATTCGAGGAATAGACGATGAAACAGTCTGTTCTGAATCATCGCTGTGAGAGTCAGTATCTTTCCCAGGACTATTTACAGGAGTCAATACTGGAAAGTTGGACTCTCCAAGGAAGTCCTCTGTGATCTCCGGATTACCACTTGGATGAGAAGAAGAAGAGATCCTGGCCAAGGCTCTGGTCCTGGATCGGGTGCCGAGATAAACACCATCTTCAAAATCTGATATAGCATCAGACCGTATGCTACCCCCAATATTTCTGGAAGTCATATTGACAGAAGCATAAAGAGGTTCATCTTCATCCAATATTGGTTCATATTGAATCCGTTCAAAAACAGATCATCTTTTTGGTGAACAACAACACTGAATCACAACCCGAGGTTGGAAGTTACAACCATGCTTTTCATGGCAAATATGAGCAATGTCATGGCCAGATGGAGTGTCAATTCTCCGTTTATTTTGCAAATACTCCCGGAGATCTGTAGGAACAGATTGGGAAGTACTTGAAGATAGTTTCTATGTAGAAACTTGTCTTTTGTTCTTCTGTCTTCTCGGTTCTTGAGTGTATAAAGACTGATTAATTTGTGCCACATAGTTCTTGGCATATTCTGCATCAGAGTCTAGTATAATTGTCTCAGTTTGATCAGGCTTCTTAATACCAGAAGTGGAACTGAGATGATTCTGATTAAGCTTGTTACGAAGATCCGTAGGAGATATAACTTTGGTATCAGTCTTGGATACTTGTAATTTGCCTTTCTCAGATCGAGAAATTTTGAGAGAAGGAAGATGGGTATTATTCCGACTAGGGGTCGGTAATAATCCATCTTTAGAGGAAGTAGCCAAAAGGCGTTTTCCTTTGTTTGATCTAGTAAGAGTACTAGTCAAATTAACTCCAGAGGTAAAGACCTTAGGAGTAGAGGAGTTGACTAAAGAGTCTTTCTCCTTGGTTGGTACAAGATGTGCAAGTTGTGGGGAAATCATTTGTATGTTCTGTGGAAAAGAACCCCCAGCCTGATTTTGAGAAACAGTCAAAGGACTGTATCTGTTAGCATACGCTGACTTCAGTTTGGACTTCTGGTCATACGCTGCCTTTTTACTAGCATACGCCGGCTTTGGCTTAGCGTACGCTGCCTGCTGTTGGCTTTTGTACAGTACCTTTGCCGTACGCTGCCCTTTGACTGCCATACGCACAGAGTCATCAATGGCTAAAGAGCCGACTACTGTCGTAAGAGTAGAAGGAGAAGAGACTTTGACATATCCAGAGATGGTTTTCCTTGGACACGCTGAGTTGGTTAAAGAACCCACTTTGTCAGCGTGACTAGGAGAAGCCACTGTTGCCGTGTTCAGGGAAGCCGGAGTGTGCTTCGTTGAAGTTGAAGATGTGTTCTTGTCAGTGTGAGAAGTGACAGAAGCGTCTCGGGCTGTCAAAGAAGATTTAGGGACATAGACAGAGCATCCCTTCTTCTTGGCAGCAGGTAGAGCGGAGGAAGAAATTCGGCCCTCCTTCGCCTTGAGCATTTCTTCGTAAGCAGATTGGTCGAATTGTACGACCATCGTCTTCTTCGTCGAGCCGATCGACGAAGTATCGCATTGAGTTGTTGCTATCTCATTGGAGGAGACAGCTTTCCCTAGCAGAGTCGCCAATTTGTTTTCCATAAATAAATTTACTTTATTTATTTTGTATCTGAGAAAATTACAACTGTAGGAATCTAATCTAGAAGACGATTACTTTATCCCTTGGACGATACGATAAAAAAACTCGAACTTTGAAGAACTTGGACAGCAACTGGGCAATCTCTCTGTTCTCTCTGAAATTGACTCTAGTCCCTCATGAAGATGAAGAAACTCTCTTTTATAGAGTTCTGGATAACTGTTCTGAAGCATACGCTCAGTAAGTTACTTGACGTGTGCATAACTGCAGGGACGCGTGGCGAATTCTGATGGAGACACGTTGGAGTGCGGTTGAAAGTAGTGGAATATATCTAGGAGAGATTGATGGCATGGATGCTACGTTGCATAACTTCTGAATAAGTGGGTAACTGAGTACAGGACACGTGAGAACGTGTGTTGACTGTACATTAAAAATCATTCTAGATGCCTTTGCTGTAATACGCTGTCTTTGAAGAGGTGTCATACGCTAGCTTTTGAAGGCACATGTCTTGCATACGCTGACTTGGGCAGCATAGAGCCATATAAGGCTGATACACTTACTTTATTGATAAGGAGTCGTATGGGGTCCATACGCTCACTTGGTTGGCAAGGAGTCGTATGGGGTCCATACGCTCACTTGGTTGGCAAGGAGTCGTATGGGGTCCATACGCTCACTTGGTTGGCAAGGAGTCGTATGAGGTCCATACGCTCACTTGGTTGGCATGGAGTCGTATGGAGTCCATACGCTCACTTGGTCGGCAAAGAGTCGTATGGAGTCCATACGCTCACTTGGTCGGCAAAGAGTCGTATGGAGTCCATACGCTCACTTGGTTGGCAAAGAGTGAGTAGACACGTGACTGTCCTCAATCTTCTCAAATACGCCATATCTTCAAATACTGACAAATATCTCTCGAGCGTCGTGCTGCAGATATGATGGCTGACAAACTGTCAGAAATGACAGTAATGATGGCTGTGCATTTATGATGGCTGCTGAGCTGTCCTCGTAAGAGACAAAATCATTTCACGAAAACCTATACGACGGCTAATCATCATAGAGCAGCTGTCTTTGCACGAAAGACGAAGTGTCAGATTCATCCTTCATTAAATACATGCTGTGCTGTCATCTCAGGAAATAATAAAATATTCACTGAGCGTACGGCCTTTAGATGAGCGTATGGCCTTGGCTGAGCGTATGGTTTTGACTGAGCGTATAGCCTTGAGCGTATGATTTTGGCTGAGTCTTATGTCAGCGTGTCATAATTTTTTTCACACCCTACACTCATGTTAAGAAACCCCATTAACAGTCTAGGGTTTGTCGGAAGTTTACTAGATGGAGCCCGGGGTTGGCAGTATTACAACGTCGGATGCACTGGAGTTCGTTTTACTACTCCAGTTCACAATCTTCGGCCGCAAATCTTGTATTCGGCTGTGAAGCTGTATTGTGCCATGAACACCGTGTCCCCAGATTATGACAGGGAGACCAGTTTTATTATTGGCACTCAGCTAGAGGCAACAAAAAATATATTAGCGGCGGCCCGGTCATATTATCCACCGGAGGTCGCAGGTTATCGGGCTGCTGCTGCAGCATCAACGGGGGGTACTCAGGAAGAGCCCCCAGCTGGAAAGAGGCGTGCTGACACGGAGGCCGTTTCGCCCACGCCAAAGAGATCGAGGAAAGCGATGACTCCGAAGGTGGGAGCCTCTGTGCACCAACGGAATCAGCTCCTGCTGAGGTAAAGACGTCCCACATAATCTATTTTGTTCTTTGATTTCTGCGACTTATGTCCTCATTTCTCTTTCAGAAGGTGCCGAAGAAGAAATCTCGGGTTTCGAAATCGAGTATTAGTAGGCCGAAGGAGGTGGCGAGCTTTTCCGATGAGCGCATCCCCCCTATTATAGCGTCTCTCAGGGGAGGGAGCGCTGATGGTGTCACTTCTGTGGAGGTTTCGGTACCTCCAGAATACGTTGAAAGGGAATCTGAAGATATTCTTGCACCTCAAGTTATTGAGGTCTCTCGGTCGATCCCTCAGGAGGGTGGCGTGGAGCCTCGACCGGGAGTAGAACTATCCATTGAGGGGGTGCCTGGGAGCATCGAGGCCTCAAGAGAAGTTGTGGGAAAAGTCCTCCTAGACGAGGAGAAAGTATGGAGCTCGTCTTCTTCCGACGATGGCTCGCAAGAAGATGTTGATCAAGCTGCCAGAGAGATCGCGTCCAGTGGAGACGTCTCTGACAAGGATTTGCCGGCTGGGCCTCTTCCCGGTCGTGGTACTGAGGCGCTGGTCGCACATGAGGCCTCGTGGTCGAACCCTAATCCTGCCTCGGAAGTAGAGGTTGATGTGGTAGGGTCGACGTCTCTGCCGAGCCCTACACCCGTCCCTGTAGGGAGAGCTAATACAGATGATCCGACTCTGGCTTCGCGGGAAGTTGAACTGTCAGGGGTAAATCTTGTAGCTTCGAATGAAAGGGATAGCCGTCTTACCCCGGCCGGGGATAATATCGTCAACCCGGATGTCGGAGGACCATCCGTCATTGGCCCTGATAAGGGCAAGGGTCCTGTGGTGGAGGACACACCTCCTGTTCTTTCTACTTGGGGGGACAGTATCGACGCCCTATCCGGCCCCTTCCGTCCACTTGGCACTTCGGACGGGTGACGAAGTGCAAGGCCCAAACGAGAGAAGGTCTGCTGAGGTTGAGATTGCCGCCTCGCAGATTGAGGTCGGTGGGTCTTCTGCAAGTTCGTTGTCCAGAGTAGCTCCTCTAACTCCTGTTATGATGCCTCCGGTGTTGGCATACGCGGACGAGTATGTGCAGTTTGTTGTTGAAGCAGTGTACAAGATGCTGCAGAAAGGTGTATCAACTGTGCTGAATGCGAACAGGAGTTTCGCGACGGCAAAAGCCATGGCGCTTCCCTCCATTGATTTGATACGTTCACACCAGGGCCACGATCATATGGCCGAGATTCTGGAGGCATGGGTGGCCGAGCTTGACCAACTTCTTTCTGAACTTCAGAGCATCCGACGAAATGACTTTTCTGCTCTGATAGAAGCAAAAAAAGAGAAATTGATAGCTGAAGTCGAGTCGTCGTATCAGGCCATGGTGGCTGTCTGGGACCGTGAGGTAGCCGAAGCTGAAACTGCTGTGGAGAGGCTATCTCAATCCACGCAAGAGAAGGTAGAGTTGCGGGCCTCGTTGGAGGCTAGCATAGCGGAAGTCACTGCCAAGATCCGCCATCTTGAAGACCAGCGAGCCCAACTCTTGTTAGATGCTGAGCGAGTCCAGGCTGAACATGTAGCATCTAAGGAGGAGGAAGCAGCTTTTACCCGCCAGGTTCTTTCCCTGACCCACCAGCGGCAACAACTAGACGAAAAGTATGAGACTGATACTGCCCCCGAAGCTGTAGAGGTGATGCGTCAAGAAGCCGAACGCCGGGTCTTGGCGACCGCAGAGACTCGGACGAAAGACTTGAAGCATCGGATTGAAGAGCTTTCTGCCAATCCCAGTGATGCTTAGGGATTGTAGTCTCTCTCTTTTTATCATTTTTGTAGTTTGCAACTTCTGCTGGGGATGTAATCCTTTACTTTTAAATAAATAAAAAATAAAGAATTTTGTGGGGTGTTCATTTTTGCTGTCATGAACTGATGATTTGTGTGGACCTATTATCTTTTGTACACCTTGGTTTTTAGGTACAGATAATAAGTTTGAGAGAACCGACATGTTTGCTCAGAGGTAATGTGGACGTGGCAAATATAGGGTTCGGATGATGAAGTCTTCCTACTCATAGGTGTTATGGACGTGGTAGGAGTGACTCTGGGAGGATACGCAGAACTACTCAGAGGTAATATGGACATAGAAGTTCTACGATTGATGTACGGCAACGCAGGGGTTGTTCGTACGGGATGTTTACTCAAAGGTAATGTGGACGTGGTAAACATGATGAACAGTGCAATCCTACGTGGTGTAAGATTACGCTTTGCAGGGCATAGAGGAGCAACTCAGAGGTAATATGGACGTGGTTGTTCTTCTACTGGGGATAGAATGCCGCGGAACAACTGGGTTCCGAAAGCATAGGATTTTTGTGAAGGAAAGATGTATGTGAGCTCTGATGATCAGGTCCACTGACTCCCTTATTTGGTAGAGATGGAAGTACATGTCTGAAGGATGTCATGAGTAGTACTTCTTTAGGAACTTGCCATTGATGGGCATCATGAATAAGTCCCCGTTTGGTCGGGCGAGGCGGTAAGCACCGTTTGAGTATACCGTCTCTATGATGAAAGGTCCCTCCCACTTGGGCTGGAACTTTCTTGGTATTTTGTGAGTTAACACCATTGGACTCCTGACTGCCAGGACCAGGTCGCCAACTTGGAAAATCCTTTGCTTGACCTTTTTGTTGAAAGCCTGTGATATACAGGCTTGATAAAGTTCAATACGCTGCTGCGCTAGGAGACGTTTCTCGTCAAGTGCCTCCAATTCTCGCAGATGACGACGCTGGTTGTCTTCTTTTGTTAATCGGTTTGTGAGCGCCACACGGAGTGAGGGTATCTGAATCTCGAAAGGCAGTACCGCTTCGCTTCCGTAGACTAAGAAGAACGGGGTGTTGCCCGTCGGGGTCCGTACCGTTGTACGGTAGGCCCAAAGACATTCACCGAGCTTTTCGTCCCAGTCGCATTTGTTGGATGACACGAATTTTTTGAGTAGCTTGACGATAGTCTTGTTAAAGGCCTCGGCCAATCCGTTTGCTGCCGGATTGTAGGCGGTTGATGCCACGTTCTGAATGCAGTTCTTGTCATAGAATCTGCTGAAAACATGGCTGATGAACTGTGGACCGTTATCGTGGATAATCCTTCGAGGTACCCTGAAACGGTAGATGACATGGTGCTTGATGAAGCTGATCACCCTAGAGCTCTTCACTTCCGTCAGCGGAATTGCTTCTGTCCATTTGGAGAAGTAGTCGGTAATGGCTAGGATGAAGCGGTGTCCCCTCGATGATGGAGGGGTGATCGGTCCTATAATGTCCATGCCCCAAGCTTCGAAGGGTCAGGAGGCGACCGTAGGATGTAGTGGTTCTGACGGTGTATGGATGAAGTCGACGTGGACCTGGCAAGCATGGCACTTTTTGGCATAGTCGACAGCGTCGGCTGCCATGGTTGGCCAGTAGTAACCCATGCGTCGCAGTCGATCCTGCAACTTAGGGCCAGGTTGATGAGGCCTGGAAGTCCCGTCATGAGCTTCCCGAAGGGCTTCGGCTGCTTCTTCGTTGGATAGACATCGAAGGAGAAGTCCATCGAAGGAACGTCGGTACAGCATTTTAGTAGTTGTATCATAATAGAACCGAAGAGAATGTTTTCTGACTGAGATGGCTTCTTTCGGGTCTTCTGGGAGAATTCTATAGACAGCAAAGTCGATGAATGGGAACCTCCAATCTCGGACATTAACACCGGCGCTTGTCGTCATGGCATGGGCCATTTGTGTGCATAGGTTGTTTTTGGGACAGACCAAGTCTCGTCCAACTACCGTGACGTAGTGTTGAGTCCCGAAGGGTGCTGCTAATGAAGCTGCAAGGCCGGCCAGAGCGTCAGCCTCCAGGTTTTGTAACCGAGGTACGTGTTTTATGAAAAACTTGGTGAAGGTTGAAATAATATTCAATGCAGCTTCATGGTAAGGAACCAGATCTTCATGGCGAACTTCGTACTGGCCTCGGATTTGATTAACGACGAGTTTTGAGTCGCCGTAAGCTTCCAGATGATCCACCCCCAACTGTTACGCCAGCTGGAGTCCCATAATCAGAGCGTTGTACTCGACAACATTGTTGGAGCACGGCTTCGAAAGGGAGTAAGCGCACTGGATGACCAGCTGATCGGGGGAGACTAAGACTACCCCCACTCCTGCGATGATTTGGCCTTTGGGGCCTGTTCTTTAAGCGCCATCGAAAAACACCCTCCAAACAGAGTTTTCTTTGGTGACGTTTGATTCTTAGACCTCATCCGGGATATCTTTATAGAGTCTTGAGGACTCCGGGATGGGGTGTGCAGCTAAAAAGTCGGCTAGAGCTTGACCCTTGACAGCTTTCTGCGGGACGAATACCATGTTGTACGGCGTCAACAGGATTGCCCATGTAGCTAGTCGGGAGTTCAAAGATCCCGACTTCGTCATGAGAACCCTGAGTGGATTGACTCGGAAGATGACATGAATTGTCTGGCCCGAAACATAATGGCAAGTCTTCAAGATGGCGAACACCAAAGCCAAACACTCCTTTTCAACGGGGTTGTACCGTTGTTCGGCCCCGATCATCGTTCTACTAAGGTAGTAGATAGCTTTCTCGTAGCCCGCATCATTGTTCTGAGCCAACGAAGCACCGAGAGAATGATCCATGGCACGGACGTAGAGGAGAAATGGTTTGCCTGCGACAGGTGCCACCAAGACTGGCGGGCTTGTCAGATAAGCTTTGATATCGTCGAAAGCTTTCTGGCATTCTTCTGTCCAGACGTAGGAGACTCCCTTCTTCATGAGCTGGGTGAAGGGTTGGCATTTTTCGAAAAGGTTTGCTATAAACCTTCGGATGTATGCCAGACGCCCTTGCAGGCCTCGAAGTTCTCAGAGGTTCTTCGGAGGGTCCATATCAAGGATGGCTTTAGTTTTCTCGGGATCGACATGAATGCCTTTCGCCGTGATAATGAAGCCCAAGAACGTTTTGCTAGAAACCCCGAGGAAGGATTTAGCGGGGTTTATTTTGAGTTGATGCGCTCGCATAAGATCGAAGACTGTCTTTAGGTCTTGTAGGTGATCACCTTTGAGACGGCTCTTGACTGCGATATCATCAACATAGCATTCAACTGTCTTGCGCAGATGTTGACGAAAAATGGTACTCATAGCTCGTTGGTATGTAGCACTAGCATTTTTCAAGCCGAAGGGCATCACTGTGTAGCAGAAAACCCCCTTCGGGGTCCTGAATGACGTATGTTTTGCGTCATCGGGGAACATCTTGATCTGGTTGTAGCCCGAGTATCCGTCCATGAAAGACATGCGTTCGAAGCCACATGTATTGTTGATCATCACGTCAGTGATTAGAAGCGGGAATTCGTCCTTCGGACAAGCAGTATTGAGATCCCTGAAGTCGATTCAGACTCGTATCTTTCCATTCTTCTTGGTGACAGGGACGACATTGGCCACCCAATCTGGATGTTGCTTTTCACGGATGAACCCGCTGCTCAGGAGTTTGTCCACCTCTTGATCGATAGCGTTCATGATGTCCGGACGAAAGCATCGTTGTTGTTGCTTTACAGGCTTAGCATCAGGCAAGATGTTAAGTCTGTGCATTACGATCTGGAGATCAAGTCCCGGCATGTCTTCGTAGCTCCAAGCGAAGACGTCGATATATTTCTTGGCCAATTGGATCAAAGAGTCCCGGTCTTCTCCCTTCAGACTCTTGTTGATGAAGATGGATTTGGAAGGAGATCCATCCCCGAGGTCAACTTGTTCAACCTCGTCTTCGGCAGGGGGTTCGTGTAATTCAAAATGAGACTCCCACTGTGCTCCTAGGCATTGAGCCCAGGGTTCTTCTTCAAAGAATTCTGGCGTTTGGTCATCGTCTTCATCCTCTTGAGATTGTGCAGATGTCATGTTGACCGATAGCACCTTTCTGAGGACTGAGCCGATACTGGTATCGGAATTCTAAGTTGATGCTTCGGATGAATGAGAGTGTTCCACTTCTTCTGCCTCCGAACTTTCTGGAGTTGCCGGCGGCGTGACATAGCCTATCCCCCGTCGAGTACGATGATAGTAGTCCTGCGGCTTGCCTTTAGGTGTTGGGAGCCGAAGGGGAAGACGCCGGACCTTGCCGTAGTTCAGGCCTTTGTTGCTTTTCAGGTTGTAACCCATCTTTTGAATGAGGTACTTTGTCTTATCCGTGTACCGATATAGACTTGTATTCTGTCGGTATCTGGTTCTGGCTCGAGTGGCGGGAGGTCTTGATGACGGTCGACGTTGCCGAAGATGATGGGTTCTTCATCCCGATTCTGCGGTGGGACTATAAAACAGACTCCTTTGGACGGGACTACTCGATTTACATAATTGACGGTCGTTATTTTTGTTTGTAACGACCGTAGAGCATTATCTAGTGTATACATGGCATTCCAATGTGGAAGACTAAAATAATTGAAAGATACTCTATTATTGATAAAACACGAGATTTTGTCCCGCGGGATTATATTGTCAAGAGAAGGGGCATCTATATCAACAGATATGTACTCTCCTAACTCTTCATCTGTGAGCACCGGGGTCGGTTCGGAAGAGTCCATCGCCGATTTGACCTTGGGATCCGAGAGGGCTGTGTGGGCCTTTCTTGCAGCTTAGATGATTGCGGAGGCTTGCCTTTGAGACGCACCTTCAGGGGTACCTCGACTGCGCCTTCGATGACAGGTGCCTTCCCCTGTAGGTTTGCCACAAGGGGAGCCGACGTCTGAGGAGGTCTTCCCTTAAGCCGGATCTTCAAGGGAGCTTCAGTAGGTGTTCTACCCAAAGAAGTCGGTGCTTTTCCAGGTAGCTTGATGGTCATGGAAGGCAGTTTCCCTTTGAGTCGAATCTTCAAAGGAGCGTCGGAAATCATTTTCGGCTCCATGTCCGGCTCTACCGTTATTTCTGCTTCATCATCAGCGTCGTTGGCTTCTCCTTCGTCGAGTGACTTGTATAAGATAGCATCGGTGAAGTAGGCTTCGACCCCCTTGAAAGGGTCAATGTCCGTGAACTCTGTCCGGATGATGTCATTGGTGGACACGTACTTCATACATTGGTGGAGTGTAGATGGCACCACCATGTACTCATGCAGCCACGGACGACCCAGCAGGAGGTTGTAGTTGACGTCGGCGTCCACGATATAGCAAGTCACCTCGGTTCGGAAGTTACTGATATGACATTTTAGCCGTATTTTGCCCAATGGTTCACTTTTAATTGAAACCGCTAATTGTCGTATTGGAGGGCGCCAGTCGGTACATCGGGATCCCCAGTGTTGATAGCAGAGTTCTAGGGATGATGCTGAGGGAAGACCCTGGATCAATCTGAATTCGCTTCACCTTGACGGAACCCACATACCCTGTGCAGTACAGTGGCATGTTGTGCCGATTGTGCTTGAGCAACATGTCCTGTTGGGTGAAGGTTATGTTGGGGATGACCTCATCCGCACAATGACCGTACGCGTATGTGGTCGGGACATCCTCAGGCTACTTGACCTGACTGATGAAGGACTCAGCATCCTTCAAGGCTTTACAGAGAGCTTCACGGATATTTTTGGAAAGGCAAAGCAGCTCGTACAGAGATAAACGGGCGGGAGTTGTCACGCCCCAGAACCAGAATACTGGAGAGCGGGGGCAGACATAGCCAGCTACGTATAACGGAATGGAATCCACACCGCTATACGGTCACGGCTGTCTAGATATGTGAGGGTTTCACTACAATCCATCAGTCTCTTAAGGTCATAAAATAGCCTATTGTCTCAATCTCAACCAACTAATAATAATCACAAGATATCAGATCTCCAATATACAATTGTAAGGCGTCCCAAACATTACATATCCAGATGATCATGAAGCTAGTCATTACAAAATGTGAGGACTAGCAAGAGTTCAGTCATACATGATCAACCCCCGGGGCTTGTCAATCATGTTACAGCCCGTAGGCAGACAGTAAGTAAGTACAATCGAGCTAACACTTGCTCGTCGGCTAAACGCCTCAAAAGGATAATTTACAATATTACAGTGGGAGAACAAAAGAAACCCACTCGATGCCCTGGTTACGCCTGGTGACCACCATCGGGCTGGAAGACAGGTAGATCCTTTGCTGCTGCTCCGGTATCTCGCCATACAAAACCAGCTGGATCAGACCCCAGAAAGAGCAAGTACCACAAAGGAGGCCACAAAATAAGAACAAAGCCAGCAAATTAGCACAATAATAAAATTACATAATAAGAGACAGTAATTTAAGAAAACGCATGATGGGTAATTATAAAAGACAATCTTGTATAGAATCACTAAAAGACAGGACATATGGAAAAGCATGACAGGATGATATACGATGAGATAACCATGGGACTATTCAGATAGCTAGGTTACAACCCGTAAACCAAATAAGGACCGGGGTTGTAACCCTTCGTCTGAACGGAACTTGGTTTCTCTCACCATTTATCGGCAAGATAAGTATAAGAAATCAGGTCAAGTAACAATCTGGAGTGACAATCTGGAGTGACAATCATTATAGTGACAATATGGAGTGACAATTATTATAGTGACAATCATTATAGTGACAATCTGGAGTGACAATCATTATAGTGACAATATGGAGTGACAATCATTATAGAGACAATCTGGAGTGACAATCATTCAATCATTCTGGTACAATCTTACAATCAATCAATTCTAGACAGTACTATACTAGACCAGACTCCATCCAAGCAATCACGGCCAATCATTGCCTACGGCTTTCTACATTAACTAACTAGGGTTATCACAAGCCTAATTACTAACAAGATGCAATGAGATGCTCCAAGTAGTCACAGGCCCTGCAGCTATCCAGGTTATCCAGGCAATCATTATAGTGACAATCTAGAGAGTACAATGCATTATAGTGACAATAGAGTTCAATCATTAAGTGACAATCGAGGGTGCCCCACATAACAGTGGGCTGGAAATGCGCCCTACTCGTCGGCAGGCTACAAGTCCAAACATTTACGACCGGGATAACGGGATCGCCTGTAACTGGGGAACATCTCTTCATGACTAGTGAATTATACTAATTATTAACCCTAGTCCAATTTCGGAGGTACTCCTGACCGTGGTACTCAGGAGTCCCCTCCTAGACATGATGCAAGACAGGACTGGATTATTTGTACAAGCACAATCGTCCACGGTGTCCAGGTTAATTATACAGGTCATGTCATGTCAGGTAGCCGTCGCAACAGCTATTCAAGATATATCAGGTCAGGTTATCATATCAAGTGTACTAGTCAGGAGTGCGCCACGACGGGCCACTTATCAGGTCATGCTCAATTATCTATTCCAAACATATCCAGTAAATTCGTGATTATCAAGTTCAGGACAAAAGGCGTAAGGATATAAAATGGGCGTAAAATATCTAATAAAATATCAATATACAGGACAATAGAAGAGCCAAGCTTAAAGAATAAGACCAAACTCCAAGAGCCTGGGTTAAGCAAGGGGGTCAGGGGAGCAGCGTACGAAAAGTCACGCACGCTGAGAGAGCAGCGTAGACGAAAGTCACGCACGCTACAGGAAGCAGCTGCGTGAAAGTCACGCACGCTCAAGAAAGCAGCTGCGTGAAAAAGTCACGCACGCTCAAGGAAGAAGCTGCGTGAAAAGTCATGCACGCTACAGGGAAGCAGCTGCATAAAAAGTCACGCACGCTCAAGGAAGCAGCTGCGTGAAAAGTCACGCACGCTACAGGGAAGCAGCTGCGTGAAAAGTCACGCACGCTCAAGGAAGCAGCTGCGTAAAAAGTCACGCACGCTCAAGGGAGCAGCGTACATAAAAAGTCACACACGCTCAAGGAAGCAGCTGCGTGAAAAGTCACGCACGCTCAAGGGAGCAGCGTACATGAAAAGTCACGCACGCTCAAGGGAGCAGCGTACATGAAAAGTCACGCACGCTCAAGTCTGCGTACGCACAAAAGCACGCACGCAGGAGACACGCTTCCAACAGGAAGCGTATCCAAGGCTCAGTGGCGTAAGCTAAGAAGCTCTGCACGCTGCTCACTGTCTTCTCCAAACAGCAAGAACACCAAGGAAGAACCCAAAGTTCCACAAGATCATAACTTGGCCATCCGAACTCCAAATCCGGATTTCCAAAGTTCCAACTGGGGTAAAACTGAATGCTCTCCCACATGGAAACATCAGAACCCACAGAACTCCAACCAAAATGGATCAAAACATGCAAAATCCAAAAATAGGAAAACTTAGATCTAGAGCAATGGAGACACCAAATCACAAAAGCCAAGAACTAATGTTGATCACCATGTCCTAATCTAGCTAATGGACCAAGAAAATAGGGTTCTCATGTAGTGGCAAGATGCACTTGCCTATGGGTGGAGAGTTGTGGAGGAAGGAGAAGAAGAAGAAAATAAATGGTGGTGGTAATAAAGAGAGAGAGTGGTAGGTGGGGATTATAAGAAGGGGAGTTGTGGTGGTGATGATGGGTAGCATAGGCTAAGGTGATCCAACCATAAAGAACCAAACCAAACCAACCCAAACCAATTAAAACCGAGCCATGACAAAACCCAAATACAAGAAATACCAAAATTCCACAAGTTGAGAAAAATAAAAATACATGCCAAAATCCAAATACGAGTATAAATACGAAATACGGAAAATACAGAAAATGAGGGTGACAACTCTACCCACCTTAAAAGAATTTCGTCCTCGGAATTTAATCAAGGAGCTAGAGATTGTCACGACAAGCTATACTAAGCACAGGCAAGCTACACTAAACAGTTCGATCATACAATCATACAATACAAGCAAGGAAGGGAAAAACGTAAGGCATAAGGAAGACATTACACCTCACGAGTCAAACAAGTAGGGATAACGTGATCGGATATCATCCTCACACTCCCACGTTTGACTCTCCTAAGGAGCGATGGACGCAAACAACATGAACTAAACTGATAGTCTTGCGCTTGAGGTCTCTTTCCTTGGTCAAACAGGGACACGGGCCTATCCTCATTCGAAAAGGTTAAAGGCTATTGGTACCAACCTTTTCGAATGATCTAGGAAATGGCTCGGGCCGAGATATACCGTTGTAATTAGGATACATGAAACATGACATGTGCCCCGCATAACGACGGTAGAAAGCAAGATAATAGGACATAAATACCTCTCTGCCGATTTTGGATCTGGGCCTGGGCCAGGGTGAACTGTTGTGGCCTCTGTTGCTGGGCTGCCGGCTGAGCTCCTTCTGGCTGATCAACAGGAACGATGTCACTGAAGCAATGACATCAGGGATATTAAGGAAGGACCAGGATAGAACAATGATGCAAGCATATTATCAAGTCAGGGATCTAAGGAGATAAGAAGATACGAGTGGAGATCAAAGGCGAGTACAGATTGAGACATCTATCCGGTAAACCCTCATATTTCTTGATTGACAAGACCTGCATGGGCCACCACTTAAACCATGTCACGCCCCAGAACCAGAATACTTGAGAGCGGGGGCAGACATAGCCAGCTACGTATAACAGAATGGAATCCACACCGCTATACGGTCACGGCTGTCTAGATATGTGAGGGTTTCACTATAATCCATCAGTCTCTTAAGGTCATAAAATAGCCTATTGTCTCAATCTCAACCAACTAATAATAATCACAAGATATCAGACCTCCAATATACAATTGTAAGGCGTTCCAAACATTACATATCCAGATGATCATGAAGCTAGTCGTTACAAAATGTGAGGACTAGCAAGAGTTCAGTCATACATGATCAACCCCCGGGGCTTGTCAATCATGTTACAGCCCGTAGGCAGACAGTAAGTAAGTACAATCAAGCTAACACTTGCTCGTCGGCTAAACGCCTCAAAAGGATAATTTACAATATTACAGTGGGACAAAAGAAACCCACTCGATGCCCTGGTTACGCCTGGTGACCACCATCGGGCTAGAAGACAGGTAGATCCTTTGCTGCTGCTCCGGTATCTGGCCATACAAAACCAGCTGGGTCAGACCCCAGAAAGAGCAAGTGCCACAAAGGAGGCCACAAAATAAGAACAAAGCCAGCAAATTAGCACAATAATAAAATTACATAATAAGAGACAGTAATTTAAGAAAAAGCATGATGGGTAATTATAAAAGACAATCTTGTATAGAATCACTAAAAGACAGGACATATGGAAAAGCATGACAGGATGATATACGATGAGATAACCATGGGACTATTCAGATAGCTAGGTTACAACCCGTAAACCAAACAAGGACCGAGGTTGTAACCCTTCGTCTGAACGGAACTTGATTTCTCTCACCATTTATCGGCAAGATAAGTATAAGAAATCAGGTCAAGAAACAATCTGGAGTGACAATCATTATAGTGACAATCTGGAGTGACAATCATTATAGTGACAATCTGGAGTGACAATCATTATATTGACAATTTGGAGTGACAATCATTATAGTGACAATCTGGAGTGACAATCATTATAGTGACAATCTGGAGTGACAATCATTATAGTGACAATCTGGAGTGACAATCATTATAGTGACAATCTGGAGTGACAATCATTATAGTGGTAATCTGGAGTGACAATCATTCAATCATTCTGGTACAATCTTACAATCAATTAATTCTAGACAGTACTATACTAGACCAGACTCCATCCAAGCAATCACGGCCAATCATTGCCTACGACTTTCTACATTAACTAACTAGGGTTATCACAAGCCTAATTACTAACAAGATGCAATGAGATGCTTCAAGTAGTCACAGGCCGTGCAGCTATCCAGGTTATCCAGGCAATCATTATAGTGACAATCTAGAGAGTACAATGTATTATAGTGACAATAGAGTTCAATTATTAAGTGACAATCGAGGGTGCCCCACATAACAGTGGGCTGGAAATGCGCCCTACTCGTCGGCAGGCTACAAGTCCAAACATTTGCGGCCGGGATAACGGGATCGCCTGTAACTGGGGAACATCTCTTCATGACTAGTAAATTATACTAATTATTAACCTTAGTCTAATTTCGTAGGTACGCCTGACCGTGGTACTCAGGAGTCCCCTCCTAGACATGATGCAAGACAGGACTGGATTATTTGTACAAGCACAATCGTCCACGGTGTCCAGGTTAATTATACAGGTCATGTCATGTCAGGTAGCCGTCGCAACAGCTATTCAAGATATATCAGGTCAGGTTATCATATCAAGTGTACTAGTCAGGAGTGCGTCACGACGGGCCACTTATCAGGTCATGCTCAATTATCTATTCCAAACATATCCAGTAAATTCGTGATTATCAAGTTCAGGACAAAAGGCGTAAGGATATAAAATGGGCATAAAATATCTAATAAAATATCAATATACAGGACAATAGAAGAGCCAAGCTTAAAGAATAAGACCAAACTCCAAGAGCCTGGGTTAAGCAAGGGGGTCAGGGGAGCAGCGTACGAAAAGTCACGCACGCTGAGAGAGCAGCGTAGGCGAAAGTCACGCACGCTACAGGGAGCAGCTGCGTGAAAGTCACGCACGCTCAAGAAAGCAGCTGCGTGAAAAAGTCACGCACGCTCAAGGAAGCAACTGCGTAAAAAGTCACGCACGCTACAGGGAAGCAGCTGCGTAAAAAGTCACGCATGCTCAAGGAAGCAGCTGCGTGAAAAGTCACGCACGCTACAGGAAAGCAGCTGCGTGAAAAGTCACGCATGCTCAAGGAAGCAGCTGCGTGAAAAGTCACGCACGCTCAAGGGAGCAGCGTACATGAAAAGTCACGCACACTCAAGGAAGCAGCTGCGTGAAAAGTCACGTACGCTCAAGGGAGCAGCGTACATGAAAAGTCACGCACGCTCAAGGGAGCAGCGTACATGAAAAGTCATGCACGCTCAAGTCTGCGTACGCACAAAAGCACGCACGCAGGAGACACGCTTCCAACAGGAAGCGTATCCAAGGCTCAGTGGCGTAAGCTAAGAAGCTCTGCACACTGCTCACTGTCTTCTCCAAACAGCAAGAACACCAAAGAAGAATCCAAAGCTCCACAAGATCATAACTTGGCCATCCGAACTCCAAATCCGGATTTTTAAAGTTCCAACTGGAGTGAAACTGAATGCTCTCCCACATAGAAACATCAGAACCCACAGAACTCCAACCAAAATGGATCAAAACATACAAAATCCGAAAATAGGAAAACTTAGATTTAGAGCAATGGAGACACCAAATCACAAAAGCCAAGAACTAATGTTGATCACCATGTCCTAATCTAGCTAATGGACCAAGAAAATAGGGTTCTCATGTAGTGGCAAGATGCACTTGCCTATGGGTGGAGAGTTGTGGAGGAAGGAGAAGAAGAAGAAAATAAATGGTGGTGGTAATGAAGAGAGAGAGTGGTAGGTGGGGATTATAAGGAGGGGAGTTGTGGTGGTGATGATGGGTAGCATAGGCTAAGGTGATCCAACCATAAAGAACCAAACCAACCCAAACCAATTAAAACCGAGCCATGACAAAACCCAAATACAAGAAATACCAAAATTTCACAAGTTGAGAAAAATAAAAATACATGCCAAAATCCAAATACGAGTATAAATACGAAATACGGGAAATACAGAAAATAAGGGTGACAGGAGTACCGGCAAGTTGTGCCAGTATGTCAAAGTTGTGGGGCTTGGCTAGCCCCGAAGCATTCTTTCTTCGCAAAGGCTTGTCGAAATGGGCCTCTACATGCTTTTGTTTATTGGCTGCTAGAGGTTTGGATGGACCTCCTTTTTCGGCAGCAAGGGCAGTACAGGGAGGTACCACCTTAACGGCAGCTTCATCGGGTTGGACGTTCAGCTACGAACGGGTTTGTACAGGAAGAGCCTCTTCTACGGAGGAAGAGATCATACGGCAGGACTTGATCTTCTTGCCCTTAGCTTTGGAGGTAGAGCGTACCCCCGGTGGAGTAACCTCGGAGACGAGATCGAGGTAAACCCATAAAATCTTACCCCGAGATGTGGTGAATGGGATGAGTCCACTCACGTTGTCACGAGTAGGTGGTAGGTTGACCACCTCCATTGTCGCCTTTAGGATGGGGACGACGCCATCTTGTGTTGTGGTTGGCGGCAAGGTACCGAATTGGAGCGACACCAGGTTAGTCGAGACTGTCTTCTCCTCATAGTCGACGGAGATGACGTTCGCATTGATCATACGCTGGATGTAGTTCTTGAGGACGTAGCATTCCTGAGTTGGGTGTCCGACAAACCGATGGTAGTGACAGTACCTCGGATTGTCCACTCTCTTAACCTCGTCGGGATGCTTCGGGTCTGGTAGTTTGATCTTATCACCCTGCTTCAGCATCTCGAAGAGTTGTAAGGTGTCTTCGTCGTTGAAAGAATAGACCTCCTTTGGCGTCGGCGCATGCAGAGGCTTCTGAGTAGGTGCTTGTGCACCTTTGGAGGCATTAACAGTCAGCGCCTGCTTCCCCTTCGTCTCACGTCCAGGGTTGTTGGCAGCAGGCCGTTTTCTCTTATCTTCAAAAGTAGGAAAACTGACTCCCAGAAGGCGAGCATTGGATGCCTTCTTTTCAACTGCTTCAGCCTCGATAATCAATGAACTCCAGTCGGGAGGAGGAGTGGAGTTGAGCCAGAGCTTAATCGCAGGCAGCATGTTCATGCTGCAGGAGGAGAGGAGTGCATGTTCTGGTATGCCCGGGGGCAGTCTGAAGCAGGCTTGTCAGAAACGTTCGATGAATGCTCGAACCGTCTCCTTCTCCTTCTGCCGTACCTCTATCAGGGACGCCATTGTCATGTTTTTCCCTCCATCGTAGAAACGATCGAAGAAGAGACGTGTCAAGTCGTCAAAGGAGGATATGAAGTTGTCAGGAAGACTGTAGTACCAGTCGTAAGCCACTCCTTTCAGTGCCCCAACGAACAGGCTGGTGAGTAGCACGTCCTCCTTCGGAAGATATCCCGTTTGAGACTGGAAGTATGTTAGGTAACGGCGTGGAGAGTCCTTCCCGTCGTATGGCATCAATGTTTATGGTTTATACTTGGGAGGATAAACCACTTTGTTCCATTCGAGGGGGTATGGTTGCGGGATCCCCATCTTTTGGCGTCCTCCTGTCTGTTCTTGGACTCGAAGTGTTCACGCAAGTCCCTGATCATCTCAACCACGTCTTCCATAGAGCTGGGAGTCGGAGAAGGTGGTACAGCCTGGAGTTGGGTATTTGACGATTCCGACATCCGAGGTGCTTTGCGGTGCTCTGTATCCAAGGATACCCGTTGAAGGGATACACTTGATTCTCCATTGGCCCCTGGGCCAGGACCGGTAGAAAGTGCTCTAGCCAAAGCTGACCGTATCTCGAACACTGCTTGAGTCAGTGTCTGCATGGAGGCAGAGAGCATTTTGAGTCCGCCCTCCAAGGTATCCATGCATTGGACGAGATCTGCTGGCGGCGTATCTGACTCCGCATCACCAGCTTCCGTTATGTACACCGTAATAACGTGACTGGAAGTGGAGGGCTCAGTTGAAGCTTCACTTTCAGCCTCGCTCTCTTGAAGAGGAACTTCCCCTGGAGCTTCGTCTTGGCTACCCCCAGCTATATTCTGGAGGACGTCTTCGTCTTCGGGAGGAGCATCAGCAAGGGCCTGACTACCTCCAGCTTTGTTCTGGAGGACGTCTTCATCTTCGGGATGAAGGTCCACAGGGGCTTGACTACCCCCAGCTTTGTCCGGGAGGCTGACTTCGTCTCCAGGATGAAGATCCACAGGGGCTTGACTACCCCCAGCTTCTTCTGAGATCTTCTTTCTCCCCCGGGTGCCCTCAAATACTCCTGAGGACGGGACAGTCGTCTTGGTCTTCCTCAGCTGGCTCAGAGATGATGACAAGGTCGAGGAGCTGCCAATTGCCTTCCGAATTGATGGGGAGTTAGAGACTACATTGCAAGAAACAACCTATAGTTCTGGCCCCTCTTCAGTTGACACCTTCTTCCCGAGGCGACGTTGGAGAGGTGTTGATGATTGCAGCCGCTGGAACACAGAGTGCCTTGGTGGGACTGTTGTCTTGTAACAACAGTTGATGGTGACTACAGCACAGGTGTGTCCTGTGAGGGACGCATTATGCTTGTCAGTTGACTCTTCTGATCGGTATTTGTGAGTGATCACGTTACGCAGATCGTTAGAAGAGAGTGCCACCTTCACACCTCCATCAGGCGCATGGCAAGGCCAAGCACTGGGGTGGTCAGGTGAATGCTGTACCCCCTGATCCGACGCAAAAGATGTTCCTAGATCAATAGTGGGGAAGCAATATTGAAAGTGATGAGAACCAGCCTCAGACGCACAACCAATGTAGGCGCGGGGGTTCAAGACCACTGAGTTTGCCTTGCACGACTTGGTTGCGAACGCAGCAAATGCGCCCAAGTGTGACAAGGACTTTGAAGGTCGGCTCGTTTCTGGCACAGAAGCACCCGAGTCAACCTTGTACAGTTTACCATTGACAGCGCGCATGATTGTGAGCGCGTGTCTCTGGCTCACTGCTGGCATAGCACGTTCGAGGTGCATGGCCCGTGCTGCCTTGGACTTCTTTGTACCAGCCCGCTGGGGCGCATAGTACTCAGAGTCCAAATTCTCCTTGCCATGACAGCGAGTGAGTCTGTCAAAGACAGATGCCTTCTGTGGCGCATCAGAGTTAATGCGCAGGGCGATAGCTGCGCCCCTGCTCCGTCGACGCATCTTTGTCGTCTGAGAGAAAGAAGGTTGGGGAATATGGTCGGCCCTACGCTTCCCCGAGAGATGTGCTACACCGATGGGCGCATCTTGGCTGCCGAGGATGACAGCGGGAAGGGTAGGCTGCATCAGTGCATCCCCTTCAGTGATGGTGTCAGGAGGGTCGACCTTGAGCACCCAGGCTTGGCGAGTCTTCTTCGGCTTCGACAGCCGCTTCGAAGGACTTGCACTGCCTTCAGAGATGAACTCCTTATACGTCTATTGATTGAGGCGTATGACCAGCGTCTTGTGGGAGGAGCCGACCATCACGTCATCAGATTACGATACAGCTTTCTCGGTGGAGGAGAAAGATGTCCCCAGCAGAGTCGCCAGCTTGTTTGCCATTAAAATCTTTTAATTGCAAATTTCAATTACAAACAGAACAGTGTTACAATATAGGACTTAGATGTAGTCCTAGTAGTACACTTTTGTTTATCTGGGTCCCTGTGTCGATGGAGCGAGTGGTAATGCGTTGACTCCGTTGACGATCTGACGACGGTTCTCGATTCTCTGAAGGTCTGAGTTGCTCTGGGTGCTGGAGCTTGCGGAGAGAAAGAAGACGTTGAGTGTCTGTATCTGCATCTCTCACTGTGTGTATGAAGGTCTCTGTTCGTAGGTGTGTCTCTGTGTGTTACTGTCATAGCTGCATTCGAAATACGAAATCCGACATCGAATTTCCTGGTAGCCACAAGAATTAATTATTTCAAAAAAATTATTTTTGTTCATTGAATTATTAGCTTTAATTAAATCATATTAACTCTTTTATAAGTATTAACTAATTTCTTATATATATATATATATATATTGCAACTTTGGTCATTGGGGAAAAAAATGTAATTGCATATTTTCTATGACACATCATCATCCACTTGTCCCTTTGCATGAAGCTACAAGGATATTTAGGTAAATTCACATGAAGACACTTGTCTTCATGCATGAGGAGGATTAGGGCATTTTGGTCTTTGCCATTTTTGTTTTCTTTTTGTTTTCTTTTCTTTAAAAAGAGAATTAGAGAGAGAGAGAGAGAGCAGCAACCTTCTTCCTCTCTCTCGTGCTTCCTCTCTCGACTCTCTCCCTCTCGGCTTCCTCTCTCCCCTCAACCGATCTTCTCTCCTCTTCATCTCTCTCACACTCTTCTCATCTCTCTATTTCTCTCATCTCTCCATCACCCAGGCAGTCGGACCCGTCGTCCCACGTGCACGGGCGTGCCCTCCGGCGCTGCCCCGGCAGCTGCTGCCGTCGGCCAGCCGGCCGGCCCCTCCGGCCGCCTCGAAGCTCTCCGGCCGACCAACTCCATCACCACCTCCAACACTACCATCATCATCTCCCTCTCCATCTCCTTCATCAAAACCTAAACCCAAAATCCATTTTCTACAAAAGAAATTGGAGAGGAAGATGCTTGGAGAAGGAGATCCAAGCCCTAAATCCCAATTTTCAAATCCCTAATTTTTTAAGGAAAGCCCTCTCCCATCTCTTTTTATTTAATTCAATTTTACCTACTTGACATGTTCTTTTAGAATTATTTCCTTGTAAGTATGAATCTAGAATGATATATATATATATATATATATATATATATATATATATATATCATATAGGTAGGACACATATATGTGCCGACAGTAATATAGACACGGGGACAAGATTTATTAGAAATAATTGGTTGTAGAAGTGTTGGAAGTGACTCGGACACATCGACACGAAATTAGGACACGATACGGATACTTTGGTATAAATTGGTAATGGAATTATATGTTGTTGTTTTATATTTATATATAGTTACTAATACCCTATGACTATTCATGGAAAGTGGTTTTATAAGCAATATTAGGTTATATCGGCCATTTTGGACTCGATTATGAAGTTGTTCATATAATTCAATATTTATTGTTGGAGTTATATTGTTTTAGGGATGTATCATGGAAAATGTAAGAAAAAAAATCATAAGAGTAATTATGGGATTGTTCAAGATATGCAACGTTGACCATATTACTCAAAAATGAGTATTAACTTATGGAAATTTCCTTATAGGTTTAGAATTCAGAAGAAGCTGAAATTGAGATAACATAATTAGGTTGTATAATTTGAGAACCTTTAGCTTAAGATACAAAATTATCATATCTTAGTTTTTCGAGGTTGAATCTACTCAAATTTGACAATGTTGGGAAATAGGATTGTATTGATGTACATTTTCAGCATCCGCATAAGTTGGAATTCAAAATTTGAAAAGCATTGAATGTCAATATCTTAGACAACTTAACTAGGTACCTATGTCCTATTATATGACTAGTGTATCAAACCCAAAATCAGCATTTTTTGATGAATTTGACTTGAATCTTATATAATTCATCAAAAATATTTATTTAGAATAATGGATTTTGATTTGCTATCAATTGAAGATTTTCTAAACTTACAGGAACTACCAAACCATGAAATATTATTCCTAGATATGTATTTATTTAGTACTCCTTTGTTGAGTAGAATTAGTGCATGAATATAAATGATCAATATCTTATAATTAAGATATTTAGTTATTACTATCAATTTTAGAGTTGTATTCTCATTGTTATGATTTTGTTATCTAGGTTTGTAAAGTTTTGATTTCTAACTTGTATTGAGTTTTCTGGACTTTGTAGCTAACCCGGATCAATACTAAATGGTTAAAAATAGCTAATTGCAAAGGTAAAATATACCATCGGTAAGAAAGGTTATTGCTTTATCATTGAAATATATATAAACTGCGTGTGAGTTCCGGTGTTGAGGGTTGCTCCACCGAAGGGGTTGGCGTACCCGATTATATAAATTGTGTTGCCGGTGTTGAGGGTTGCTCCACCGAAGGGGTCGGTGCGCCCATATATATTATTCTTTTGTGTTTACTTGTATCGGATTGATTTCCGGGTCAGTAAATAGAAAGGAAACTCTGCCAAAAATTTTGAGAATTTCCAGAGTTAGTCTATTTTCGACAATTCGGACTCTTTAGAAACTTTTGACTCAAGTTCTAGACCATTTGAACCATCCATCTCCGACCTATAATATCGGAGGAATTTTTGGAAATCATGTCCAATTAGATACCTTGGAATTTTACCTTGGTTCTAACATTTCTCGGACTACTTTAGTTTTGAAAAAGACAAAACTATTATTTGAATGCGACTTGACTTCTAGGACTCCTGTTTGGGGGATAGTTTCTCTGAAGCCTGAATGTCTAGAATAGGTTGCATGGGGTTTGGGAGAGAAACCGTTGGATCACACCCGGCTGACTTCTTTGCAATATAATTTTCATTTTTGTACTGATCAGTCCCTGATACGGTGTTCGTGCGGCCGCACGAATATCCGGGGTGAGGCTTAGCTCACTTTCTTGATCGCAATTGGACATCCAGGCCCTGAGTTTCAGCTCAGCTATCCATTTGCACATTACCGTGAGTTTTCAGCTCAGAATACTTATTAATTCATTAGATATCCAGGCCCTGAGTTCAGCTCAGCTCTCTAATGAATGGGTTCGATATTCTTGGAAAAGTCCAAGTCATACGAACTACTTGTTATAACACATGATGCGATGACTCGACCCAGATGATTCGGAAACCACTCATGATTTTATCTTGCTTGTAATCACATCAGTATGTGATAGTACAGACGGCTGGAGAATCTAAGCACCATCCGTTTTGTACGAGCCTGATCCCGGGCCAATGGGATTATTGTTGAGATGCTAGGCGTGTGTGTGTGATCCAGAAAGTTTCTCTAAACTGCATATTGGTCTAGAAAGATCGCATTTGTATTCTTTGTGACATTAATTTGAGAACTATTTACCTCTTGACTGATTTCACAAGGTGAGAGTCTAATTGTTCAAGTTTACTTTATTTTGTATTCATTTATCTTATCTTTCCACATTCGTAACTCTCTCCTTTGACCGAGGGCTTGCTCGTCGTATTGACGACCTAGTTTTATTCACTAGGATTTGATGAAGGTCAGAAGGGGATGCTAGTGCACACTGAGGAGGAGCTTAATAAATGAGACAAAGAGAAGGTCTATCCTGGACATCGGCTGGGTAGTTTTTTTTTTTGTAGCTGGTTATGTTCTGTATGTATTGGGTTACTATTTGTAATCGGATAGTATCATAAAATTTTCTATTTATAGTTAGAAGTCCTATAATCAATTGTTAAATTAATTGTATATTGTACCATGTGACATGTGGTAATCCTATCCTAGAACCTTACGGGCGACAATCGCGAATATGGGTACTCGAGTATTCGTATGTCGCGTAGCCTGGGGATGTTGTTACGTACTCGGCTCGCCGTATTCTGGGAGCGGGGCGTAACATTTCCTTTTTTTTCTCCGGAAGAAGGAAATGATTCCTCTATTTATAGCTTGCAGGCTGGCTGCTCATGCGCGCATATGTAGGATGCGCCTATACGTGGGGACGCCACATGGTTGATGCTGCGGGAGGGGCATGGATGATGCACCATCATTTGTGGGTTGAATCCTTCATGCTGCTTTTGTAGGCTGGCACGTAGCAGAAGAGAGAATCTTTCTGTTGCTGAGATCTTGGGTGATTAGCACCCCTTCATAGGCTGAATTGAGTCAAAGGACACGTGGCGTGTGTCCGTAGCTCAAAGATCTCGGATTTGGTGGAGGGTAATCTGATAGGATGCGCCTAGGATTGGGCGCATGAGAAGACTTTGGCTCGCAACCTTCAGGAGTCACGTACCAGTCTGGGCGCACGGCTTTAGAGGCGCATACGAAGCTTCAGTAGTGACTTGATCTCTGTCTTTAGGGATCAGAGGAAGGTCTGAGGCGCACGGCTCTTGAAGCGCATGCAGAGGTTTGGGCGCATGGCCGCGGAGGCGCATGCGAATGGTTGGGCGGCCACGTGGCTTGTAACCGCCGGAAGAGAGTAATGATGACGCTGACGTCAGCGGCGCTTTATTTTCTGTAAAAGCTATTGCTGCTCTTTTATCGAGGTATGTCTGCTATCGTGTCAGACTTCAGCATTTAATGTTCTTTGACGGGTGATGGGCTGTTGAGTAGGCGAATTGATCTGCGTTCTACTGGGCACATGGGTCCATGTTGATTAGGATGCATGGATCTGTGCTTTGTTGGGCGCATCCATACAGGGCACTTGGTACCGTCGGACGCGTCTGTACGATGCACGGTATCTGACCGACGCATCCATTTGTATGACGCATTTTTATTGGTCCGACTGTTGCGGTCCTCGAGTGCTTTAAATAGTCGTTCTTGACTTGGCTGAATTCGAAGCGTCAGGTTCATCACCATAAATGCAAATTTATTGCACGGGATTCGAAGAGCCCGCCACTTGGCGTATGGGTTTGATTTGCCCGGCCTATAAATAGCAGTAAGGAGAGAGTTTGCTTCTCGTTCTCTCACGTCTTCCCGAATGAACTTATTTGCTCGAGCACATTCTGTTGACAAGATTCTCCCGAGGGTGAAGATGCGACGAATTGTCTTCATTCATGTACTTGAAGGTGACTGTTACATCCAAAAGTCGGAGTCGATGGCTTCTAAGGCAGGCGGAAGGTGCCTGTTGCATCCAAAGATCGGGATGCTCGAGTCTCATCTCCGTTATTCTGGAAGAGCCGCAGATCAGAATTATGGTGCTCCCATCTTCCTTGGGCTTTGGAGAGCTCTTTCTCCTGCAAGAGTGGGTGTTGTCCATTATGGTTGTGTTGAAAGCTGCTCCTTTAGCCGCAGATCGGAGTTGCGATGCTCTCCTCTTTCTTGGGCTTTGGAGAGCTCTTCCTCCTGCTAGAGTGGGGTTGATCGCCCACCCTAGTTCTGCTCAATAAATGCTTCATTAATCGAAGTACTTGATCGGCTCGAAGTAGAGCGCATATGCTGAGACTTCATGATGCGCATAACTGAGATGCTGAAGAGATGCGCCTAACTGAGACGCTGAAGACACAAGCCTAACTGAGACGCTGAAGTGATGCGCCTGACGGATGATGCGCTAGGCAGAAGGCGCATGGCAGTTTGCTGCGCCTGGCTGTAGTCTTAGGATTCTTTCTTTTTGTAGAAATTCTCTTTTGTAAAGCCTTTTTAGACATGTAATAAACTTTTATATGAAATAAAAAATCCTTTTGATGTCTATACTTTTGCTGTCTTGCTGTGCCAAGTACTTCGTTTGATGTTCCCTGGCGCATGTGATGTTAGGCGCATAGAAATTTTGTCTTGTAGATGCGCCTGAAATTCTATGCTTCTACACCGATATCTTGCCAAGGGTGCCAAGTTACCGAAAGACTTCTACCGCTCTAAGAGGATGGTGAGATCCCTCTGGATGGGATACGACAAGATCGATTGCTGTCAGAACGGATGCATGCTTTACTACAAAGATCACAAGGATGCAGAAGTGTACGGATTCTGTGGTGCTGATCGCTACAAGCCAACTGCTACAGGCAAGTCTAGAAGACCGACTGCTTCAATGCACTACTTGCCGTTTATGCCGCGGTTACAGAGATTGTTCATGGTGAAAGAGACTGTCGAAAATATGAGTTGGCACAAGCGACAACAGACCGAAGGAGTGTTGGATCACCCATCTGATGGAGAAGCGTGGAAGTACTTCGATCGAGCATATCCTAATTTCGCTTCTGATGCGCGTAATGTAAGGTTGGGGCTCAGTTCTGATGGTTTCACCCCATTTGGTCTTTCAGGCTCCCAATATTCATGTTGACTGGTAATCCTCACTCCGTACAACCTACCGCCTTGGATGTGCATGAAGACATATTACATATTCTTAACTATTATCATCCCCGGTCCGAACAACCCGAAGAGGAACATCGACGTGTACTTACAGTCGTTGATAGGTGAGCTGAAGCAACTATGGGAAACAGGGGCGTACACGTATGATGCTTCGAAAAAATAGAATTTTCAGATGCGGGCAGCACTAATGTAGACAATCAACAAATTTTTGGCTTATGGAATGTTATCTGGATGGAGCACTCATGGTCGACTTTCATGTCCGTATTGTATGGACCGCACTAAGGCTTTTCGTTTGAGACACGGAGGAAAGTCATGCTTCTTTGATTGTCACCGACAGTTCTTGTCGAAAGACCATCCGTACCGTAGGAACATAACTGCATTCCGTGTCGGAGCTATGGAGAAGGGCGATCCACCGCCAATGTGGTCCGGAGAGGACACATGGGAGCAAGTAAAAGAAATCCCAAGTGCTATTGAAGATCCTACAATGAGCAGCCATTGCGAGGGGTTTGGCGAAGATCATAACTGGACCAAAAGAAGTATATTCTGGGATCTGCCATATTGGAGCACAAATCTGATTAGACATAAACTTGACGTCATGCATATCGAGAAGAACGTGTTTGATAACATAATTAATACTGTAATAGACGTCAAGGAAAAGACAAAAGACAATCAGAAGGCTAGATTGGACTTAGCCGAAATATGTAGACGCCCTACATTGCACATGATAGACAACGAAAAGGAAAAGCTTTTGCGGCCTAAGGCAATCTACTCGCTGGACAAGGAGGACAAAGTGAGACTTTGTAGATGGATCCAGGACTTGAAATTTTCGGACGAATACGTCTCCAATCTAAGAAGATGTGTCGACATAAAGGAGTGTAAACTGACCGGAATGAAGAGCCACGATTGCCACGTATTCATGGAGAGGTTAATTCCTGTTGCATTTCGAGAATTATTACCGCCGGTAGTCTGGGATCCATTAACAGAGCTTAGCATATTCTTCAGAGACCTTTGTTCTTGCAAGTTGCTCGTCGATTGTTTAGAGAAGCAAGAGAAGGACATTGTGGTAACACTTTGCAAACTTGAGAGAGTTTTTTCTCCTGCATTCTTCGACTCAATGGAGCATTTGTTGATTCATCTTATCCATGAGGCTCTTGTTGCTGGACCTGTCGGTTATCGTTGGATGTACCCGTTCGAGCGACAGTTGAACCACCTCAAGAGGAAGGTAAAAAATAAGGCACAGGTGGAGGGTTCTATTTGTGAAGCATATGTCCTTGAGGAGATTTCAAACTTATGTTCCATGTATTTTCAGCCTCATATTGCTACAAACAGAACAAGGTCTCCCAGAAATGACGACGGCTATGAAGTTGGTATTGAGGCAAAGCTGAAAGTATTTACTGCCTACGGAAAACCATCTGGTAAAATAAAAAAAAAGATATCTAAATGACGACGAGGTTAGCTCTGCAATGTTATATGTATTGCTTAACTGCGACGAGGAAGAAGTAGACAAGCTAGAGGGGTAAGTAAAATTATTTTGCGTGCTTCGTTGCTTTTGAATATAACTAATATACCTATGCTTCGTTGCTTTTCAGCATATTTAAGGATGAGGTAACGTCCAACAATCCGTACGCAACCGAGGAGGAAGTAGAACAGCAAATGAGACTTCATTTTTCTTTTTGATTGAAAGCATATGTACGGATATATTCATAATTTACTTTTTCTGTACATTTATACTTGTACATAATAATTAAGTTAGCATCGTTTATATGGTATTTAGGTTGATCGTCCGGAGGCAACCCTTGAGAATGAGTATATTAAAACTCTAGCCAAGGGGCCAATTTATCAAGTGAAGACCTGGCCAAGTTACTACGTAAATGGTTTTAGGTTTAAGTCAACAAATGCTCGAATAAGAGACGACTTCTTGGATTTAGATTCTACGAAGAATAGTTGTTTGTGCATAAAATCTTCAAACTACAAAGATGTCGACCCAGGCAATGACTTCTTTGGCGTCTTACGGGAGATTGTGGAACTGACATACAATTATGCTATAGAACCTTGTAAGATCGTCTTGTTTAGATGTGACTGGTTCGATCTGATCCAGGGTCGAGGTTGGAGAGTTGACAAACATGGTCGTGTTGACATAAATTATCGTCGTCGATATCAAGCTTATGAGCCGTTTGTTCTAGCAAGCCAGGCTCAGCTAGTTTACTTTACCAGCTATCCAAAACGAGGAGCTGGGAGATCAGATTAGTGGGCAGTCTGTAAGACTAAAGCTCGGAATACCTTCGATGTCGACGAGATAGCTTATCAGGAAGAGGAACTACCTCTTATTACAAATATTATCGATGTGGACTCAACGGAAGTTCCTCATAACATGTTTCATCAATTAGAAGAGGTAGAAGTATCAGAAGAGGAAGAGGAAGTTGATAGAAGTGAAGAGGAAGAGGAAGAGGAAGAGGAAAAGGAACAAGATAAATTTTTAGAAGAGGATTGAACATGTTTAATTTTCAGATGTAGTATGGTTTACTTTTGTTTTTTTCAGATGTAGTATGGTTTACTTTTGTTTTAGCGACGTTAATAAGCGACGTTTTCAGATGTAGTATGGTTTACTTTTGTTTTTTTCAGATATAGTATGGTTTACTTAGCGACATTCCCTGGCTGTAGTATGTTATACTTTTATTTTTTTAAGATGTAGTATGGTATACTTCTGTATTTTTTCAAATATGGCTCGACGTATATCATTTGGTTCCGGTGCTGGTAGGAGTCGACGAGCCCGACAATCTCCATCTACCACTCCTACCGACTCCTCATCCTCCCGCACTCCAGTATACACTAGCGGTCTAGTCGCCGGCAGTGTCTCCAGACCCAGCTCTAGCAGTTCGAGGCTAGGGCGTTCTTCTTCTACGCAGCAAGTACCATCGAGTATTCCAGAGGTCGACCCTACTATTGAGGAGCAGGCCGAGGCCCACGTCGAGGTCGAGGGCGATGGTGAGGCCCATGTCGAGGGCGAGGCCGAGGGAGAGGCCGAGGCCGAGGCCGAGGGGCAGGCTGAGGGCAGGGGCAGGGGCATAGTACAGCTCCCATTTGAGACAGATCCTCCGTGTCGTCCGGAGGAGGATCTGAGGTTAGAGATTTGGGCCTGTACTCGGACCAGGCAGTAAGTAAAATTGTTGTATTTAATTTGTTTAAATTTATTATAAACTTGTTTAATAAATTTTAATTTCCATTCTACAGGTATTATCCCTCCTCCGTACACCGGTCGTTGGGTACATTCCTGCGACAGAACTATGGGGGGCCCTGGATCAACTGGAGGAATGTCCCGGCCGACAGGAAGGCCTTCTGGTTTGAGCAATTTTCGGTACGTAAAAGTTTATTTCCTTTTAACATTTAGTATGTTATGTTATAACTTATGTACTTCTATGATTTTTTCAGCGGACTTATTTCTTCCCTCCCCACCGCGCCGTTGCTGTCGATGCTATATTTTCCAGCGTCGCCAGCAAGCTCATTAGGGACGCGATCATGGACCAAAAGGATCGCGATCGCCGGGGAGAGCCTATTCAGGGTTGGATCTCTGTCGCCGACTGGGCGGTAATGAAGAGGAGATTCGAGGAGAAAGCCTACAAGAAGAAGTCCACGAAGTCTAAAAGAGCGCGACAGGCGGGGTCGCAGTGGTGTGGTGGATCAAGGTCCATCATGGATTTCTTCACCCATATGGTACGTATTTTGCCGTATACCCATAATTAATACTTTATAGTAATATATTTCTTTCAACATATATGACAAATCATATAATAATTTCGTAACAGGTTGAATCGGGAGAAGACCCGAATATGGTGACCTTGTTCCTCGCCACGCACATGAAGGGGGACGGTTCATAGACGACAAGTGTCACGCCCCGCTCCAGTAGGAGCGATCGTCCTCGCTAAAGCGTGATGTCGCACGAGCCTAGATTGCTCTCGTGCAAGGCAGGATCCATAACGGCCGATTACAGCGGTGGCGACGGGGTCGTCGCACAGAAGTCCCAGGCAGATACATTGAATATGCAGCAGAAATTTGAAACAAGAACACATGAACACAAGTCATTCAAAAGAAACTCTTTTATTGATATTGAATACAAGATTATATTTGTGGGCACAAGGCCAAATTATAAGTCTCTCGTGCTCACTTTTCTCTCATTTACAAGTCACTCTGCTCTCTCTCATCTCTCGATACAATGTTTGATGTCAGTGGAAGCTTCGGAAGGCGATGTCCATACATTATGTCCTGTATAAGTCTTCAATCAACATGGCCACACGCTTCGAATCGCCAAGGAACTCCGTGCCTCGACGCATCCAAGCGAGCTCCGCGCCACGAGCTTCTACCTTGCCTGTACATGAACACTGTGTGGGTGTCAGTACTCAACTGTACTGGTGGAGTGAGCTTCTCGCCCACCCATACATAACCGACACGTTTATTTACTTTGTGCAGCTTAAGTCCCTTTCGATTGTCTTTCTAGTCTTGCCTTAGGATCAATTTTAAGACTTGACGTCTAACCAACTCGATGTGCAACGACAGAGTCGTGCTACAATACCGTGTATTTCGATCGAGGCAGTGCCTCATCGCCTAGGTACTTGACCAAACTTCAACTCGGGACGGCAGGGTCGTGCCACATTCTATTCGCAACTTAGACATATTCAAGACAATGCTATGCCGAGGAGCAACTTACGCGAACTCGGCCGTGCCAAGACCTTTATTTAAACTCAAGCGCCTCTAGACCATTCTGCGTGCCAACGATTCAAATGCCAAGGACGACAACGGGACGACTCGTGCAGGTCGTGCCTCTAGACCATGCTTAGACATATTCGTGCTTCGAGATGAGGTCGTGCCTAACGACTCCCTGACTTGGCCAACTTTGTCGATACGCAAAAGCCAATACTTTATACGTGAATGCCAATACTTGATACGCGAAAGCCTTGCTTTGTGTCGAAGCACGTATCTTGCTAATTTGATACATGTTGTGCTAGACTATTTCATGATTCGATCGACGCCATGCTAGTACTCGACGCTATCCAAAGACAAACATGCGAATTGCCGCTCTTGTCGACACATCTACATGAGGTGGTCACTAGCAATTTCAAGCTATCATGGACACGGCTCGGCGGGGGTATCGGTCCGCCCTTCTAAGGTTAGCTAGCCCCGGAAGCGTCGATACTCCCATGCGGTTATTCGGCATCCTGGTTGAGCCGCACTCGCTTCCCCCGGGCGAATGATCCCGGTGCCCCGGTGGAGATCATTCGAGAAGACTACACCTTGTCGACAAGTTGTCCAATGACCATGCAAGAGCCAACTCGATCTATCAATCCTTCCTTAACATGACCATGCATTCCTTCTTTCTATCGAGACTTAACGAGACTCCCAAGCCGCGAGACCGATCTCGTGTGCGGGACATATCAAGACTTAGCGAGACTCCCAAGCCAGGGGATCGATCTCGTGTGCGGGACATATCATGACTTAGCGAGACTCCCAAGTAGCGGGACCGATCTCGACGACAACCAGTCGCATGGACCTCCTTTGTTCGTGGCAAGCTTTTCACTAAACCGACCGTAACTCGTGCCTTAGACAGGCATGTTTCTATAGACGACGCTAACGCTCAAGTCATATACTTATACGACGAGCCTTGTTCTCAAGGGACTACAAGACTTGACAACCGCAGATAGGGCGGGACAGTGCTAGAAATGGCTTTGATAGCCCAATGCAACTCTTGTCTAACTTGTTCGGGCAACGACTCGACGAGCAAAGGCTACGCCGAGCTCCGCGTCGAGGGAATGTGCTATGCACGGGGTCGACTTAAACAACCAAGTTCGTGTCTAGACTTAGCCAACGAGCCGTACAAGACGACTTAACTTGCGGAACGTACGAAGGCTATGCCAAGCCTTGCGGGATAGGACCGTGCATGCTTTGTTAAGCATTCATGCGGGCGACGCCTATGACTTAGGCTATTTCAAGTGTCGGGACAACTTAGCAACTTAAGCCAACTTCCTTCTTCCAAGCCACGGGATCGAAGGATCGAGTGTCATTTGAAAGCACGCTGAGCCGACTTCTATGCAGACCGTGGGACCATTTTCCATGGTCTAGGACATTCCGATCCGACGGGATTATTCCCTTAGCTATGTGCGTTCGTAGCTTTTAGATTAGTCTACTTGTGTAAGTTGAAAATATACGAGTTATTAAGTGAAGGCTAAGATGAGGCAAGTTCACCGAAACTCCCCCACCTGTGCGAGGAGTCGCCTCGGACGAGCGAGCCTTCGAGCTGCCGTTGCAAGGCTAAGTTCCAACGCCGTCGGCGTTTCGATTTTTCCGATTGACTTTGCGGGTCGGGGCACTACAACATACACCACTCAGAACAAGTCTCGTCCTTGAGACTTTCCTGGAGGCAAGCCATCCTACTATTTCTATGGCCAAGACTTAATCGTGCACACTCCGCCTATGCGTTTCCTCAATTCCGAGCCACGCTCGCATGACTATCAATCTTTCCGTTAACATGATTTCAAGATTTCGACACTCTCCTATTTTTTTCAAGTCTTGCTTGAACTCACTTTATCACTTGGCTGGATCGTGCACGTATTCCAGGCGTCCCCAAATACATACATTCAGCCAAGCCGCATGATAGAGAATTTGTCATTCTCACTCGAGTCGCATCGTGCACATACCCAGGCGTCCCTAAAATATATGTATGTCAGTCGAATCTCGTGAGCGGGGTTTTCCTATCCTTGATTCGTTCAATCCATCCATGTCAATCCTCAAGATCAATCCTTTGATTGATAACTTATGAAACTGGGCGTCTCGCCTAACCGCTAGGCCAATCTTTGCGAGGCTAAGTCAATGTCAGGATTGGAATCATAGTTCTCCAATAATAATGCCAATACTGACCCCAATCCTAGGGTCAAATCGAGTCGGTAGAACAGGGTTTTCTACCCAAGCTCGCGTCACTCAGATTTCTAAACATCGAACATGATCGCCTATTCGCATCAATGCATTCGTTGCGCGTATTCGAATCCATTCAAATCACCAATTCTAACCAATTTATGTATTCGATCACGAGGTCATCTAGCTCGACAATACGTTGTGCCCCAATCTCACGCGAGTCCGATTACCCATGGCGGTTCATGAATCACCATGCAACGTTCCCGCGGAATAATCATTCTCATCGGGGCGTAACTCTTGTTTGAGTCTAGATTCGTTCATTCTCGATACGCGGATTGGACCTACGCAATCCTCAAATTCGATACTTCAAGCACACCATACATTCTCGAGTCACCTTCGTATCAAACCATAAGTCGAAGCATACAAATTGCCACGCCATGCTAGTTCAATCACCCCCGCTGTATGAATTACCATACCAGCGCTCACGCAGAGTGATCGCCCTAGTCGGCGCGACGCATGTGCGAGGCTGGAGTTGCGCTCGCATAAGACAAGAATGTCGAAGTTGTGGTTATCGACGAAGCAAATCCAAACGTTTCATTTTTCATCCAAGCCAAGATCTCAGTTCGTTAGTCTGTTCGCCATTCGTTCAACTAGAGAAATCCTCGAGCCAAGTTTATCTTTTCCTCGACACGTTTCAATATTCCGAGTATAGCATCCATCGGAACAATGACATTTGCACGATCGTCATTCGTCGAGTCACAGCACCCCAGAGTTATCGCATATCGATCTTTGATACGCCTCAATACCATCGACGATATGCGTAACCTGACGATCTTCCTTTGCAACCAATTTTGAGTCGTGCGACTGATGCTATTGTCTGAACTGGACGTACCATAACTTCCTTGATATTCAAGATCAAGTTCGATCGCTATTCCTCAAGCTCGTTTCATGATCGTTGTCCAAAAACTCAAGTCACATTTCATTTGAATCAATCCGAAATCGTACGCACGATCCTCTAAGTTTTCTCGATCAAGACCATTCATTTTTATTCATCGTTTTGAGTCATTTTCTAACTCGCGTTGCACATTGACAAGTTGTCTGAACGACATCTCGTTCGGGACATTCGAAGTCACGATCAACTAAACGTGACGCGTTCTAAGGCTTTGTGCGATCGCATCGCATCGTCGACATACTCGAAATCCTCAATATTTGCTCGAATGATTACTAAGAAAATCCATACACCACTCGGATTCGAGCCATCCGATCTAGTCCATAATCACGTTCGCGTCATTCGCTAAGACATCCTTCGAATTCGTTCGACGAATCCCTAGCGTAATCGCTCACATCGCATCAACGCGCTAAGTCGTTCGTTCTATTTCCTCGAAATCCATGTTAATCTTTCGTGTACGCCTAAGCGTTAACTCGATAGCATTCCTATCGATAGACACTCTAAGTGCAGCTTCGCTCCCGACCGAGCTGTACTTGATATCGCTCGCAACTTGTTTGCACCAAAAGTCGAGGTGCGCGATACGCGACGCAACTTAGCCAAAAGGCCGTGTGCATGGCTATCCCGTACGGACTATATTCGAGTTTGCACGCTCAATTGCTAGGGTCAACGCATGACTAGTTAGGCACGCACGCGACAAGTTAACTTAGCATGTGTTCTCTATCGAGTCAAGTTTAACATCGTTCGGCACAAAGGCCTACAGATGCATTTAGCGATAGCCTACCGATGCGTTTGGTTGAACGCTTGTACGAGCTTTTAAAAATATTTAGACTTATTGTATGGACATGCCGAGGAACAATCGAGAGAGAGCGTGCACTTCTTTATCAACGACGAGCTTTCAAAACTGAGAATTTCGACGTGAAGTCCAAGGACGTAGAGCCGTGCTCTGATACCATTATGTCACGTCCCGCTCCCGTAGGAGCGATCGTCCTCGCTAAGGCATGATGCCGCACGAGCCTAGATTTCTCTTGTGCAAGGCAGGTTCCATAACGACCGATTACAGCGGCGGCGACGGGGTCGTCGCACAGAAGTCCCAAGCAGATACATTGAATATGCAGCAGAAATTTGAAACAAAAACACATGAACACAAGTCATTCAAAAGAAACTCTTTTATTGATATTGAATACAAGATTACATTTGTGGGTGCAAGGCCAAATTACAAGTCTCTCGTGCTCACTTTTCTCTCATTTACAAGTCACTCTGCTCTCTCTCATCTCTCGATACAATATTTGATGTCAGTGGAAGCTTCGGAAGGCGATGTCCATACATTATGTCCTGTATAAGTCTTCAATCAACACGGCCGTATGCTTCGAATCGCCAAGGAACTCCGTGCCTCGACGCATCCAAGCGAGCTCCGCGCCATGAGCTTCTACCTGTGCCTGCACATGAACACTGTGTGGGTGTCAGTACTCAACTGTACTGGTGGAGTGAGCTTCTCGCCCACCCATACATAACCGACACGTTCATTTACTTTGTGCAGCTTAAGTCCCTTTCGATTGTCTTTCTAGTCTAGCCTTAGGATAAGTTTTAAGACTTGACGTCTAACCAACTCGATGTGCAACGACAGAGTCGTGCTACAATACCGTATATTTCGATCGAGGCAGTGCCTCATCGCCTAGGTACTTGACCAAACTTCTACTCGGGATGGCAGGGTCATGCCACATTCTATTCGCAACTTAGACATATTCAAGACAATGCTATGCCGAGGAGCAACTTACGCGAACTCGGCCGTGCCAAGACCTTTGTTTAAACTCAAGCGCCTCTAGACCATTCCTTGTGCCAACGATTCAAATGCCAAGGACGACAACGGGACGACTCGTACAGGTCGTGCCTCTAGACCATGCTTAGACATGTTCGTGCTTCGAGATGAGGTCGTGCCTAACGACTCCCTGACTTGGCCAACTTTGCCGATACGCGAAAGCCAATACTTGATACGCGAAAGCCTTGCTTTGTGCCGAAGCACATATCTTGCTAACTTGATACATGTCGTGTTAGACTGTTTCATGATTCAACCGACGCCATGCTAGTACTCGACGCTATCTAAAGGCAAACATGCGGATTGTCGCTCTTGCCGATACATCTACATGAGGTGGTCACTATAGGAGCGTAAAAAGTGCTTCAAAGAAAGAGTCATCCCATTCATAAGTGATCGGTTTTACGCCAAACAGAGCGGGTAATCTCTTTTACGCCCAAGACTAGGCTAATCAATTTGCGCCTAAGCAGGCTGATCATTTTACGCTTGGGTCTACACCCGTGATTTTACGCCAAGGACAGAGCAGCCTCTTTTACGCTGGACAAAGCTGTCAAATCTAGCATTTAATGCAAACTCTGACATGAAGATATTAATGATGGCATTTACCACAGAATTCAATGGGATTTGTCTTATACAAAGACCATTGTTGTCTTTTATGGGGATCGAGCTACTTTACGCTCACTGAATGGTTTCTTTTATGCACGGAGTTTTACATGAGTCCTTACGCTCATAAAACAATATGTGCGTAAAGTCTATTTGAGCTATTTTACGCTCAAGGTTATTCAATAACCACTTTACGCGGGGAACCTATGACAGAGCTATTTTACGCTCATCTCACTGTTTTACGCCCAGAGGATGTTGAAGCTATTTTTACGCCCTATTCTTTCTGGCCAGTTTGGAACGTGGTTTGCCTACATGGCCTTAATGCTATATATTTCGAAGAACGTGTGTACATGTATCATATTCTTACTAAAATGATGGGACGCGTGTCAACGTATGCAAAGGATGACTCTGATCATGGGTGACAGTTGTTAGCGTAAAGACAGACTTTGATGATCTTTTACGCACAGAAGCCCCAGTCTATAAATAGACTTATTTTTCTCAAAGACAGACACACAGAGAGAACAGGAGAGAATACAGAGATCAGAACTTCGAGATTTTGATTCTCCGGAGCATTCTTCTTCAACTTTTCTTTCAGAACAGAGTGAAGCAAAGCAGGAAAGCATTCGGCCTCGCCATCAGTGCCCAAGTGCGTCGATACCTTTCTGGTGACTTAGTTCTTCCAAGTTGTTCTACTTCAAGCAGTGATCTTCATCATCATCATATGGTCCAAGGAACAAAGTGATCATTTACGAATCAGACTTCCATAGCAATACTTTTCCAGAATCAAATTTGTACTTCTTGTACTTTTTCTCGTTTTATTTTCAAAATCCAACCTTTTGTTTGGCAATTTTGTTAAGTGAAACAAAATGGCAACTCTGCTGGGGACTACTTTCTCCTCCGACGAGGAAGTGATTGCTCAATATGATGATATTTCGGTCGGTTCGACCAAGAAGACTCTGGTTGTGCACTTCGACCAGACTGCCTATGAAGAAATGCTCCGAACTGGGGGTGGTTCTCGCCACTCCAATGTTCAAAAGTCTCGCAAAGCATGAAAAGTTTGGATTCCCAAATCCAAAGTGGTTTCTGATCTCTCTGTTGCTTCTGATGACAAGGGAATTCTTCCCACTCCTGTCATAGGGGCTCCCGTTCGTAACGAGGAAGTCCTTACTTCAGAGTTGCACTCAAAGTGTGATAATTTATCTCCCGTTTGTAACGGTGAAGATAATCAGGTTTTACCCCCACTGCGTAAGAATTAAGTTTTACGCTCACTGGGTAAGAACCACATTTTACGCTCAAGGCATAAGAATGAGTCTCCCATTTGTAATGTGGCAGATTCTAATGTTTCTGAGTGTAAGAATCAGTCTCCCGTCGGTGACGTGGTAGGCCCACACAAATTACGCTCCTCGCGTAAAACAAAATCTCCCGTCCGTGACGTGGTAGATAATCAATTTTTACGTTTTACGCATAAAGGTAAGTCTCCTGTCTGTGACAGTGTAGATAAAATTCACAACAATGTTTGCACATCTAATGTGAATGTACCTAAACGCATACAGCGTGAAAATATTGTTGGTAAAACTTCTGTCCTACACCAACAACCTTCTTATACTGCTTTACGCAAAGTACCAAACTTACAAATCACGCGCCATGAAAATGGAGTCCTTCGTGCTAAATCTCAAGATTTACGTACACAACTCCAAACGCGTAAAAATGTACAGTTTGGTTCTGCGAATGAAGTCAGTAATCTTCTTTATACACAAGGGACTAAACGTTTTTCTACCCCAAATGTAATAAAGAAGAATATTCCCTCCACTCCTTCTGACTTACGTGAATTGCTAATGCAAAAGCGTAAGAATTCACAATCTCCGATGACGTTCCCCCAAGAAAAACATCAATGTGAATATCATCAGGTTGTGATCAATTGTTGTTGTTCAGCTTCAAGACGGTCAATTTTTGATCGTTTAAGTTTTAACTCGCTTCAACATCAAACTGAAGTCCAAGAAGATGAGCTGTCATATGCATCAGTCAATATGGCATCTCATACTAACAAAGGACGACAACCGAGACGGAATATGTCCCAAACTCCAGGTCAATAACAGTTCAACAGACTCCTTGATTCCTTTGAAGGAGTATATCAGAATACTCGATCAAGAAGACAAAAACAATTGCAGACTTTTGATTCAGAAGCTGGGGGTACTCAATCTTTGGAGTCTGATACCGATAGTATGGATTCATACTTCTATACTAATCCCTCTATATCTTCAAGAGAGGTTGAATCTTACGCTGTTGGAGATGAACCAGAGACATTATCTGCTAATACGGAACAACGTCTCACTGCCGTTGAGCAATCATTGAAAGACATGCTCAACATGATGCAAAGCATGTATCAGATAATTTTGAATCAGCAAACTGCTCAACCTACAGTAATAACTCCGGTACCAGTAGCAGCACAAACTCAGGATAGTCAAGGGGCTGATATACCTTCGAATATTTAAGAGCCTGCTGTTAATCAAAATTCTGCATCTCCAGATCCTATCATTCCAGAAGATATACCACCTCCAGTGGGGGTTATGGTACATCCAACGACTATTCAATCAAATGTGCTTCCTCAAACCAGTGAAGCCATTCAAGCAGTGCGTGAACTCAAAGCACAGTTTGAAGTTTTGAGGCACAAAGATCAGCTCCAGAGGTTAGGGATTAAGCAACCTTATCCTCCTCATTGGAATGATGTACCCTTCCCACCGAAGTTCAAGCCACAATCCATAGTTTTATTCGATGGAAAAGCATCTCCTAGTCAATATATCAATTACTTTGATATTATGACTGTACACTTGCAGAAAAATGATGCTCTTCTCACTCGAGTGTTCATCGGGTGTCTGACGGGTTCAGCTTACGACTGGTATCGCAGCTTACCTGATAACTCTATTTCGTCTTTTGATGAATTCAAGGCAATGTTTCTCTCTCGCTTCTATGAAGGAGGTATGGACATGAACATGTCCTCCTTGATAGAAATCAAACAAAAGGAGAAAGAAGATACTCGGACGTTCATTGAACGTTTTCGACAGGCTACTCTAAAGATGCCTCCTGGTATGCCAGATTCAGCGTTGATCGATACATGCAAGATGAATCTGCGACCGTCCATTGCTGTCTTCACAGGTTCCCAATTCACAGATTGGGCTTCATTTATCATAGCAGCAGTTTCTGCCGAGACCAATGGTAGGTTGGCTCGGGAACATGGGATGATTTTCGCTTCAGAAGATAAAGGGAAGAAAAGTAATCCTGGTAATAATCCTGGCAATCGTAACGTGAAAGGAAAAGATACTCTTATGGTCAATCTCTCCAAGAACAAAATGACGCCAAATAATCAAGAATCTTCCAGGCCAAAGGAAGAATACTCTTTCGACGAAAGTGATATCCCAGGAATATTTCAATATCTGGTAAAAAGTGGCAAACTTCAGATTCCAGAGCCAAAAAGGCCTAATAAGGTGAATCTGACTGACAATCCCAAATATTGTATCTATCAAAGATACATTAATCATCCTACCAGTGCTTGCTATGTCTTGAAAAAGAAGATCCAAGACCTGATAAATGGTGGCGCTATCGCTTTAACCAATGATGACCATACGGTTACAACCAACATGGTCTCTCTTCAGTTCGGGGATTTTCCTCCACAGCAAGTCCCAGATGGAATTATCCCAATTCCGAAGGCGACGATGAAGATCGTGAATATCCCGCCGGCCAGGAAAGAAAATACAGGATTGTTGCCGCTCACATTGAAGAATGGTGAAATCATGTGGATACATCCTGACTTAATACCTGAGTTGGAAAATAAAGGTAAAACTTTAAACTCCAAGAAAGGTAAGAAAGTCAAAACCTGCAACATGATTTCTCATGTTATTCCAGATCCTGATGACTTAGATCATCTATGGGATGGCCTTCCTCTAGAAGATAGACTGAAAGGACTAAACATTTGTCCTCTAAGTCTAGCTCCTCCTACCAAGCTCAAGCTTACTCATCAGCAGTGGCTAGCCATGAATAGTGTTCCTTTATACCGGGCACAACAAGTTTTTGCTGCTTATGAAAAAGCTCCAACAGGGATTTCTTCTCGTATCCCGAATCCTTCTCCTCCCTTAACTACAGAGACATGTATGCTTCATTCTCCTGTAGTTGCAGAGGTTTCTTCCTCTTTCTGTGCTGAAACACCTGTCCAAAGCTTACTGCCTATCCACTTGTATAGTCAACAATCTGTCCTTCTCATGAGGAAGATGGGCTACGACTTTCAAAAGGCAGAAGGTTTGAATTATGATAAAGGAATACGTCTTCCTTTACAAATTCAAAATCAGAATTCCACTACTGGATTGGGTTCTGAAGTGCCTTGTAACAACCCTCACAAAAAGAAGGCTAAGGGAAGAAAGACTAAATCCTGTAATATGGTACTTCCTTCTCCTGAGTCTGAAGAAGAAACTTTTGCTGGTACAAGATCTGGGAAAGAGTACCATAAAGACTATGAGGGATCTTCCAAAGAAGCAGAAGATGTAGTGGAAACACTACCAGCTCAACCTTCTCCTGTTCCTGCTAAACCTTCTGTGGTTGAAAAGGGGAAACAGAAAGCAGTACGCTTTGACGTTCCATTGAAGTCTGCTTCCAGTCAGGGGGTGGTGATGAAGCCTTACAAATTTGACATTCTAGCTCAGTTAGCCAATACTCCGGCTAGACTTTCTATATTTGAACTGCTTCGCCTTTCCAGAGAAAGCAGAGAGACTTTGAGCGAAGCTTTACTTCAAGCAGATTCATGCTTGGCACAACTCAAGACTCCTGATAATATACCAGTGTCATGTCCGCAATGCCATAGTATGATGGAAGCAATTCCCAACATCACCTTTACACAAGAGGATATGCTATTAAAACACAACAAGCATGATAGGCCTCTGTGTTACACTGGATATATCGGATCCACTAAAATCGACATGATTTACATCGATCCTGGGTCTTCAATTAGTATAATTCTTCAGAGTATGCTAAGACCCCTGAGGATTCCTACTAGTGAGCTGACTTACACTAGTACTACGATAGTTGGTTTTAACTCTGGCAAAAGCAAACCACTGGGGAAAATTCGTCTGCAGATTCAGATTGGTGATCTTCGAACTATGGTAACTTTCTATGTTATCAACTCGGACGTATCCTACAATATTTTTCTTGGAAGACCGTGGATACATGAGCACAATATTGTGCCTTCAACTCTTCACCAATGTTTCAAATATATGGACTCCCAAGGAGTTGTGAAAACTGAGTTTGCTGATATTAATCCATTCAAAGGTGTTGAAGCCTACTTCTATGATTCAAGGCTTTATAAACAAGAGCATGTAAAAGATATATCAGACATGGCTGAAGATCAATCATCCTCTGAGGATCACTCTATTAATGAAGATCCGCCAGAGGAGCAACCTTTGAAGATCATAGTCAAGGGACGAATCCAATCCCAACCTGTCAATGATCAACCTTTGATGATCAAGGTTAAAGGAAGAACTCAAACTTCATCTCAGGAATCAATAAATATTCCTGCTAAGAGCCAAGTTCAACCTTTTTATGATTAAGGTCAAAGGACGTACTTCTTGCACGAATGATCCAGAACTACCGTTGATTGTCAATCTTGGCAAATCTACGCAGAAGACAGATGATGGTCCACTGTTGATTAATTCGAAGCATAGCAATCAGACTGTAAATGATGTAAATATTGATCATTCTGTACTTTTTGATATCAATGAAGATTTTCTGTTCGAGTATATGGCTGTCAAGTTTATTGAGAGAATGACTTTATCTTCTGATAATCAAAGTCATCAATATAAAGACAACCTAGAACCGGAAGAAACTTCATACATTGATCATAAGGAGAATTCTTTTCCTCCTTATACAGATGTTGGACCGTATGCTCAAAGGTTCCTAACATCTTCTCCTTATCTTCTACCTGTGGACGCTTCATCACAAGCTTACGTAACTTTTAGACGTCATGGAGAATCTTATTTCGTGGTTCCGTCTGATAAGAAAAACAAGCGCCAAATTGTGTTCGGCCTGGCTAGAAATATCCCTGTTGCTCAGACAGATGAGCTGAAGGATAAAGACAAAGAAAGAATCCGAATTGATAAATACAGTCAGCAATCTATCAAGATCATTCAGAACATGGGGTATGATTTGAAGACTATGCAAGGTCTCAATCAGGGCAAGGGCAGACGATTACCATTACGTGGTGATACGTTTAACCAGAAGACTCGTCATGGGTTGGGATATGACCTGTCCCACATGTTTTATGATGATATACAAGAAGAATTCTCTTCCAGCTCTTCACAATCATCAGATTCAGAGGAACTTTAATCTAAAGATGAATCTGGACAAGTACTCTCAGTCAATATGGTTCAAGTCGATGATAAATTAGAGCCATTTGAGAATGATCCTTGGGCTCAACAGATGGATACTCAATGGGAACTTTGTTTTGAACAACGACAGCCACCTACAGAAGATGAGGTTACCCAGATTGATGTTGGAGATGGAATTACATCCAAACCAATATTCATCAGTAAGAATCTTTCTGAAGATGAAAAAGAAGAGCTGATAAAACTTATAAAAGATTACATTGACATCTTTGCATGGAGTTATGAGGATATGCCAGGGCTAGATCCTACGGTGGCTACCCATAAACTTAACATTTTGCCTAATGTCAAGCCTGTAAAACAACAGCAACGACGCTTTAGACCAGATATGATGGTTGCAATTGAAGCAGAAGTAAAAAAGCTGATTACGTGTGGCTTTGTTCGTGAAGAACAACACCCAGATTGGGTGGCCAATATTGTTCCTGTTATGAAGAAGAACGGAAAAGTCCGAGTTTGTATAGATTATCGAGATCTTAATACGGCTTGTCCAAAGGACGAATTTCCACTTCCAATTACTGATGTCATGATAGACAATACATGTGGTTTTGAACGCATGTCTTTCATGGACGGATTCTCAGGATACAATCAGATCAAGATGCATCCAGAAGATGAGAAGCACACCGCTTTTCGTACACCTCTTGGGGTCTACTGCTATACAGTTATGTCGTTTGGTCTTAAAAACGTCGGTGCCACGTATCAATGGGCTATGAGTAATATCTTTCAAGAACATCTACGGAAGATAGTTGAATGCTATGTAGATGACATCGCCGTTAAAAGTCGATCAAAGGATGATCACATTCAGGACTTGAGAACAGTATTTGAATTGATGCGTCAGCATCAATTGAAAATGAATCCTACTAAGTCTTTCTTAGGAATTTCCAGTGGCAAGTTTCTAGGATTTGTCATTACCTCTCAAGGTATCCATGTTGATCCTGACAAGGTTAAAGCAATTCTTGAAATACGTCCTCCTCGTAATCTGAAAGAACTCCGTGGCTTTCAGGGCCGTATTGCTTATATCAGAAGATTTATATCTAATCTTTCTGGGAGATGTCAACCTTTCTCCCATCTATTAAAGAAAGGGGTATCTTTTGTCTGGGATGAAGCGTGTCAAAAAGCCTTCAATGATATTAAGCAATATCTTACAAACCCACATGTTCTGGTACCTCCAGTGGTAGGAAGACCATTTTTGCTATATGTTCGAGCTTTAGATCATTCACTTGGCGCTCTTCTGGCACAGAAAAGTGATATGGGTCATGAACAAGCAATATATTATCTGAGCAGAATGATGGTCGGAGCTGAACACAGATATACTCCTGTAGAAAAGGAATGTCTAGCTTTGGTTTTTGCCGTCCAAAAGATAAGGCATTATGTCACTGGACAGACTATTCATGTCATCTCCAGAATAAATCCCATTCGGGTATTGATGAGGAAACCGAGCATTCTTAATTCCAGGTTAGCTACCTGGGCGATGTTGCTCACTCCTTATGATATGATTTATGTGCCTCAAAAATCAGTGAAGGGCCAAGCGTTAGCTGATTTCTTAGCTGCTCATCCTATACCTGAAACTTCGAAGTTATATGAAGACATTCCAGATGAAGCAGTGGATTGTAACATGACTTTGAAGAATGATATATGGCAACTATATTTTGATGGAGCATCACGAGTGGGACCTAAAGGCAATATTGTCTCTGGGGTAGGAATTGTCTTCGTTTCTCCTGACAAAATGGTCATCTACCGTGCCTATTCTCTTAATGAGCCATGCTCTAACAATGTAGCAGAATATAATGCTCTATTGATTGGTCTCCAAGTAGCAAAACAATTGGATATTGAATTCTTAGAGGCTTATGGAGATTCTCAATTGATCGTTAATCAAGTTAGAGGGATTTATGAAGTCAGAAATCCTGATCTCATCCCCTATCATCAGGTGGTAGTCGAGTTGGTCCTATCATTCAGAGGATTCTTCATCGAATTTGTACCACGTTCTCAGAATGTGGAGGCTGATGCTCTTGCCAGCTTAGCTGCAGACTTGGTTGTCCCAATCCGAAGGCAAAATACAATTACTTTGTTAGACCGAGACTTGTTCTGTGTGAAGAGTAATCTGCATATTGAACAAAGTTATACTACAGAGTCAAGTTCCCAGCAGAAAGATTGGAGAACTCCATTCATTGATTATGCAGTTCATGGAATTTTGCCTGAAGATCCTAAAGAAGCTGCATCAATTAAGAGACGATCATTTCGATTCTATTATGATTCGTCTTTACATATGCTATATCGTCGTTCATATGACGGACTCTTGCTGCACTATCTCTCAGAAAGTGAAGCCAAACAAATACTGCGTGAGGCTCATGATGGTGTCTGTGGTGCTCATCAACCGGGTCCAAAGTTGCAAGACCGCATTCGGAGAATGGGATATTATTGGCCTTCTATGATAGCAGATGCTGTAGACTATGCCAGAAGATGTAAAACATGTCAGATTTATGCTGATTTTATTCATCAACCATCTGAATTTCTACATCCTACAGCAGCCTCTTGGCCCTTCGAAGCTTGGGGTATGGATGTCATTGGTCCTATTAACCCTCCTTCTATCAAAGGACATCGGTTTATACTAGCTATAACCGATTACTTTTCGAAGTAGGCAGAAGCAGTCCGCCTTGCGGAAGTGAAAACATCTAACGTGATCAGTTTTATCAAGCACCATGTCATTTATCGTTTCGGGATTCCTCGACGGATAATTCGTGACAATGGTCCACAATTTGCCAGTCAAGCATTTTATCGATTCTGTGACAAGAATCGAATTCAGAATTTGGCTTCTACGGCTTATAATCCAGCTGCTAATGGTTTAGCAGAAGCTTTCAATAAGACGATCATTAAACTTCTCAAAAAGTTTGTCTCTTCCAATAAACGTGATTGGAATGAGAAACTTGGAGAATGTTTATGGGCTTATCGAACAACAGTCCGGACTCCTATTGGTTTTACACCATTTTTATTGGTTTACGGATGCGAAGCTGTTCTCCCATTGGAAATCCAGATCCCTTCTCTACGAATAGCCATTTCTAATGAGCTAACTATGGAGAATAATGATCGCTTACGACTCCAAGAACTTGAGGGATTGGATGAGAAGCATCTTCAAGCACAACAACACATTGAACTGTATCAAGCCCGCATTTCTCGAACTTTTAATCGTAAAGTTAAGAAGAGGGTATTCAAAGTTGGTGAGCTTGTATTAGCTGTTCGGAGACCGATGGTAATGACTCATAAAAGTAAAGGAAAATTTCAAGCAAAATGGGAAGACCCTTATTTAATTGAGTCCGTATTTTCCAATGGCGCCTATCGATTATCAAAGCCCAATGGAGATCTACTCATGCTACCGATCAATGGCAAATTTCTTAAGAAATACTATGTATAAAAAAAAAAGAACAAAAATAAAACTCCTTTTATTATTATTTTTGTTCAAAATAAAAGACTAAGGACGAGGGCCACCCCCTTCCTTATTGAATACATAGTCGGCCAAGGCATAGAAGGCGTCGTTTCCTGAACACATGAAAAATTTGCAGGCAGCCATCCTCGACGCTTCTTCTTCAGGAGTTTTCCCTGGTTCTACTAAAAAAGCAAGAATGTCTTCGGGTGGCTTAGGCGCAGAAGAGCTTCCACCTATTTCGGTTGAGCCTAATACAGGGGACTCAACAGGGAACGTATCAATGATACCCTCAATTTTCCGGGGGACTTTATTCTTTTGCTGTACATCTTCGGAAGACATTTCCACTAAGAGAAGCAGAAATAAGAATGGAATGATTATAGAGAATTCTCACCTATTTATAGAGGAGAATTATTAATGAACTAGTTTCTGAATGGAGAAACGACTTTTCATTTCCGAAAAGACTCGTTCGTTCATGTTACCAGGTTCATCCATTAAGGAATTGAATCGTTCTTTCTGTTCCCAAGAAATACGCTGATTCATCCATTGTCTTGCATATACGCTCACAATATCTGTCTTCTTATTCCCCAGCTACCAAAGTTTGGTTAAGCTGACTTCTTGTTTCCAGGGAAAGGGATTTTATATCTTCTATATCAATTGATTAGAAAGTGGGATTCGCTATTTCTCATGTTTCCATGACCTCTGAATAAATATTAAATCTACTTTCTTTTCCTATCTATCACTTCTATTTGACCTCTGCATAGATATTAATCTAATTTTCTTTTGAGTTCATATATGCTATTATCTCCATATCACCTCTGATAGTATCATATACTCTAAAACAGAAAATAAAATTTCATTTATCTATCATGTCCATATTACATCCAGATAGATACAAATCATTGATCATAGAAGAATCATCACTTTCATTCCCATATCATCAAAAAGTTTATTACATTTTTTAGACTTTCTTACAAGTTACAATGGAAATCTTTTACATTCTTGGATTTTCATTCTATACATCAACAATAACCTAATAGAGATCTATTTCTTCTTTGATCCTCTTTGACGGGTTCATTGTTGGTGGCAGTTCCTGACTGTCTGAGCCCCAGTGGCAATCAGAACAGCAGGAATCAAACTCTGGTCTTCTCTCTCAGAAAAGAGGAGAACCCCAGAGTATGGCAGCCCGAAGGCGTATTGCTGCCAATACAATTGGTAGATTAGTGGCGGCACCTCAAAGGAGATAGGAATGTATCCAGCATTGGGATACAATTCCTAGTTCTGCCGTAAAAGGAACTCTACTACCCGATTTCTCGGGGTAGAGTTGACTCCACCATCCAACTCTCCGTGTATAAAGGCTCTTCCTACCAACAGAGGAAGACCCTTCTATCTCACGAAGAGTTCTGAGATGTGTCTGAGTTGCGCATCAAAATCGCATGAGCTCCCTGATGTTGATGTCAGAAGAATGCTCCTCACAACGTCAAAATCGTCAATGCCGGTTCTGGAAAAGTTGCTCAGCCAAACTTCTGCAGAAAACAACAAAGAAGAAGTATTTTAAACAGAAGTATTATCAGATGCGTATTAAACGCTAACTAAAAATAGATCACAAGGCTCTTTACGCCAGTGATTCAGCAAGGCCTCTACGCCAGCAATCAACAAGACTTTTACGCCAGTGCTTCAGCAAGGCTTTTACGCCAGTGATTCAACAAGGCTTTTTATGCCAGTGCTTCAGCAAGGCTTTTACGCCAGTGATTCAGCAAGGCCTTTACGCCAGCAATCAACAAGGCTTTTACGCCAGTGCTTCAGCAAGGCTTTTACGCCAGTGATTCAGCAAGGCTTTTACGCCAGTGATTCAACAAGGCTTTTTACGCCAGTGCTTCAGCAAGGCTTTTACGCCAGTGATTCAGCAAGGCCTCTACGCCAGCAATCAACAAGACTTTTTACGCCAGTGCTTCAAGCAAGGCTTTTACGCCAGTGCTTCAGCAAGTTTTTTTTATTATTTACGCTCGTCAAGGATTTACGCTCATGAATAGCTGTTTTCAACAAAAATTCGAAGACAGATATTTGCTTACGATCGAACTTACCACTTAAGTTGAATGGTTTGGCTCTAATAGTGGTTGAATCCACATCTAAGGACTGGGCGTACAAAAGAACACCGTGGGAAGACTCCGCCATCCTCATTTGTTGAAGAACAACATCACGAAAAGTTATCTTCAGTGGGATGAGTACGAGAATATGTGAAACATTCTCGGCTATTTATAAAGGCTGAAGAACTGTTGGGAAGAGTCTATTTCGGGGGAAGATCCTACTTAAAAGCTCTCGTAACCACAAGACAGACGCCACGTGTTGGTTTATTTCTTGGGAATTAACAACCACAGAAGCAGTCAAAATAAATGTTGAACAGTTGAGATTAACATCAGACTTTATTTATAAAAAGGGGGAGTGGACCCCTACATATAAGAGAGTCGCAATACATGGAATATCATTTTCTTTCTCCTTCGTTGGGTTGACGAAGGGAGGCACCCAATTCGCACATGTTGCGAATTCCAGAGCGACGCATCAGATTTAAAAACGCTTCTGCATCTCCTGAGCCTTCGTATGCAGTTGAGGGACCACCATCAATACGATTAAAGACAGCAGGAGTTACTCCAAAACACTCTAAAAAGTTGCACGCCCGCTCGAAGTCAAGCCTGGAACTCGAAGCCTCTTTGTTGTTAGTCTCCTTCTTGGCGCCATGTTACTATGGAGATGAATGACAAGAATAAAGAATTTCTCCTTATTTATACGGTTAAATTAGCTCTCCATCTTCCTCATTAGAAACTGTTCATTATAAATGCAAACTCGGGGAAGCGAAAAGGCATTCGAGAGTTTCAAAAAAAGAAATTCATTGTGACAATTAAGTGTTGACCGACACTGTTGGAAATTACGCTGACTGTTGGACATCCCCGCTTTTACGCGGATGGCTGTTGCGTATTCCAAATTTTACGCTGGCAGATCAAATCTCAAACTTTTACGCTTCTGTTCAAAGTGTTTCAAATTTTGGAGATATTTGAAAACTTTGAAGGGGGTCTTGTAGGAGCGTAAAAAGTGCTTCAAAGAAAGTGTCATCCCATTCATAAGTGATCGGTTTTACGCTAAGCAGAGCGGGTAATCTCTTTTACGCCTAAGACTAGGCTAATCAATTTATGCCTAAGCAGGCTGATCATTTTACGCTTGGGTCTACACCCGTGATTTTACGCCAAGGACAAAGCAGCCTCTTTTATGCTGGACAAGCTGTCAAATCTAGCATTTAATGCAAACTCTGACATGAAGATATTAATGATGGCATTTACCACAGAATTCAATGGGATTTATCTTATACAAAGACCATTGTTGTCTTTTATGGAGATCGAGCTACTTTACGCTTACTGAATGGTTCCTTTTACGCACGGAGTTTTACATGAGTCCTTACGCTCATAAAATAATGTGTGCGTAAAGTCTATTTGAGCTATTTTACGCTCAAGGTTATTCAATAACCACTTTACGCGGGGAACCTATGACAGAGCTATTTTACGCTCATCTCACTGTTTTACGCCCAGAGGATGTTGGAGCTATTTTTACGCCCTATTCTTTCTGGCCAGTTTGGAACGTGGTTTGCCTACATGGCCTTCATGCCACATATTTCGAAGAACGTGGGTACATGTATCCTATTCTTACTGAAATGATGGGACGCGTGTCAACGTATGCAAAGGATGACTCTGATCATGGGTGACAGTTGTTAGCGTAAAGACAGACTTTGATGATCTTTTACGCACAGAAGCCCCAGTCTATAAATAGACTTATTTTTCTCAAAGACAGACACACAGAGAGAACATGAGAGAATACAGAGATTAGGACTTCGAGATTTTGATTCTCTGGAGTATTCTTCTTCAACTTTTCTTTCAGAACAGAGTGAAGCAAAGCAGGAAAGCATTCGGCCTCGCCATCAGTGCCCAAGTGCGTCGATACCTTTCTGGTGACTTAGTTCTTCCAAGTTGTTCTACTTCAAGCAGTGATCTTCATCATCATCATATGGTCCAAGGAACAAAGTGATCATTTACGAATCAGACTTCCATAGCAATACTTTTCCAGAATCAAATTTGTACTTCTTGTACTTTTTTCGTTTTATTTTCAAAATCCAACCTTTTGTTTGACAATTTTGTTAAGTGAAACAGTCACTAGCAATTTCAAGCTATCCTGGACACGGCTCGGCGGGGGTATCGGTCCGCCCTTCTAAGGGTAGCTAGCCCCGGAAGCGCCGATACTCCCATGCGGTTATCCGGCATCCTGGTTGAGCCGCACTCGCTTCCCCCGGGCGAATGATCTCGGTGCCCCGGTGGAGATCATTCGAGAAGACTACACCTTGTCGACAAGTTGTCCAATGACCATGCAAGACCCAACTCGATCTATCAATCCTTCCTTAACATGACCATGCATTCCTTCTTTCTATCGAGACTTAACGAGACTCCCAAGCCGCGGGACCGATCTCGTGTACGGGACATATTAAGACTTAGCGAGACTCCCAAGCCAGGAGACCGATCTCGTGTGCGGGACATATCATGACTTAGCGAGACTCCCAAGTAGCGGGACCGATCTCGGTGACAATCAGTCACGTGGACTTCCTTTGTTCGTGGCAACCTTTTCACTAAACCGACCGTAACTCGTGCCTTAGACAGGCCTGTTTCTATAGGCGACGCTAACGCTTAAGTCATATACTTATACGACGAGCCTTGTTCTCAAGGGACTACGCAACTTGACAACCGCAGAATGGGCGGAACAGTGCTAAAAATGGCTTTGATAGCCCAACGCAACTCTTGTCTAACTTGTTCGGGCAACGACTCGACGAGCAAAGGCTACGCCGAGCTCCGCGTCGAGGGAATGTGCTATGCACGGGGTCGACTTGAACAACCAAGTTCGTGTCTAGACTTAGACAACGAGCCGTGCAAGACGACTTAACTTGCGGGACATGCGAAGGCTATGCCAAGCCTTGCGGGATAGGACCGTGCATGCTTTGTTAAGCATTCATGCGGGCGACGCCTATGACTTAGGCTATTTCAAGTGTCGGGACAACTTAGCAACTTAAGCCAACTTTCTTCTCCCAAGTCACGGGATCGAAGGATCGAGTGTCATTTGAAAGTACGCTGAGCCGACTTCTATGCAGACCGTGGGACCATTTTCCATGTTCTAGGATATTCCGACCCGATGGGATTATTCCCTTAGCTATGTGCGTTCATAGCTTTTAGATTAGTCTACTTGTACAAGTTGAAAACATGCGAGTTATTAAGTGAAGGCTAAGATGAGGCAAGTTCACCGAAACTCCCCCACCTGTGCGAGGAGTCGCCTCGAACGAGCGAGCCTTCGAGCTGCCGTTGCAAGGCTATGTTCTAACGCCGTCGGTGTTTCGATTTTTCCGATTAACTTTGCGGGTCGGGGCACTACAACAAGGCCCGGGACACCTACGTAAGTTTTACTTAATGCTAGTTCATTAATATTAATTTTTAGTTACGTAAAAAATTCATATAAATGTTATTTCTAGGCCGAGTTTTAGAAGTTTTACTTAATGCTAGTGCATTAGTATTAATTTTTAGCGACCACATGATAATTCATATAGATGTTATTTCTAGGCCGAGTTTTTGAGGCTTAGGGAGGCCGGGCCGACACGGTCAGAGGGAGCTGGTGCTAGCACTTTCCAGCAGCCCCCGGCCGCCGCAGCTCAGTCAGATGACGAGCTGTGGATGAGGGCCGTTGGTGGCATGCATAGGGGTACGTACTATGGTACGGGCTGGTACCTTCATTGCGTCATAGGCCTCTGCGACCGCCACTAGTGTGCCCGGCCCCGCACATACTAAGGAGTCGCTCCGCCAGCAGCAGAGTGAAGTCCTTGCGCAGATCGCAGCTCTGCGTGACAAGATGCTGCATAGGATGGGGGCGTCGCATACAGATGATTTTGCGCTCATCTCACGCTTTGAGAGGCTGGTTACATGGAGACTACGGAGGCGCTACAACCCGCGCTACGCAGGAGGCTACGCAGCGGTTGGTCGAGCAGATACTGCATTTACAGGAGATGGCTGCGGAGCGACCGTCTGCTGGTACGACGGGAGCATCGTCTACATCCGACGGTGCACGGGAGGACATGCTCGTCCACCTGTTGTCACCGGAGGAGCATCAGACGATCCTGACGTTGCGACAGCAGTCATCTGGTGGCGCTCCTCCTCCAGCACCGGGTCCAGCTCCAGCTCCAGGCGATCAGTAGTTTTGTTTTTGCATTTTTGGACTGTACTATATTTTTGACTTTGTACGTATTTGGGGATATTCAGTTTTTTCGTTGAGGATATTGAGTTTGTACGTACTTGGGGTTATTGATTTGGTTTGTTCAGGATATTATATATTGACATTGTTCATTGCGGATAGTATTTTTTCTTTATATTTTTTGTATATTCTGGAATGTATTGTGCGTGCCGGTGTTGAGTGTTCCACCGAGGGGGTCGACGAACCCAGGGATTGGATTCTGTATTTTGTATTTTGTATTCTGTATTTTGGCTCAGGCTCCAGCTCCATTTGCATTCTGGAACCTATTTTTTTATATTTTTTTAACTTAGCGACGTTTTTAGCGACGTTAGTATTCGTCGCTAATTTTTAGCGACGTTAATTAATGTCGCTAAAAGCGTCGCTAAATGCTGACGTGGCAACACGTGGCACCATAATCTGATGTCAGCTCGTCGTCGCCAAAACGTCGCAACAGTGTCGCTAAACGGCGACCACACGATAACGTCGCCATATACGTCGCTAATTAGCGTCAACGACCAAACGTCGCCATATACGTCGCTAATTAGCGTCAACGACCAAACGTCGCAAATAACGTCGCTAGTTAGCGACGTTAATAACGTCGCTAGTTAGCGACGTTAATAACGTCGCCAAATAACGTCGTCCTAGCGACGTTTTACGACATTTTCTCGTTTAGCGACACATTTTTTTCGTCGTTTTTAAAACGTCGCTCAAAACTTCGCTAAATTCACGTAGCGACGTTTTCATCGAGTTTAGCGACGTTTTGTAACGTCGCTAATCTGACAAATTTTTGTAGTGAGCTTTTGGATCGATGTTAAATATATTGTATAGTATTTTTTGTTAGCGAACAAGGAACCAATTAATACGAGTAATTCTAATGCTTAAATCCCTATTTTGTATAAATAAAATTCAAATTGGATATTGAATTTGCAACAACTATGAACAAACTGTTGCAAGATTAATATTTTATAGTAGTTGTTTATTCTTTTGACAATGGTTATCATAAACGCTGTTATTAAACAAAAAAATTACAACTGGTAGCACAAATTGTTGCACAATTATTACAAATAATAAGCCCACTCACAACAGGTTGCAAAAATTGTTGCGCAACTGTTGCTACCAATGCGCCTTTTTATAAGGCTTTATGTAATCATTGCAAAATATTAATAAATTTGTAACTAATACTTAAAATCCTTGCATAACCGTTGCCCATTCAACTCGCTTTGACAACACTTTCATAAAACTGTTGCTTGATCGTTGTAAAAAAAGAAAAACGTTTAGCAAGTGTTTATGAACCGTTGTAAAAAAATGTATTAGGCAATGGTTAATCTATAACCATTGCAAATATATTTAATTTAGAAACGGTTATTTCAACCGTTACGTAACTATTGCAAATTATAGTTCCAGCAACATTCATAAAAGTGTTGCACTAAAACCGTTGCAAAATAGGAATATTTTTTGTAGTGTAATCTACGACGAATCATTGCTAATAGTCGCTGACTTTCAACAGTTAGCGACGTTATTTGCAAAGTTTAGCGATGTTTAGCGACTCGATATTTGGCAATTTTGTTTTGCCATGTCAGCATTTTAGCGACGTTTGGCGACAACCAGCGACGTTACGATATTTGCATAGTGACGTGCTGATACGAACTTAGCGACGAAGATAGCGACGTAGACTGGCTAAAGTTGCTGACCTGTAATGTTGGCCCGGTCAGCATGTTGGCGACGTTCTGCGACGTTCAACGACATGCTGATTCTCAGTTTAGCAACATTCTGATATACGTTAGCGACGTTGTTCTGCGTCGCAAAGCGTCGTTGAACGTCGATAAACGTTGCTAAATACAAAAAATGAAAAAAAACAGAATGCTATATACTTTTTATATAAATGACAGTTACATTATAAAGCATTGTACCTGCATTTAGAGTGACAGTTTGCATATAATATACCCGGAGCAACCCTCAGTAGAATTTTCTGGGTTCGTCGACCCCTTCGGTGGAACACTCAATACCGACAAAACCAATTGTCACGCCCCATATCCAGAATACTAGAGAGCGGGGGACAGACACAACCAGCTATGTATATTAAAGTGAGTTATACCTCGATATACGGTCACGACTGTGTAGATACATGAGGGTTTAACTACAAGCCAACAGTCTCTTAAGGTCATGAACAAGCCTAGTATCTCAATCTCAAGCAAGCAAGTAAATGAAACAAGATGGTAGATCATCAGACATACAAAGTAAGGCATCCCATACATTACATATTCAGATGATCATGAAGCTAGTCATACAAAATGCGAAAACTAGTAAGAGTTTAAGTCATACATGATCAACCCTAGGATTTGTCAACCATGTTACAGCCCTTAGGCAGGCAGGAATATAAGTATTCAACACGAGCTAACACTTGCTCTAGAAAAATGAAATGACAAAAATATATATACATTAATTGTGAAATAACAAAAATATCCTTGCTCTAGAAAAGTGGTAGTGACACGCAGCCAAGGGGGCCAGACACGGGGATGGAGGATGAGGCGGGACCAGTAGGATCGTCCGGCGGACTGCGAGGAGAAGGAGAACCAGTGGAGCCTGGAGGGGAGGGCGGATGGTCAGATGAATCTGGGAGATCAAGCAGGGGAAGGGTTCGCGTTGATGGGGGGAAGGGCTGCTACCGGATAGGGAAGGGACCGTCTCACCCACGCCAACGACGTCCGAGTCGCTGGCTATGGACGAACCATTAGTAACCATTGCAGCGATACATGGAGGAGGTAGGGGTGATACCGTAGCATAAACAGGGCAGGAGCTACCCGGGGAGTTCGACGTCGGGAGAGGGGAGGAGGAATCCGCTGGCACAGAGGGCGGTGCCTGCTGAGCATCCCCGGGCTGAGGCCTAGGGCATTCGCTAACCAAGTGACCCCGACGGAGACATCCACTGCAGAAAAGCGGGATGGTCCTCGTAAACAATGTCTTGCCAAATAGTAATACCATTTGGCATATCGTTCCTGACCTGAGGTGGTGCAGGCCGACTAATGTCAACATCCACGACCACCCACGCACAACTGGGTCTGGACAGGGACGCAGCTGCTTGGTCAACCACGAGCGGGTAGCCGACGCATTTCACGAGTAGGAAAATGGCTTCCTTTGCGAAGAGAATGTGAGGTAGGCCTGGAAGAGATAACCATATAGGAACCATAGAGGATTTCTTCTTAGAATCAAAATCCGGCGACCAATCCACCACTCGCATAGGGGTGTAGCCAATGTGCCAAATCTCCTTCGACCTAAACCGCAGGTAGTCGGCCTCCAGGGAAGGACGAATAAGCAAGTGGTGCGCATTCATCACACCCACAGAAATCTAACCGGAGAATCCCATTCTCCCAATGGACCGACGAACCACGTCCACAGGTGGTCGCGCGTTAAGAAACTTACCTATAAGTGCAAACCGAACGGCACTGCAAGAGCAGGGACGTCGACCTGGCTAAAGGCGATCGCGGGAACGCCGTCGACGAAGGAGAAGTCCCGCAAGGGGAGAAGAGGCGCTGCCGGAATAAATGATCTAGTCGCAGCCTCCAAGAACGATCTGATTTTCTTATCCAGTTTTCGGTTTTGGATCGAAACCGAATAAGAAAATTTAGTATTTTCAAAACCGAAACGATTTTTTTTAAAACCGATCCGAATCTCTTATTCGATTCGGTTTTCGGTCCAAAACCGAATAATGCTCACCCCTAAAGTTGAAGCATTCCTCTTCTTTTTAAGCTAAAAACACTAATTTGAGGATATTTAGGTGAAAATTTACTGAAGCTTTGCTTATCACATTGCCTATGACTTGTTTAGTACCTAAACAAATTTCACAATCTATCCTTGTTTTGCATGTAGATTTTATAGAGGATGTATAAGAATTCTAACTTGATATGAAATATATATTAAGAGGTTGTTGGCATACAATTAAAGCTAATTATGACATTGAAGAAATCTAACAAAGGAACTAAATCTACTATAAGCATATCTTTTAGTCCTGTTTTACTTCTCGTAACAGCAAGAAAGCATCAGTGAAGTCAATTTATCAAAACCCTCTACTCCAAAAAAGAAAATAATATAATTTAAATCATGTGCATTGGTTAGACATGCATTTAAACAACAAAATTGAAGTGTTGTATGTCACTCTCTGTGGGATGTGGAAATAAGATATAGGTGACTTCAACACGTCCAACAAAGATCAATAGATGTATCGGTTAGCACGACGATGCTAGTCAAAGGAGCCGGTAGAACTAGGGATGCATAGCCCCTAAACAAAGTTGGACTTAGTATAGCTGAGCGAAAGAAAAGAATCCAAATAGCCGACCAAAAAATTTGGGATAGAGGCTTTTCAAGTTTAGGGAGTGCATGGTCAAGATTTACAAGCTTTGATCTCCATACATGCAAGACTTTGCAAGAAGTTCTGTTTCCAAACTAGGCCGTCAGTAAACACTAAACACACCAACATGTATATGTACCCTCTTTCATATACTTGAAAAAATCAATGAACTACCGAACTCGAATGGCTCTTGTGGTTATCGAGGAGAGATATAAGATCCTGGCTGAATGGTAAAAGATCAGTAGATCGAGACACGAAAGTGTATTATTTCTTCTATTTATTTTGTGGGAGTTTGGGGACAATGAGTCCAATAGACATGCACAAAGTCCTGTGCATATCGCCGGACATAACAAAAAAAGAAAGATCAATGAACCCCGATAATTGTTATATTATATTTTTGTGATATATACATCATGATGTTAATTATATATGCTTAATTGTTAGTATAACATTTTGACTTGAATTATCTTGCGTATGGATTTTTGTTTATATATATAGTAGTACTTCGCTAGTGGGGACTCATCCAGCCAGGGCAGCATGCATTACTCTGCTGATTGTAGGCCAAAGTAGCAAAAAGTAATCTCCACTCTCTCCCTTCTCTCCCTATATAAAGGAGCAATCTCCCCAAGCTCAAGCATATCGTGCAAATCTTTTAGCTCACAGAGTGCACTGAGAGCCTTTGCCTACAGCTTGGCTTTCACTCCTCTCTTCTCCATTAGTGTTGGAACACTCTCTAGTGTGAACTAGTGGCTGGAGATGGCTGGCCTTTCCTTGGATCACCCTTGGGCTTTCACTTTTGGAATCCTAGGTATTTGCAACTAGCCAAGCTTATTTTCATTCATATAATTATTTTCCTATTAATCATATATTCAAATAGGATATTGTTATTTGGCCCGCGGTTTATGACGCCTTTTGGTCCGCAAGCAACGTATCAGTACCCCATTGGTCCGAATTTTTGGTAATAAGTCCAAACTAGCTGGGAGGCCAATGGGCTACTGACACGGGACGTGCGAGCCAAAAACGCGGTCACATCTAGCTTCATTAATCTTGGTTTCATTCTTTCATGACATATATTACTAACGCACGCATCTTCAACTCATTTGTGATGTGCAGGCAACCTGATCTCATTCATGGTATATCTATCCCCATGTAAGACGAACTGCGTATTATGTTACATCTTTCCTCCTTAAAATGGATTATTTTTGTGAAAATTATATGCTTATAAAAGCTATATGTTGCAGACCTACGTTCTACCGTATATATCGCAAGAAATCGACCGAAGGGTTCCAGTCGGTGCCCTATGTGGTCGCGCTCTTCAGCGCCATGCTCTGGATCTACTACGCCTTCGTCAAGACCAACGAGTACCTCCTCATCACCATCAACATTTTCGGCTGCGTCATCGAGACCATATACATTGTCATGTATCTCATCTACGCCCCGCGCGCAGCTAGAGTATGTAGTTCAAACCCTTGTTAGCAATCACCCGAATAAAACGCGTATTATACGCGAATTTTTCCGTATCTTACATAAACGTATAATACTTACGTACTTTTGAAAATTTTGAATTTATACGCGAATTTTAAGCCTGTGGCATTTTAAACGCGTACCGTACAAATTTTTAAAAATTTTGGTCAAAAAAATGTGACCAAGAAACCCAACAGCCTTGACTTTCTTGACTTTTGCTGCTATTAGATATTAAGACTGGCACAATTCTCAAAAATTATCAAAAGAAAAGAAGAAAATGTCCCACAATAAACAAAAAAAGAAACCCAAGAGTCTTTGCACATGTTAGCTTGAAACAATTAAAGAAAAATCTTTCGATTTTCCATCATCCAACCTCTTCTTATTCTCACACTGAACCCTTGTTTATGAAGAAGTAGAGGTGAGTGGACCCTATATATATGCCGAATTTTTAGTGCCGAATTGATTCATATGAAATGTACTAAACACGAATTAAATCTAATCCGAATGTTTTTCGTTAGACGAATTTTTTGACCGTATTTTATTTATATTGTGCCGATTTATACTCGTCCTTTTGTCGTTCCAAATTTTTTTCTGTTTGCCGAATTGCTAACAAGGGTTCAAACCCTAGCTAAATGTGATCTAGTTATGGAGTTGATCTAGAAATAAATTAATTTGACATGTGTTTTTTTTATTGGTGTGATGTCTATATGTAGGTTTACGCTATAAAGATATTCATGCTCTTAAACGTGGGGTTGTTCTCCTTGATCGTCTTCTCGACTCTCTTCCTCACCAAGGGCCACATGAGACAGAAAGCTCTTGGGTGGATGTGTGTGGGCTTCGCAGTCAGCGTCTTTGCTGCTCCTTTGAGCATAATCGTGAGAAGAAACACACACAACACAACCGTTTTCTTAACTAACTAGTACTATCATTAACTCAACCTCAATCTTTGACTAGAGGCTCGTCATCACCACGAAAAGCGTCGAGTTCATGCCTTTCTCCCTGTCCTTCTTCCTCACCTTGAGCGCCGTCGTCTGGTTCTCCTACGGTCTACTTATAAAGGACATCTACGTCGCGGTAATTAATTTTTCTTATGAACAAATCAAGAACATGTGGTCGATCCCGAGATCTTATATCATCTCTGGCGGACTAACACTATAATTACGTTGATGGTACGTATAATAGATTCCGAACGTGTTGGGCTTCAGCTTTGGAGTGGTCCAGATGGTTCTCTACATAATCTACAAGGATGTGAAGGTGCTGAAAGAGGAGCTCAAGGTCTCGGAGGAGGATGAGCTCGCGATGTCCAAGCTAAGCGAGGTCAAAGTGGACATGGAGAAGATGGGAGGGACAAGCCTAGTGTGAGAGGATTTGGAAGTTTCATATGGCATTCCTCTTGCTCATCTTAATTATATCTTGCGCCTAAATTTGCGGTTGATGGTGTGTATTAATTTATCCTCCTCTTGCATGGAGAACTGTATCTATAATCAAGTTCCTGCTCTTTTCAGCTAATTTAAGTTCATTTAGTCTAGGGGTGAGCATTATTCGGTTTTGGACCAAAAATCGAACCGAACCGAATAAGAGGTTCGGTTCGATTTTAAAAAAATTCGGTTCGGTTTCGGTTTTGAAAATACTAAATTTTCTTATTCGGTTTCGGTTTCGATTTTGGGTTTCGGTTTCGGTCCAGAACCGAAAACCGAATAATAAAATTTAATTAATTTATATATATATATATATATATATATATATATATATATATATATATATATATATATATATATATATATATTATATATATATATATATAATTAATTATATATATATATATGTGTGTGTGTGTGTGTGTGTGTGTGTACTATATATAAGTATTAATATATATAGGTATATACTAAATATATATAAGTATATACTAAATATGTCTATGTATATTTAGTTACTATATATATTAACAAAAAAATCTCAAAAAAATCAAAAAAATATGAATAAACCGAATAAACCGAAAACCGAACCGATTTAATTCGGTTCGGTTTGATTCGGTTTTGGGCTAATTTGGTTCGGTTTCGGTTTTGCTTATTCGGTTTCGGTCCAATTCGATTTTGGGTTATTCGGTTCGGTTTAAACGAACAAACTGAATGCTCACCCCTAATTTAGTCCTTTGGGGAAGCAGTAAAAGTAAAGTTAATTTTAGGAAGCAAAAATGCTAAGTTTATAACGATTGGACTTACAATCTCTTATAACCGTCAAACTAAAACTCTAAAATATACTAGAATACATCAAAAAAATCAATGATGCGTTTCGTGTCGCCATGTTCATATTGTCTCATGTGACGTAGCACAAAATTGACATTTTCACTATGATCCTATCACCTGAACAAACAATTGAAGGAAGGTTCTAGCATGTATTTCTCGTGGTTTCCACTTTGGAGACAAATTAAGTGTGGTGGTGAACAAGCTACTAAAGTAGAGGGGTTACTCGATCGAAATTTCAGAATTTCATGTTTTGATTTGATAATCTATAGTGTAATTAGTCAACTAGGATTTGAAGATTGGGATTCAAAATTCAAAAATGCTATTCGGCTCCCAAAATATTTGGGTGATGCCATCTCCCATTATGTGACATATGATATGGTTGCTGACATGGTTACTGACATGACAGCTGACATGGCAAAATTTAACATTAAAATTAATATTCAAATTAAAATTAATATTAAATTAACATGATAATTAACATTAACCTTAACATTAAATTAACCTTAACATTAAAATTAACATTAATATTAATATTAAAATTAATATTAACATTAACATTAAAAAAATTGGATAATAATATTTTTGGTTAAAATTTGTCATGTCAGCTGTCATGTCAGATGCCACATAATGGGAGAGATGGTATCACCCAATATTTTGGGAGCCAAATAGCATAATTGAGAAAAAAAAAATTACTACGTTTATGGAAGTTTTAAATCACATATGGTTCTATAACATTCATTTTTTATAATTATAACCGTGCTTTATATAGGTGTGAATTTAAAATACAAATTTCTTATCATCCATTTTTTCGATAGTACCCCTTGCTATGTATTCTTTTTGCTTTCATGTCGAACTCTAATCCGAGTGCACAACTCACCGTCCCGTGGACTGAGACACGGTGCACAAGTGGATACTCAAAAATAGTACAAAGAAAAATAATTTGGATGCTGACTAATTCCAAGCCATGCCCTCGGTGCACGCACTCGATCGAGAAGAATAAAGTCTCAGTCGACCCGTAATAAGAGTCAAGGGACAACCAAAACACGCACCCAACCCCGTGGACCGGCCTGCCTCTATGCATATGACGTGCATGCTCCCGAGAAGAACACGAGCGGCAATTACTCGTGCAAAACCTACCAAAAGGCAAAGGAGGTGGGGGCATGGGCAGAGCCATGGCTGGGCTTACCCGGGTTGTAGCCCGGCTACAAGCAAATTTGCTATGGTAAAGGTAGTACTAGGATTCATCCACAGTTGACAGTTGACGATACAATTGATTTGCTATAATATTTATAGATAAGGACAACAACTTGCATATACTTTACCAAGGAACATTTGGATTCTGGAAGCTCTTGGAGATGCCTAATAAGTTCTTAATTAGGATACTAGTAAGTAGGGATCATCATTTGGCCCGAAGTTCAAGGACATCCGAAAAGTCCGTCCGGTCTGATGGGCTAAAGTCCGATAGAGTCCTGTCATTAGGGTAGTCCAACCTGATCCATATTAGTATAGGGTCGGACTTGGACTATGCATCCATCCGTCCGGGTCCCGTCCGATACAAGCTTGGACTATGCGTCCGCCCGAGTCCGGTCCAAGGCCAAATGATAACCCATACCTGGACTTAAAACCTTCTCTCTGGATCTATCTTATATGTTACGTTATTTCATTTGATCTATCTTGTTTCTTATGTTATTTCATTTGTAAATGTGTATAACTTATGGTTCTTTATGATGCACATTTGTTTAGGCTTCGTTCAAATCTGAATGGATCTCATTAGCTGCTTAGTTTGCTAATGTTGAGGTTTTTTTTTTGTGGTGGTGGCAGATCCATCAGAATGGTGGATTCCGAAGAAATGGCTGCGATCAGCAGCAGCAGCAACATTTTTTTTTTCCTGTTATGGTGCATGAGTCAATTGCTTCTCTGTCAGAAATAGACTTTTTTTTTTGTATTTTGAAAGAGTAAAACATGCAAATTATTAATTTTTTATAGAGCTAGTCCGGCCGATCCGACTTGGCCCGAAAAGTTCGACTTCTATGAACGGACTTGGGCTTCATAAATAATAATTAAGTCCGGCCCGACCCGACCCGAAAAATTTTTAGGCCGAAAAGAACCGGCCCATGTCCGGCCCGAGTCCGTACTTTATGGACTTGGACGGTCCGACCCGGCCCAATGCCAATCCCTACTAGTAAGTTCTGGTTTTGCTAGTTTCATCTTTTATTGTAACATTGAGATATCTTAACTGGACTTCGATGAGTTTATGCTACAAATAGTCTCAATCATGTTCCTTATCTCTGATTTTTTATTTTATTTGTTAGGCACAGCTCCTTATTTAGTGCTTTGCATGCTTGATAAGTGAAACCAGACTTATAATATCGTCCCTAGTTTAATGTTTGATACTTGGCTCCCAATCGAATGTTCTTCCACAGTAGCTTGATTTTAGTTCAGCTTCTGGCTCCGCACTTGGGCATGGGGTGTACTATTCTCTCGTGGTTCTTTGTTTAGAGCCATGTTCTTTAACTAACATGATCTCTTTTGTGGATGGGGTCTGACCAAGATTGCAATCCTTAGTTCAGAGCTGTCTACAATGCCGTTTTCTGACATTGTAGGCTCGTTAAAATTTAGGAAGATTTTCGGTTTTTGGAGCCACGTACGATCGCACATTTTGTACTTCCTCAGAAACGGTCCCGACTGTCTTACCACCATAACAATACCAATACGTGCACAGTGCACTTGGTCAATACCAGTGTATCACTCTCGTTTCCTTGCTGAGACAAAAAAAATAAAGACGAACAGTTATACACAGATCGCAGGATGAATCTCGTCTGAAACCGAGAGCCACGTGTCCGGTCCTGTTTGGTCGGATTTTATTTGCCTATTAGCAGGAAGGGGCTGACATCATTGGTTTTGTTCCGGCCAATACGAGGGTGATACGTGGTAGCTCGGTTCCAGTCGCGGTCTTCCCCCATTTGGACTTTTCCAAAAAAGTCTCATGTGTATGCATGCACAAAGACAAGAAGCTCGGCTCTAAGGGAGGCTGTCCCTCCTTCAGCTAGCCGAATGTGTTGCTATTGTTGCGAACAAGCACAACTGTCATAGGTGACAAAACAAAGCAACAATCTCTCTTTCGAGGTTGAGAGGCTCTGTTTTCTTCTTATTATCATGTGTGTCCATCACTTTGCTCAGGCACGCGTCTTGCTTTTACACTTTGCGCCTAGGTTCCAAAGGAGGGAGGTAGGGACTAGAGTTGCTCTTTGCCTCTGACAACTTCTGACGCAAATCTCGGGCTGGTTGAACAGGCAATCCAATCTGTGTACGAAGTTCAGTTTTGATGTCGACAATCCATTAGGACCCGTTTGGCTAATGTAATCGTAATCGTAAAGTAATCAAATAAAAAAAAATTCATTTGATTATATTACGATAACGATTACATTACAGTAAACCAAACGAGAGCTTGCCTAATCAGAAACACAAGCTCACAGGTTAACAAGAAAAATTCTGTTGATTTCATCTTTTCTCAATTGATTTCTTCATTTTTTTTTAAAACTGAGATGACAGAGAAACACAATATACATCTGCAAACCCACAATAAATACACACTAACTATGCATGAACATATTGCAGTTGCTACACAAAAGAGTCTGCAATAACTCTCTGATACTATGTGCTATCCGTTGCGCGCCTCTTCTCACGCAAATTCTCCCCCCACATTTTTGCCTCTGCCACGGCCCTCTCGCGATCAAAGTCTTTGTTCGCGGTCCTAGCTACCATATATTGGCTTCGAGTAGATCACAACCATATATTGGGTCGAAGGAATTGAGTCGAAGTTGAGGCTCTAATGAAGTCGGAAAGTATACCGGTATTATGGTAAGGGTTATAACTAGTACTTTTGACCTGAAAGTCGTACCATAAAAATAGAGTACAAGGGGACGGGTCTGAGTGGGACATGATATACCTAGATGAAGGTGGACTCGTCTAGATCTTGCATATAAAATTTGTTGAAAGGTAACAGCTGGTCTCGTGCTCCGAATATTAATGACACGACCGGGGACACAAAATGATCTTAATGGAAAGTGGGAGTCCATGGGGCACTAATTATCATCCTAATGGAAATTATTCTAATCAATCTGTAATCCTCGTGTATCCCAAAATTTTAGAAGGCTAGAAGGTCCTAATAGTAGTTTGAGGGTCGAAAGAAGAACGAGTAACTCAAGGCAAGGTTCTAGTCACATGGCTGGCCGATGGTAGCTACACTTGTGTATACAACTATCATAGCCATGGGGGATACTCTGTATCTATCTATCAATTACGAGCTTTCGTCTTTCCAAATCAGTGAAAGACAAAAACAATAAAGAGTTCAAGAGAGATGTCACTGAGTATAATTTTGTGATTCAAAGACGAATGTATAATTTAAGAGGAATTGTCAAAGCAGTCGCGGATAAGGTCCTAGAGACATCTACATCTCAATCCACGTAGGTTAATCTGAGGGAGAGCGAATCGAGTGCACTAACGTTGATCAGACCATAGTACATCGATTCTGATTAGACAATATGTTAGTAGGCGTCCCCAATAAACATATGTCTTGAGTCAAGCTCGATAAAAGAGTGAGCTTGCAAAACTAGGCTGTAATAGTAGCATTGGTCAAGATAGTCAAAATACAAGTATGCGAGGTTTTTGAAAGGAGGCACATGTAGTTCGAGTTTTGAGAGAATCGAAACCTTAACTGGTGTTCTTGCTTATACAGTCACCCTACTATCTTCTTATCCATAAGGCCTTGGTCGACTAATGGGTTATGGACCTCTGAATTATATATTTTAGGTAAACCTATTAGTGTCAGTCAATTACCTCATTAATAGATTACGAGGGCCACGGAATGCTAGGTTGGGAGACATGCTATCCAACTTACAGAACTTTCACTAGTATTGACTTTGGATCTTATGGAACACACAGGGCATTTTTCCTATCCTCTATAGTATCTTAAACTTGTATCACGTCTGAAGTCATTTTGCCGAGAGCTATACCTCGCCCGTATACTCTGGCTGTGGTAAACCCCTGGTTCCGTGATTCAGATGTGATATGCTATCAGATACTCAACCTTATATTGACACAAGGTCTAAAGAGGTCAATGAAGATATAGTTTTAACAATGTTCCATAACCTACGATTCCTTGAAATAATTTTGACTCTATGGGTCGTGCCTCGCCAGTGCGCTGCTAGCTGCAGTGACCCCACACTCTCCATTCTCAAGCAATTGGTAACAGTGCGCTGTTGTCTAGCCATCGCAGTCGTTAAAATTACTCCAACTATATTCCTAAGAACTTCAAGGAGCTGCTAGAGATTCAAACTAATTGACTATGATAGAAAGCGTAAACATCTACCTATAAGTCTCAATCCTTAAAATAAAAGATTGATCGAGGAGGAAATAACTGAAGGCAAGGAAAGTAAGAACATGTATTTCAATTAGCTGAGGGAAAACTTTGAATCAAATCTACCTCGAGATTCGTATATGAATAACAGAATCAGAAATTATAAACTAATTTCCTTACGGCAAAATATGATTTTAAATAGGCAATTCTAACTTATGATATAAGGTTTATATCTAACAGAGCAAAAGAAAATTGAACAATTTATCAAGACTAGAGCCTTAATTCTAGGAAAACCTAACTTACCAAGTAAATAGTATATCCACATTGGATCATATCATCATATCAAAAGTAATAGTGTATCTATAGAGATCTGGCAAGCTATCTAAATTTAATAATTCCTTATCTAAATTGCATGGCCTATCTGACAACATTAACTATCCAACGGTCAATTTGAACAAGGGACTCCTAGTCCTAGTCATTCTCTTAAATCAATTTATCCTAACTTGTGAATGAGCATTCTCTAGTCGCAGGCTCGTAATGGTACGACTAACTTAAGTACCATCACGAGTTCGTAATCTTTTGCGAAAACTGACCTGCATGGGCCACCACAAAAACTTGTCACGACCCGCACTCGTTTTTCGGATACGAGACGTGTCCAAGCCAGCCTACGCCGCAGAGTCAGCGGTAGAACGCTGTCAAGCCCGCAAGAAATAATTGCTCAAAATAAACTTTATTGCTCATTCACATTTCTAAATTTATTACAACATTTATAATATTTAAAATTAAAGAAAATACAAAGTTCTCACAATTAATGAAAATGATACAACTGCTATCTATTTCTAGGTTTCTGTCCGCAAGTACACCCGTATCTCCCAATGCTAAAGAAGCCACGGCTAACCTGAAAAATGTTGGTTTCTAGTCAGGAATGGAACGAGTACAATCTCACAACAGAATCAATAAATGACGAAATCCATAAATCTGTAATAATACTGAGATACATGATAAGGGATAAACAGAAAATCATGGTAGGAATCATGCGAGTAAAAGCAGGAAGATACGGTACACAAGACAAGCAATGACAAAAAACTGTAATGTAGCAAGACTATATCTAACAAGTGATTTGAAATACACTTTCGACATGTAAACGGCTAAAGGATAAATCCGGCACCCTGCACGTGTCGTGTGCAGCTGCTATTATTCAAGAATAGACTCATGGGATATTTTTGGGTATGTTTACATGTCTACTAATGTACTTTCCCGCCCGACTAGTATCCATGGATTTAAATAGGTCACGAACACGAAAAATATATTGGTCACGAACAACATGCAAGAATCCATAACTACTATCTCGTGTGACAAGCGTGCCAAGAAATAATGGAATATTAATGTAAAATATTATTAAATACAGGAAGTATAGAGATAATCAAATACGAAAACTATTAGAGATGTACTCGCCTGAGGTCCTGTGCTGGTAAAACCGATAATACTATACCACTCAATGAGCCACAACAGTCAACATATGCAGAAGTCTCCGGATGCTGAAATAATATTACCAACGTTTTTAGAATAGTCAAATTAGCTAGAATTGTCTGTCCTTAAGTCCAATTCTGGACACATGGGCAAAACGACGATCCGATCAACTGTCTCAGAATCGGACCAAACTTGACATACAGGACCAAAAAAATAATACGGTACTGTTGGCGCAAGTATCGTCTTGATCTGACGAACATGCACAAAGTAATTAGGAAATTTGCACAGAGGCCGATACGGTGAATTTTGACGGATACGTACCAAATTCGTCGCGCACACGCAACCAATTTAAATTCCGTCAAAGCCCACACGTCCGTAATATCCGTACACTCCTTTCGATGCTTACGGTGCGCGACCACGTCGCCCGATTTTGTGGGACGCACGTCGTGTCGAAGGAATTTTCTAGATTTTTAATATTTTAAAACAGTTTTTTAGTCAATTTCGGGATTCGATTTCTTGACACGTAGTCGATGATTTCGATTTCCGTAAACTGGGTTTCAGTGCCTTATAGGTTGTCTAGGACTGTTGTTAAATGGTTTCCTAGTTTCTCAATGGTTCGACCAAGATCGGCCTCCCAAATAGGTGTCGGGGCAGTCACACACTCTGTCCTGAAAATAGGATTTTCTCGACTTCGAGTCGATATTGCAGACGGGTTTTTCTACGATTATCAAAGTTATTTACTGGGATCTAAAGAGGGTCATGAAAGGTTCATACCAGAGTTCGTAGCTCGAACTATGATCGAGAACGTGGAAGAAAACAGCGCGCGAAGTGGCCTCGCCGCTGGGTTACTGCTGCTGTCGCTGCTGCATCTGCGCGACCTGGCCAGCCTGGCCCGCGCAACGGCGCCCAGGGCTGGGGAGTCGCTCAGGGTGGCTGGTCGGCTAGGGTTTGTTTGCAGTAGGTTTTTGTTACCGATCTCCTCTCTCTGTTCTATTTGGGGTACAAATATATACCATGTATATATTTATAAGTACGGGTGTATTGTGGAGGGATTAGTGTTCGGGCTGGGCCTTTAGGCTGAGGGGGAGGGCTGCTTTGCTTGTTTCTTTGTTTTTCTTGTTGCTCTCTTGTTATTATTTACATATAAATATATATATATATATATA
>JANAVB010006596.1:4090378-4353780 GCA_029216955.1 Iris pallida | reverse complement strand
AAAACCAGTAAAAGAGATTATGATAATAGATCTCTGCTATCTACTAGGATTCTCATAACATCACAACACTTCGAACCAACCTCCCAACCAAACAAGGACAGAATTGGCCCTCATGTCCTGACATTCTGATCATCTCATTAGGTAAAGAGTAGGTACAGTACACAAACAAATCAATTTAACGGCCATGCAACTGCTACAACTTGCTACGTGAGTTCCAAGTTATCCTGGAATTATGCAATAGAGATTCCTCAGTTTACTATGTGCAAGCAAGGCTAGTTTACCCAGTCAATCAATTGCGCCAATCATGAATTAGACGAGTCCTAGCGGGACGCCGTCTTCAATATACAAATACAATAAGTATATAACCAGATACCGCTCCCTGCCCGGTGGCAGATTTGCAGTATCTGTGGGGACCAACCGGCCTGTGGCACCACTAGTCCCAGAGGGCTGCCATGTAAGAACTCGGGAATCCATTCTCTCCATGCAATCATTATTTATTTCACTTAATAGTTCTACATGAGTGAAGTCCCATGCCGTGGGTCATGGTCATTCAAATGAGTACTTTCGTACGGGGTACGATATGCACAACTCTAGTCCCAAGGGCTGCCATGTAAGAACTCGGGAATCCATTCTCTCCATGCAATCATTATTTTATTTAACTTAATAGTCTCTACATTGAGTGAAGTCCCATGCCGTGGGTCATGGTCATTCAAATGAGTACTTTCGTACGGGGTACAGATATGCACAACTCTACAACGATACCTGTGCGGTTAGGTGTAGGTCTTACATAGCGTAATGCAACAATCAAAACTAACCACGGAGTAATCATGCCTTGATCATAAGTACACACATGCTGTTTTTGTAAGATAATAAATAAATAATAATAAATAAATTGAAGCCTGCATGTGCCTATGCTAATATTCGAGATCTCACCAGTCGATTACAATAGTTCATAATTAATATGAACGTGTCTCATTCATTCATTTCAATAAGACGACTAGCCAGTCTCTTAGTTCCAACTAGGAACGCATGATCAATTTACTAAATCAAGATAACAATCTTTGTTTATTAATGCCAAGACAATAATTATGTTAATAACCAAATCAGTCGATAAATGATAATTAAATGTCAATCATTGTCAATTAATGTTAATTTGAACAAGAATCAGCCAAAGGGCATTATGGCTAGCATTCATGCGGCTGGGAAATTATTGATTCATGCGGTTAAGGAAACTAAATTTATGCGGCCAGGATAACATGTACCTATGCGGCTAGGAAATAATAGAAAATCTATGCGGTTGAGAAAATGTTGCTCATACGGCTGGGGTGATTAAGTCTATATGCGGCTAAGAAGTCTCATGCGCCATACGGCTGAAAATGATCAGCTCCATGCGGCTGGAAATGATCAGCGCCATGCGGCTGAAAAATGATCAGCTCCATACGGCTGAAAATGATCAGCACCATGCGGCTGAAAAATGATCAGCTCCATGCGGCTGAGAAGTGTCAGCGCCATACGGCTGAAGGACTGAGTGCATATGCGGCTGGCAAAAACTCATGCGGCAGATAAGCTCATGCGGCTATCTAAGCTCATGCGGCTATCTAAGCTCATGCGGCTTATCTAAGCCCATGCGGCCAGGATGACTTGCCGTATAGAGACTCATGCGGTCAAGCACTACCATGCGGCCAGGATCTGTTCTTCTTCTCCGAATTTTCTAAGGACAGAACTATGGAAACCATTGCTTCCAAGCTCTCTAAATCCTTCATTCCAAGCCCAAATCTGAACTTTCATAGGTCAAAATGGGGTAAAACGAAATTCTCTACAACATGGAACTATCAAAACTTAAAGTTAACAAAGTTTACTAGATCAAAACCTAAAAAATCTGAAAATGCATTAACTTAGATCTACAAGAAATGAACCATGGAAATTGAAAATGCTAAGTACTAAAGAGGCTCAAAACCAAGTAAGGAAGATGATGGAACGATAATAATGGTGATCCATCAAGAAGCAAGTTTGGCACTTGCCTTGGCGGCTGGTAGGTGGGGGAGGAGTTATGAGGAAGAAGAGATTAATGGTGAAGTAATGAAGAGAGAGAAAGGGGATGGCTTTAAATAAAGGGGTGGTGGTAGGTGGGGATTTGAGATGAACAGCATACTAAATCCAATCCAAGCCGAACCCAAAGTATAGCTAAAGCAGAGGGTAAAAGCAGGAAATAAAATGCATAAATAAAATTACAGAAAATAAATTAACATGAAATTAAAGGGGTTTAACTACAGAACAATACATGATAAATATTAAATAAATATATTAAAGCAGTACATGTATTAAAATACGTATTCTGGGAACGAAAAGTGACATCTCTACCCTCCTTAGAAAAATTTCGTCCTCGGAATTTCAAATCCAAGCAGGATAGGAATATCAAAACTAAACTAATCTAGGTACAAGAAACTTGAGCAAGCAATCATTCTTCAATGTTAACTAGCAGATAACATATCCATATTAACAATCTACGATATCACGTAGTTCTATCTATAGGGTGACAAGCATGAGGGGTTAAGACAATCGAGGTACATGGGAAGAAATATACCTTGTGAGTCAAACAGATGTGGATACCGTGATCGGATATCATCCTCACGTTCCCACGTTAACTCTCCTAATGAGTGATGACCCCAAGCAACCCGGACAAGGCTAATTGTTCGGTTCTTGAGTATCTTCTCTCTTCGGTCCAAAATGGACACCGGCTGCTCCTCGTAAGACAAGTTGGTACCAACAACCAACTCAGAATGATCAAGGATATGGCTGGGGTCCGATACATACCTTCGCAATTGAGATACATGAAATACGTCATATACCTCTCGTAACGAAGGTGGAAGGGACAAACGATAAGCAACATCGCCTACCCTATCAAGGATAACGAATGGTCCTACGTATCACGGACTCAACTTCCCACGAACGCCAAATCTAATGACCCCACGGGTAGGTGAGATCCGCAAGAATACGTGGTCCCCAACAGAAAACTCTAGCGGCCTACGATGCTGGTCCGCCCAATGACGATGCCGATCCTGCGCAACTCGAAGTCGCCCTATAATTCTTTTAACCACTTCAACCGTCTGAATAATCAATTCCGGGCCTAGCATCTTTCTTTTTTCCGATATCATCCCATGCTAGTGGAGATCTACACTTCTTACCATATAGTGCCTCAAATGGCGCCATCTGGATACTGGCTTGATAAATGTTGTTGTATAAGAATTTGACTAAGTGCAGGTGGCTCTCCCAAGACCCTCTAAAATCTAGGATGCAAGCTCGCAACATATCTTCCAAAGTCTGAATTGTCCTTTCTGATTGCCCGTCCGTCTGTGGATGGTAAGCCATGCTAAATTTTAATTTGGTGCCCAGACTATGATGTAAGCTTTTTCTGAAATGTGATATGAAATGGGTATCTCTGTCTGACACAATACTGACAGGGACTCCATGCTGCCTGACTATCTGTTGCATATATAATTCTGCCAACTTTTCTGTAGATTGCCCTACTCTGAAAGGAAGAAAGTGTGCTACATTTGTAAGTCAGTCCACTATCACCCAAATAGCATCTTTACCACTTGACGATCTCGGTAAACCGGTCACAAAGTCCATTGTGATGTGCTTCTACTTCCATTCCGGAATAGGAAGCGGTTGCAGTAATCCAGCTGGCCTCTGCTGTTCTGCCTTCACTTGCTGACATACCAAGCAACGGAAAACGAATCTAGCTATCTCCCTCTTCATCCCGTTCCACCAGAAGTGCTGCTTGATATCTTGGTACATCTTGGTCCCTCCAGGATGTATAGAATACTGGAAACTGTGAGCTTCTGCCATAACTTCCTGTCTGATATCTCCACTAGGTACACATAGGTGCGATCCAAACCTAAGAGTACCATCTTCATGAATTTTCATCTCCTTTCTGAGTCCTGACTCACATTCTGCTCTAAGCTTCTGAATCCTTGGGTCATGTGCCTGAGCTGCCTTGATCCTGTCTACCAAGTCGGATTGAACTTGTAGACTTGCCAGAACTCCTACATCACTAGGAAGTATAACTTTTATGCCCATCTCCTGAAGGTCTTCTAAGATGTGCTTCTGTGTTGTCAACATAAATGCGCCGCCTCTTCTGCTGAGAGCGTCTGCTACCATATTAGCCTTGCCTGGATGATACTGAAGCTCAACGTGGTAATCCTTGATCAGCTCTAACCATCTTCTTTGCCTCATGTTCAGCTCCTTCTGAGTAAAGATGTACTTCAGACTTTATGGTCTGTGTACATGTCCACTCGATCACCATATAAGTAATGCCTCCATAGCTTCAAAGCAATACTACTACTGCCGCCAACTCCAAATCATGAGTTAGGTAATTCTTCTCGTGGTCCCGAAGCTGCCTAGATGCATATGCTATCACCTTTCCGTGCTGTATGAGGACACATCCAAGTTCTTTACCTGACGTATCGTAATATACAGTAAAACCTCCGGGTCCAACTGGCAATGTAAGAATGGGCGCTGATATTAACTTCTGCTTCAGATTCTCAAATGATGACTGGCATTATGTCGACCAAATGAATGGCGCATCCTTCCGTATCAAGCGGGTCATGGGCGCTGAAAGTCTTGCAAAGTCTGATACGAATCTCCTGTAATATCCTGTCAATCCTAAGAAACTCCGTACATCAGCTACGGTCTTGGGTACTGGCCAACTCTCTACTGCGTCTACCTTCTTGGGATCCACTGCTACTCCAGCTCCTGATATGATGTGACCCAAAAATAAAATATGATCCGTCCAGAATTTACACTTACTGAGCTTGGCATACAACTGGTTCTCCCTCAAAACCTGTAACACTTTTCTGAGGTGGTCTTCATGCTCCTCTTCACTGGCAGAGTATACGAGAATGTCGTCAAGAAACACAACGACAAACTGATCTAAGTATGGCAAAAAGATGCGGTTCATCAAATCCATAAATATTGCTGGAGCATTGGTCAAACCAAATGGCATTACTAAGAATTCATAATGCCCATACTTCGACCTGAATGCTGTCTTGGGAATATCTTCCTTTCGAACCCTCACCTGATGGTACCCTGAACGAAGATCTATCTTGGAGAAAACTCTAACCCTGCTCAACTGATCAAATAAGTCGTCGATCCTTGGTAGTGGGTACTTGTTCTTTACTGTTGCCGCGTTAAGCTTCCTGTAGTCGATGCACAATCTGGATGATCCATCCTTTTTTCCTACAAGTACCACTGGTGCTGCCTATGGCGATATGCTAGCTTGGATAAACTTCTTCTCCTTCAATTCCTCTATATGCTGATATACCTTGGCCTACTCCGAATTCGCCATTCTGTAAACCCGATCTGATATCGGTTTAGTTCCAAGTGCCAATTCTATACTGAACTAAATATCTCTAACCGGTGGTAGACCTGGAAGTTCTTCGGGAAATACATCCAGAAACTCTTCAACTACCTTCGGAACCTGAACTTCTTCCATTGCCATTATTACTCCCTGCTCTTGCTGAGTTGCCTCTGATCTGACTAAGGTGAATCTCTCCATGCCTGGAATATCAAAAGATACACTCCCACTACGACAATCTTTTGTCGCATGACTGTTTTTCAGCCAGTCCATGCCTAAGATAACGTCGAAATTTCCAACAGGAAATTCTATCAACTGGGCGGATAAGGAATGCCCGCAAACTACAATACTACACGCTAGAATAACTCTACTAACTCCTACGAGCCCATTACCAGTGAGTATATTCAACCTCCCTGGCAATGTCTCGAACTCCATTCCTAGCCGTGTCGCAAATTGTGCATATATAAATGAGTGTGATGCTCCCGAATCAAACAATGCTACTGCGGGATATGAGGCGACGAAAATGTTACCTGCCACAACATCTCCCGATGCTAATGCCTCTTCCAAGGACAGAGTGAATGTCTGCCCTCGGCCTCCTTGCTGGTTTCCATGCTGCGGCCTAGCCGGGTGCTGCTGCTGGCCCCTTCCTTGATGATGCTGGAGTGGTCTATGCTGGTGTTGCTGCATCGGCGGTCCCTGCTGCTGAAACATCTGAGCCTGTGGCATTAACGGACGCTGTGCCAACGGTCTCACTGCTACCGCTGGTCCTCGATACTGTCCTGCCCCTGGTGCTGGCAGAGAGGAAACTGCTGTACTGGTCCTCCTAACCTCGAATTCATGGGACATGTGGTAACCCGATAATCTGGATTTCCACATATCAAACACAGTCCGTTCAATGCCCGACACACATCTCTAGTGTGCCCTATCTTTCCACAATAAGTGCAGCCCACTGGGGGTTGCTGGTTCTTCCTTGGTTGTTGTTGCTGCCGTCTGGGTAGTGGTGCTGGCCCTCGTATCGCGACATCGTGGATACGAATGCCATGGGATGGTGCTGTTGTTCGGGGCGCTACTCCCCCTCCTCCTTCCATCTGACTGTGGGATCTCTTCTGACCCCCAGTCCTAGCCGTGATTCTCTGAATGGTGATCTCATGCCTTCGAGTTGCCGTCAACACTTCATCGAAAGTCTGGTAATTGTGCCCCTCTATTAATTGCAAGAGCTCAAGATGAAACCCTTGCTGGAACCTCATCGCCCTCTGGCACTCCGTTGCTACCATCTCTGGGGCAAACCTACTCAATCTGCAGAACTCCGCTGCATAAGCATCTACCGTCTTGTCGGCCTGCTTGAGGTTGATAAACTTCTGCTGTAGCTCGAACTGCGCCACAATTCCGTAGTACTTCGTCTTGAATCTTGCTGTGAAATCGTCCCAAGCAACGGGACGTCTGATGCCTACTTCTTCTGATTCCCACCAATCTCGTGCGAGATCCTGAAGTAACAACTTCACCTGATCCACACGTTCTTCTGCCGGCACCTTAGCAGCTGTCAGAATAGCCTCGATATCCTTAAGCCATGCATCTGCTGAGATGGCATCCTCCGTGCCCTCGAAACGGCGGGGTTGAACTTGCAAAATCTGGTTGATGCTCCTGAATCTGGCCTCGTCCCTCTTTCCAATGCCGTCTGCAATCCTTGGTTGAGTAGTATATTATGCTCTTGCAACTGAGCATGCATGCGCTACTGGGCTAACATCTGGTGTTGTTGAGTAGCCATCATCCCTCTCATGATCTCCAGAAGAGCCGGTGTGTCCATTTCTGCAGGGGTAGGTGGAACTGTTGGTGGTAGTGGAACCTCTGGATACTGCGATCCAGCTGCTGCTTCCACTACCACTTCTTCCTGGATAGTCTCTTGAGGTAGTACTGGCCCGTGTTGCTGACCAACCCGGTCATGCTGTCCATGCTGTCCATGTTGTTACTGTCCAGCTTTGACAGGTGCGGACGAAGTGCCCCTAAGAAAAAGGGACAAGAGAACAATCAAACGACCTGACATGAAAGATCAATGAAGTCAAAGGATACAGGAATGTCAAGCTAGAATTGAGAACAACAAATCATGAGATCAAGGGGGAACATGTGTGATTGAGACATCCTATTAAAATATCCCACAAGTCTGAAATCAGACCTGCATGGGCCACCACTAAAACTTTGTCATGCCCCAGAACCAGAATACTGGAGAGCAGGAGAATGACTCAGCCAGCTACGTATTACGGGTAGATGAATACCGTATAATACGATCAATGTTGTCTAATAAAACGAGGGGGTGCATACTACATAAAAGTCTCCCTATGGTCACATCACATCTATTGTCTCAATCATTCAAACAAAAAACAGAAATAGAGAACATGTGAGATAAAGCAGTAAGGCGTCCCAAACGCTCAGTCAAAATATTCTTGATATCTGGCTTTACAAAATACAGCCAGATGATGTAGTAAGTATACACAATTGTTATCAGCTGCAGCCTGACTTAGTTACAATTATACAAAAGTAGGTACAATACAATCCGACTAACATGTCGGTGCCAAACGGCAAAGTATAAAGTATTTAACAAAACGAGCGGGGAAGTAAGAAACCCACTCGAGTCCTCCTGCAATCATCCCTCTAGTGTTGACCATCTTGGAGGTAGAAGTAAGCGGGATCCTCGGGAACCGGCTCTAAATCTGGCCATGCAAAACCAGAGAGGTTAGACCTCTAATAGCAAGTACCGTAAGAGAGCACGATATGAGGAGTAAAACCAGTAAAAAGAGATTATGATAATAGATCTCTGCTATCTACTAGGATTCTCATAACATCACAACACTTCGAACCAATCTTCCAACCAAACAAGGACAGAAGTTGGTCCGTCATGTCCTGACATTCTGATCATCTCAGTTAGGTAACAGAGTAGGTACAGTACACAAACAAATCAATTTAAACGGCCATGCAAATGCTACGGCTTGCTACTGTGAGTTTCAAGTTATCCTGAAATTATGCAATAGGGATTCCTCAGTTCTTACTATGTGCAAGCAAGGCTAGTTTACCCAGTCAATCAATTGCGCCAATCATGAATTAGACGAGTCCCAGCGGGACGCCCGTCATCAATATACAATATACAATAAGTAATATAACCAGATACCGCTCCCTGCCCGTGTGGCAGATTTGCAGTATCTGTGGGGACCAACCGGCCTGTCGGGCACCACTAGTCCCAAGAGGGCTGCCATGTAAGAACTCGGGAATCCATTCTCTCTATGCAATCATTATTTTATTTAACTTAATAGTCTCTACATTGAGTGAAGTCCCATGCCGTGGGTCATGGTCATTCAAATGAGTACTTTCGTACGGGGTACGATATGCACAACTCTACAACGATACCTGTTTGGTTAGGTTGTAGGTCTTACATAGCGTAATGCAACAATCAAAACTAACCACGGAGTAATCATGCCTTGACCATAAAGTACACATGCTGTTTTTGTAAGATAAATAAATAAATAAATAAATAAATAAATAAATAAATTGAAGCCTACATGTGCCTGTATGCCAATATTCGAGATCAGCCAGTCGATTACAATAGTTCATAATTAATATGAATGTGTCTCATTTATTCATTTCAATAAGACGACTAGCCAGTCTCTTAGTTCCAACTAGGAACGCATGATCAATTTACTAAATCAAGATAACAATCTTTGTTTATTAATGCCAAGACAATAATTAATGTTAATAAATGCCAAATCAGTCGATAAATGATAATTAAATGTCAATCAATGTCAATTAATGTCAATTTGAACAAGAATCAGCCAAAGGGCATTATGGCTAGCATTCATGCGGTTGGAAAATTATTGATTCATGTGGTTAAGGAAACTAAATTTATGCGGCCAGGATAACATGTGCCTATGCGGCTAGGAAATAATAGAAAATCTATGCGGTTGAGAAAATGTTGCTCATGCGGCTGGGGTGATTAAGTCTATATGCGGCTAAGAAGTCTCATACGCCATGCGGCTGAAAAATGATCAGCTCCATGCGGCTGGAAATGATCAGCGCCATGTGGCTAAAAAATGATCAGCTCCATGCGGCTGGAAATGATCAGCGCCATGCGGCTGAAAAATGATCAGCTCCATGCGGCTGGAAATGATCAGCGCCATGCGGCTGAAATTCGATGGGCGTTCATGCGGCTGGAAATGATCAGCGCCATGCGGCTGAGAAGTGTCAGCGCCATACGGCTGAAGGACTGAGTGCATATGTGGCTGGCAAAAACTCATGCGACAGATAAGCTCATGCGGCTATCTAAACTCATGCTGCTATCTAAGCTCATGCGGCTTATCTAAGCCCATGCGGCCAGGATGACTTGCCGCATGAAGACTCATGCGGTCAAGCACTACCATGCAGCCAGGATCTGTTCTTCTTCTCCGAATTTTCTAAGGACAGAACCATGGAAACCATTGCTTCCAAGCTCTCTAAATCCTTCATTCCAAGCCCAAATCTGAACTTCCATAGGTCAAAATAGGGTAGAACAAAATTCTCTACAACATGGAACCATCAAAACTTAAAGATAACAAAGTTTACTAGATCAAAACCTAAGAAATCTGAAAATGCATTAAACTTAGACCTACAAGAAATGAACCATGGAAATTAAAAATGCTAAGTACTAAAGAGGCTCAAAACCAAGTAAGAAAGATGATGGAACGATAATAATGGTGATCCATCAAGAAACAAGTTTGGCACTTGCCTTGGCGGCTGGTAGGTGGGGGAGGAGTTATGAGGAAGAAGAGATTAATGGTGAAGTAATGAAGAGAGAGAAAGGGGATGGCTTTAAATAAAGGGGTGGTGGTAGGTGGAGATTTGAGATGAACAGCATACTAAATCCAATCCAAGCCGAACCCAAAGTATAGCTAAAACAGAGGGTAAAAGCAAAAAATAAAATGAAAAAATAAAATTGCAGAAAATAAATTAACATAAAATTAAAGGAGTTTAACTACAGAACAATACATGATAAATATTAAATAAATATATTAAAGCGGTACATGTATTAAAATACGTATTCTGGGAACGGAAAGTGACAAGTATGTCCACATAACCATCTAGAAGCGCTGCCGATCAGTTGGTATAGAACTGATCTGTGTTTGATGAAAAATTGAAACGAACTCAAGCCTAAAACCATCGAAAAACAACCAGTTAAACCAGTTCCAAACCTCGTGTTGGAAGGAAGTTTCTGAACACAATAGCTAATATTCCAAAATTCTATTTGAAGGCGATTATGGACAACATATACGAGAACGAAACCCTTTTTACAGATCTTGATTTCATCAAATATGTGGGAAGTTATTGGATTTCAAAAATCATGAAAAACTTGTTTTTGAAAAACTGAAATTATAGAAAATTTCTCCGATACGACGTGCGTCCCGCCAAATCGGACGACGTGGTCGCGAACCGAAAGCATTGAAAGGTGCGTAACGGCTTCGTGGTCATGTGGGCTTTGATAGAATTCAAATTGGTCGCGTGTGCACGACGAATTTGATGCGTATCCGTCGAAATTCACCGTATCGACCTCTGTGCAAATTCTTCAATTACATTGTTCACACTCGTCAGATTGAGACGAAACTTATGCCAATAGGACCGTATTGTTTTTCTGGTCCTGTATGTCAAGTTTGGTCCGATTCTGAGACAGTTGATCGGATTGTCGTTTTGTGGGCCCCCCGGTCCGACTTAACGGGTAATTTTGTGCACGGCCCACCGGAATCCAAAATTGGACATACGATTGGGTTCGTATCGAAAAACTGGACCTGTTGACATATAGTTTGACGACTTTAGAGACCATTAACTCTGGCACGCTTTTCGGTACAAAGCGGGTCCAACGGCGGATATCGTTTTTGTCCGAAATTACCGTTTTGCCTCTGTGTCCAGAATTGGACTTAAGGACAGGCAATCCTAGCTAATTTGACTATTCTGAGAACGTTGGTACTATTTATTTCAGCATCTGGAGACTTCTGTATGTGTTGACTGATTGTGGCTCATTGAGTGGTATAGTATTATAGGTTTCTCCAGCTAAGGACCTCAGGCAAGTGCACTTTCTGATTGCTTTCGATTTATAGTAGTCTTTTCATTTCATGTTTATACATATATCTTGCTGCTTGTTGACACGCTCGTCACACGGAGTAGTCGGAAGAGAAAATATCTTAGTAGATATGTGGACTACCCAGAACTATCCCATGAGTCTATTCTTGAATAATAGCAGCTGCACACGACACATGCAGGGTACCAAATTTACCCCCTAGCCGTTCACATGTCGAAACGGATATTTCACACCACATAGGTAGATGTCTTTTATTTATTTTTTCCTTTTCTTCTCCACCGTGCCATGTCATCAGTACTTTCCAGTTTTTATATCTCATATGTTATTTTCATGTCTTGTTAATTCTATTGTGTCTTCGTATTGCCGTCGGTTTGTGTACTTGTTCCATTCTTGACTGAAAACCAATATTTTTCAGGTTTAGCCGCGATCATTCTTAGCACTGGAAAGACATGGGTATGCTGAGGTCGACTTAGATAGTGGAACTAGCTGTCTTTTCTATATTGTGAGAACATTATATTTTTCTTAAAATATAAATATTGTAAATATTGTAATTAATTTAGAAATGTGAATGAGCAGCAAATGTTATATTTTGAGCATTTATTTCTTGCGGGCTTGACAGCGTTCTACCGCCGACTCTACGGCGTAGGCTGGCTTGGACACGTCTCGTATCCGAAAAAGCGGGTGCGGGTCGTGACAAATTTCAGAGCTGCTTCAATCTCATCCAGCGCACCTTTCCTCAGAGCTCAGATTACGAGTTTGTATGGTGCAAGGGTCTCACCAGGAATATGCAGCTTTGTGTCTACAAGCTTCTTCTGGGCCATCTTTTGACTAGGGATCGTCTGAGTTCATTTGGAGTACCGGTCCCAGATCCGAAATGTGTGCTATGTAGTATGGAGAATGAATCTATAGGACACATTTTCTTTGAGTGTTGTCACTTTCCGTTCCCAGAATACATATTTTTAATACATGTACTGCTGGAATATATTTATTTAATATTAATCTTATATTGTTCTGTAGTTAAACCCCTTTAATTTCATGTTAATTAATTTTCTGCAATTTTATTTCTGCATTTTATTTTTTGCTTTTATACTCTGCTTTAGCTATACTTTGGGTTCGGCTTGGACTGGTTTAGTGTGTTGGTTCAACATGAACCCAAACCCCAACCACTACCCCTTCATTTAAAGCCCATCCCTTTCTCTCTCTTCATTACTTCCCCATTAATCTTCTTCTTCTTCATAACTCCTCCCCCACCTACCAGCCGCCAAGGCAAGTGCCAAACTTGCTTCTTGATGGATCACCATTATTATCGTTCCATCATCTTCCTTACTTGGTTTTGAGCCTCTTTAGTACTTAGCATTTTCAATTTTCATAGTTCATTTCTTGTAGATCTAAGTTTAAAGTATTTTCGGATTTCTTAGGTTTTGATCTAGTAAACTTTGTTATCTTTAAGTTTTGATGGTTCCATGTTGTAGAGAATTTCGTTCTACCCCATTTTGACCTATGGAAGTTCAGATTTGGGCTTGGAATGAGGGATTTAGAGAGCTTGGAAGCAATGGTTTCCATGGTTCTGTCCTTAGAAAATTCGGAGAAGAAGAACAGATCCTGGCCGCATGACAATGCTTGACCGCATGAGCTTTCATACGGCAAGTCTTCTTGAGCCGCATGAAGTGTTGGCCGTATGAAGTGTTGGCCGCATGGAGTCCTGGCCACGTGGAGTCCTGGCCACGTGGTATTTGAATTTATATTCTGGCTGTATAAGGACCCGAGTCCTATCTGGCCGCATAAGTCAACCTTGTCCGCATAAACTCTGAACTGTTTCTGCCGTATGAGATAATCTTTCTCAGCCGCATAAGGCGCCTGTTGCTCACAGCTGCATGAGCTACATGTCTTTCCAGCCGCATGAGGCCTGTCATCCTCAGCTGCATGGGGTTCGTTTTAACCCTGGCCGCCTATGATAATTCGCAGCCGCATATAGACTTAATCACCCCAGCCGCATGAGCAACATTTTCTCAGCCGCATAGATTTTCTATTATTTCCTAGTCGCATAGGCACATGTTATCCAGGCCGCATAAATTTAGTTTCCTTAACCGCATGAATCAATAATTTTCCAGCCGCATGAATGCTAGCCATAATGTCCTTTGGCTGATTCTTGTTCAAATTGACATTGATTGACATTTATTGACATTTATTATCATTTATCGACTGATTTGGCATTATTAACATTAATTGTCATCTTGGCATTAATTAACATTGATTGTTATTAATAATTGATCATGCATTCCTAGTTGGAACTAAGAGACTGGCTAGTCGTCTTATTAAATGAATGAATGAGACACGTTCATATTAACTATGAACTATTGCAATCGACTGGCTAATCTCGAATATTGGCATACAGACACATGCAGGCTTCAATTTATTTATTTACTTAATTATTTATTTATTTATTTATTTATTTATCTTACAAAAATATCATGTGTACTTTATGGTCAAGGCATGATTACTCCGTGATTAGTTTTGATTGTTGCATTATACTATGTAAGACCTACAACCTAACCGTACGGGTATCGTTGTAGAATTGTGCATATTGTACCCCGTACGAAAGTACTCATTTGAATGACCATGATCCACGGCATGAGATTTCACTCAACGTAGAGACTATTAAGTTAAATAAAATAATGATTGTATGGAGAGAATGGATTTCCGAGTTCTTACATGGCAGCCCTCTTGGGACTAGTAGTGCCCGACAGGCCGGTTGGTCCCCACAGATACTGCAAATCTGCCACACGGGCAGGGAGCGATATCTGGTTATATTACTTAGTATATATTATATATTGATGACGGGCGTCCCGCTGGGACTTGTCTAATTCATGATTGGCGTAATTGATTGACTGGATAAACTAGCCTTGCTTGCACATAGTAAGAACTGAGGAATCCCTATTACATAAATTCCAGGATAACTTGGAACTCACAGTAGCAAGCCGTAGTAGTTGCATGGCCGTTTAAATTGATTTGTTTGTATACTGTATCTACTCTGTTAACTAACTGAGATGATCAGAATATCAGGGCATGACGGGCTAACTTCTGTCCTTGTTTGGTTGGGAGGTTGGTTCGAAGTGTCGCGATGTGATGTAAATCCCAGTAGTCAGCAGAGATATATTTATTATGTTTCCTATTACTGGTTTTACTCCTCATATCGTGCTTTCTTGCGGTACTTGCTATTAGAGGTCTAACCTCTCTGGTTTTGCATGGCCAGATTTAGAGCCGGTCCCCGAGGATCCAGCTTACTTCTACCTCCAAGATGGTCAACACTAGAGGGATGATCGCAGGAGGGCTCGAGTGGGTTTCTTACTCCCCCGCTCGTTTTGTTAATTATTTTATACTTTGCCGTTTGGCACCGACATGTTAGTCGGATTGTCTTGTACTCACTTTTGCATAATTGTAACTAAGTCAGGCTGTAGCTGATAACAATTGTGTATACTTACTACATTATCTGGCTGTATTTTGTAAAGCCAGATATCAAGAACATTTTGACTGAGCATTTGGGACGTCTTACTGCTTTATCTCACATGTTCTCTATTTCTGTTTCTTGTTTGAATGATTGGGACAATAGATGGGAAGTGACCATAGGGAGACTTTTATGTAGTATGCACCCCCTCGTCTTATAGACAGCATTGATCGTATTATACGGTATTCATCTACCCGTAATACGTAGCTGGCTGAGTCATTCCCCCGCTCTCCAGTATTCTGGTTCTGGGGCGTGACAAGGTTTTAGTGGTGGCCCATGCAGGTCTGATTTCAGACTTGTGGGGTGTTTTGATTTATAGGATGTCTCAATCACACATGTTCCCCCTTGATCTCATGATTCGTTGTTCTCAATTCTAGCTTGACATTCCAATATCCTTTGACTTCATTGATCTTTTCTGTCCGGTCGTTTGATTGTTCTCTTGTCCCTTTTCTTAGGGGCACCTCGTCCGCATCCGTCAGGACTGGACAGCAACAACATGGGCAACATGGACAACATGACCAGGTTGGTCAGCAACACGGGCCAGTACTACCTCAAGAGACTATCCAGGAAGAAGTGATAGTGGAAGCAGCAGCTGGATCGCAGTATCCAGAGGTTCCACCACCACCAACAGTTCCACCTACCCCTGCGGAAATGGACATACTGGCCCTTCTGGAGATCATGAGAGGGATGATGGCTGCTCAGCAACACCAGATGTTAGCCCAGCAGCGTATGCATACTCAGTTGCAAGAGCAGAATGTACTACTCAACCAAGGGTTACAGACGGCATTGGAAAGAGGGGCGAGGCCAGATTCAGGAGCATCAACCAGATTTTGCAAGTTCAGCCCCCGCCATTTCGAGGGCACGGAGGATGTCATCTCAGCAGATGCGTGGCTTAAGGATATTGAGGCTATTCTGACAGCAGCTAAGGTGCCGGCAGAAGAACGTGTGGATCAGGTAAAGTTGTTACTTCAGGATCTCGCACGTGATTGGTGGGAATCAGAAGAAGTAGGCATCAGACGTCCCCTTGCTTGGGACGATTTTACAGCAAGATTCAAGACGAAGTACTATGGAATTGTGGCGCAGTTTGAGCTACAGCAGAAGTTTATCAACCTCAAGCAGGCCGGCAAGACAGTAGATGCTTATGCAGCGGAGTTCTGCAGATTGAGTAGGTTTGCCCCAGAGATGGTAGCAACGGAGCGCCAGAGGGCGATGAGGTTCCAGCAAGGGTTTCACCTTGAGCTCTTGCAATTAATAGAGGGGCACAATTATCAGACTTTCGATGAAGTGTTGACGGCAACTCGAAGGCATGAGATCACCATTCAGAGGATCACGGCTAGGACTGGAGGTCAGAAGAGATCCCACAGTCAGATCGAAGGAGGAGGGGGAGCAGCGCCTCAAACAACAGCACCATCCCCTGGCATTGATGTGGCGATACGAGGGCCAGCACCACCATCCAGGCAGCAGCAGCAACAACCAAGGAAGAACCAGCAACCCCCAGCGGGCTGCACTTATTGTGGGAAGATAGGACACACTAGAGATATGTGTCGGGCATTGAACGGACTGTGTTTGATATGTGGAAATCCAGATCATCGGGTTACCACATGTCCCACAAATTCGAGGTCAGGAGGACCAGTGCATCAGTTTTCTGCTCTGCCAGCACCAGGGGCATGACAGTATCGAGGGCCAGCGGTAGCAGTGAGACCGTTGGCACAGCGCCCGTTAATGCAGCAGGCTCAGATGTTTCGGCAGCAGTGACCGCCGATACAGCAACACCAGCATAGACCACCCCAGCATCATCAAGGAAGGGGCCAGCAACCGTACCAGGCTAGGCCGCAGCATGGGAACCAGCAAGGAGGTCGAGGGCAGGCATTCACACTGTCCTTGGAGGAGATATTAGCAACGGAAGATTTTGTGGCAGGTAATGTCACGCCCTGATTCCGTCGAATCGATAGTCGTCCCCCGGGCGTGATGCCGTGCGAACCTAATTTGCGATCTCACAAGGCCAAGTCATAAGGTAATCCGAGACACGAGATCTAAGAGAGTACGCAGACAAATTGATACACACAATAAGTAAAGGAAACTTGATCTTTATTGATAATGAACATATTTTACAGACTCCGATACAAGACTCTTTGCCGTACGGGCTACAACATGACTCGATTACAAAAGAGTGCCGATGAGATAGCCGTTCCATACATTGCACACATCCCTCAATATACACAAGTACTCCATTGACCTGGATGGGAGGGACGCTGAGTCATTTTCCTTGGACTGTCGAGAGCCTTCAAAAGTGGAGTCGCAGAGTAAGTCTTCGACGCACGGCCGAAGCTTCAAAAGTCACGAACGTCGCCGAGCTAGCTGGCGCGTCCTTCCTGGTTCGCGGGACCTGCAAAGAGCGAGGATCAGCACGAAACACATGTACTGGCGAATGGCTAATTAAATCCAAGCTCTGCATTTGATTCAAGAAGTTTCGTAAACATGTTAGCTAGCTATTTCAATGATCTTTCTAACCATCCTGTACGATTTGCATGTTAACATGTTTTGAGGCAAGCATATGAACTTGTATATTACTAAGCAACTATCATGTTCATCCCGTGTCCCGTGCACCTGTTAAGCAGTGGAAGGGGGTATGAAGGCCACTGGCAATGTCAAGCCATCGCGGACTATAGCATTTGGTTAGACGACGCCCCTTTCGCGTCGGGTAGCGAGCCCTGTGCGAAAGTGCCCGCATAACTCGCGCCGATGAAGGGTTGGCGCTGCTACACTCGTTCCTCCCGGCCGAATCGGTCCCTTGGCCCAGGCAACCGTTCGAGGAAACTTCACCTTGTCGACAAGTTGTCCAATGACCAATTTATTTTAGACTTAGTCGATTTTGCTTCCTTAGTCGTATCGTTGCGATAAATGTTAATCGATTCATTCATTGTTTTGCATAGGCTAAGTGGATTTGTATAAGAAAACACGTTTTCCATTTTCAAAACCGGCAGTTTGATAGCAAGTGTTTCGTGAAGAATCGTGCCCCGATTTCTCTGATTCTACACTATTATGACAAGCATTTATTTACTTCACATATTAAGTTTGGAAGTAGAGGGACGAGATGAAGGAGGTCAGCCACTCGCCTTAGGCTTGCTTCAAGCGAGCGACCGGTTGGCTGCGCTGTCGTCGCCTACGCAATCACCTGCAATCGCATAAGCAACTGATTAGAACACTGTGTATTTCAAGAAATTTCGATATGAATGCGAGCTCGAAAACGCGTCACAAAAACCCATCAAAAACATTCACGAAAAGCGCATTCACGAAAACGAAAGCCAAAGCCAATTCAAGTGCGGCATGAAAACCAGAGCAACGGGAGGTCTCTCCCGACTCAGCCGCAGAGCCAATCCTCGAGGCGCAACCCGCTGAATATGGGACTTGGTTCCGAAGAAGCCATTCCATAACGTGGAATGGATCTTAATTCAACCGTTCCCGCTCGACGACTCGGCCGATTCCGACCTATCGGTCCCGACCAAATCGATAGCGACAGTGTTCCTTTCTCGCGCACCCCGTGGACGAAGACGGGGCACGATGTAGGGACGGGGCACTACAGGTAACATTCTCGTCGCCTCATATCCCGCAGTAGCATTATTTGATTCGGGAGCATCACACTCATTTATATCTGCACAATTTGCGACACGGCTAGGAATGGAGTTCGAGGCATTACCAGGAAGGTTGAATATACTCACTGGTAATGGGCTCGTAGGAGTTAGTAGAGTTATTCTAGCGTGTAGCATTGTAGTTTGCGGGCATTCCTTACCCGTCCAGTTGATAAAATTTTCTGTTGGAAATTTCGACGTTATCTTAGGCATGGACTGGCTGAAAGACAGTCATGCGACCATAGATTGTCGTAGTGGAAGTGTATCTTTTGATATTCCAGGCATGAAGAGATTCACCTTAGTCAGATCAGAGGCAACTCAGCAAGAGCAGAGAGTAATAACGGCAATGGAAGAAGTTCAGGTTCCGAAGGTAATTGAAGAGTTTCTGGACGTATTTCCCGAAGAACTTCCAGGTCTACCACCAGTTAGAGATATTGAGTTCAGTATAGAATTGGCACCTGGAACTAAACCGATATCAGATCGGATTTACAGAATGGCGGATTCGGAGCAGGCCAATGTATATCAGCATATAGAAGAATTAAAGGAGAAAAAGTTTATCCAAGCTAGCATAACGCCATGGGCAGTACCAGTGGTACTTGTAGGGAAGAATGATGGATCATCCAGATTGTGCATCGATTACAGGAAGCTTAACGCGGCAACAGTAAGGAACAAGTACCCACTACCAAGGATCGACGACTTATTTGATCAGTTGAGCAGGGCTAGAGTTTTCTCCAAGACTTTCAGCACTTTGTATCAGACTTTGCAAGACTTTCAGCACCCATGACGGAGTTTACTTAATTAATTAATTAATTAATTATTTATTTATTTATCTTACAAAAATAGCATGTGTACTTTATGGTCAAGACATGATTACTCCGTGGTTAGTTTTGATTGTTGCATTACGCTATGTAAGACCTACAACCTAACCGCACGGGTATCGTTGTAGAGTTGTGCATATCGTACCCCGTACGAAAGTACTCATTTGAATGACCATGATCCACGGCATGAGATTTTACTCAACGTAGAGACTATTAAGTTAAATAAAATAATGATTACATGGAGAGAATGGATTCTCGAGTTCTTACATGGCAGCCCTCTTGGGACTAGTAGTGCCCGACAGGCCGGTTGGTCCCCACAGATACTGCAAATCTGCCACACGGGCAGGGAGCGGTATATGGTTATATTACTTAGTATATATTGTATATTGATGACGGGCGTCCCGCTGGGACTCGTCTAATTCATGATTGGCACAATTGATTGATTGGGTAAACTAGCCTTGCTTGCACATAGTAAGAACTGAGGAATCCCTATTACATAAATTCCAGGATAACTTGGAACTCACAGTAGCAAGCCGTAGTAGTTGCATGGCCGTTTAAATTGATTTGTTTGTGTACTGTATCTACTCTATTAACTAACTGAGATGATCAGAATATCAGGGCATGACGGGCCAACTTCTGTCCTTGTTTGGTTGGGAGGTTGGTTCGAAGTATCGCGATGTGATGTGAATCCCAGTAGTCAGCAGAGATCTATTTATTATGTTTCCTATTACTGGTTTTACTCCTCATATCGTACTTCCTTGCGGTACTTGCTATTAGAGGTCTAACCTCTCTGGTTTTGCATGGCCAGATTTAGAGCCGGTTCCCGAGGATCCAGCTTACTTCTACCTCCAAGATGGTCAACACTAGAGGGATGATCGCAGGAGGGCTCGAGTGGGTTTCTTACTCCCCCGCTCGTTTTGTTAATTATTTTATACTTTGCCGTTTGGCACCGACATGTTAGTCGGATTGTCTTGTACTCACTTTTGCATAATTGTAACTAAGTCAGGCTGCAGCTGATAACAATTGTGTATACTTACTACATCATCTGGCTGTATTTTGTAAAGCCAGATATCAAGAACATTTTGACTGAGCATTTGGGACGCCTTACTGCTTTATCTCACATGTTCTCTATTTCTGTTTCTTGTTCGAATGATTGGAACAATAGATGGAAAGTGACCATAGGAAGACTTTTATGTAGTATGCACCCCCTCGTTTTGTAGACAGCATTGATCGTATTATACGGTATTCATCTACCCGTAATACGTAGCTGGCTGAATCATTCCCCCGCTCTCCAGTATTCTGGTTCTGGGGCGTGACAAGTGTGCTCTGGCATGACATATATGGTCTGAGCAGTGTAGAGCGTTGGATGGATGTGACTCAGAAAAGAGAATTGGGAACATCATCACTGTGCTCCGGGATAGCAGAGGTAGAGGGCAGGACTGGTTCCGGACCGCCAGACTCCGTCTGGCGGCCTCAGTTTGGCATATATGGAGGAAACGAAACCGTCGTATTTTTGAGGGGCTGATCATCCCTCCGGTAGGCATCCTCCATAACATAGAGTTTGATGTTAATGCTATAGAAAACTGAAGAGTGGGAGTCCCACTATGACTGTATGTTGTAAGATTACTGCATTGCTTTTGGAATAATATTTACCCTTTTCCCATATATATATATATATATATATATTTTTCCCATATATATATATATATATATATATATATATATATATATATATATATATATATATAAAGAAAAGTATTGTGATGTAGTGGTTATAATGCTAGACTTATATCTAGGAGGTCTTTGGTTCAAATCTTGACTACAACAAAATTGTAAATGACCTCTAGCCTAGTGGTTAAGAGAGATGCATGCGGCCCGAGTGGTCAGGTGTTCGAATCCCAGTGGGAGCGATTCCAGAAATAATTTACCTGGATCCAAAAAAATTATATATATATATATATATATATATATATATATATATATATAAAGGTGCTAGGATTTTTATAACGAATACGTGACAGACGTGATTGTATTGCGGGGTATTTGTATATTACATAGTGCATAACTAGCCATGTCATACCTCCTCCATATTTCTAGAACGTGGCACACAAACAAAGTTGGAGATGTATAGTTTATAGTTAAAAAAAAATCGATTACTTTATTAAGATAGAATCAAATTGAAAAATAGAAATAGCTAAGGGTATTAGATTACAACTAAGCTAAAAATAAAGGGTCCGGCTAAACACACCCCACCACTTACTTTACACACCCCATTTTTTTTATAAAAAAATTCCTATTATACCCTCCCCCTCCCCTCTGCTCCGCCGACCCCGACCCCTCCGCCTCCCGCCCCTCCTCCTCCTCCTCCCGCCCCCTCCTCCCTCCTTCTCCTCCTTGTCATATCCCTATTTTGATAATAGGTATATGATCGTATATGGGTTATTTTCAAATTTTGTATTTGTTTAAAGTTTTATTTATTTTCCGGACTTGTGCTGGCCTTACTTTAGGCCTGACATTTGATTATTACTTCTAATACATTGTTATTAATATTATTTTATTCTTATTATTGGGGTTAATATGGTTTGCTTTTATTAAATTGTTTCCATTATTATTATTATTATTATTATTATTATTAAACCTTAACCCAAACCCTAACCTAACCCTCACTCCACTCTCTCTCAGCTGCCCCCCCTCCTGTCACAACTCACCATCTCTCTCCCGAGCTCACCCCTCTTCCCCACTCTCCCTCTCGCTCACCTCCCCTCGTCTCCGACCGCCGACCGCCACCACTGCCTCCACTGCTCCCACCGTCACCGCCAGCCACCATCTCCACTACCACTTCCGCGACCACCACCACCGCCATGGCCTCCGGTCACCTCCACTTCAGCCAGCACCACCGCCCCCAACATCATCATCTACCACCACCATCATCATCGCCGTCGCCGTCTCCCCTACGGTCGGCCTCCTCCGCTGCGACCACTACCACCCATGGCCGCCGCCATCACCTCCCTGGTAACCGCTCCCCTCTCTTCCCAGCTCCTTCGCCCCTTCCTATTCTCTTCTCTTCTCTCCGGCGAGCAGCCACCGTGCACGGGGACATCGCTGCCTCGAGCGGCGAGACGCCCTTGGGCCCCGCGCTGCTCCAGCAGCGAGCCAGCCTCGGGCTGCGTGCTCTTCGGGCCACGTGCCTCGGTGCATGTACTGCCTCGAGCAGTGCGCTGCTCGGTCCGCGTGCACCTCGTTCTGCATATGCCTCGGTTTGCGTGCGCCTTGGTGTGCGTGCCGTTCCGATTTTTGTGCATATCGATTCCCGCGCTACCTCGGGTAATGTGCTACCTCGGTTGGTACGTTGTTTCGATCCTCGTATCTCGGCCTTTGTGCCTACCTCGTGACCCGTGTTGCCTCGATTTACGTATATGTACCGATTTGCGCACCGTATCGATTTGAGTGTCATATTGTATCTTGTGTTGCCTCGATTTGCGTGCTCGCTCTGATTTGCGTGCCGCATTGGTCCTTGTGCCGTCTCGATTCGTGTTCACGTCTCGATTTACGTTTCGCGTGATTCGTGCGCCATTCCGATATTCGTGATTCCTCGATCTACGTGCACGTCTCGATTTACGTGCATGTTGTCTCTGTTCGTCTCGATCCTCGTACGCGTCTCGATACACGTGCACGTCTCGGATTATGTGCCCGTATCGGTCCGCGTGTCTCAGTTTTTGTGCCAGATCCCTGCGCTGCTTGCGGGACCCGCACGGTATAGCCTCCTGCCATCCTCCGTGCTTCCTGTTATTATTTTATTATTTAATTCTAATGATTGTTTATTATGTGATCTGAGGACCTCGTTGGACGTGCTAGCTTGGATCCAGATCGTCGAAGACTTGCTTACCTAGCCGAGCCCTCTAGGTAAGTATTCCTTGCTCATCGACGGCTCTTGCCCTCTCTCCTGGATTTTATTGCATTTAATTAATTTGTACTTGTAAATTGTATAACCATGATTAGTGTAGCCTAGTAGTAGAACTGCCATGATGATAACTTAGGATAGCTTGGTCCGATATCGGGATAGACCGTATCGGACAACTCGGATGGGTCATCCACACCTCCGAGGACACAAGCATGACTCACTTGTACGGATTGTCCCCGTATTCTCCGTGTCCGACTCGCGGTCGGGTAACGACTTGGCTAACTGTTTTTGTGACTATGTTTGTGGTTTGGACATGACTGTGGGTCTTGGTGCGTCCTGCGTGGCCATTTTTGTTACATGTGTTGGCTTGGCGTCCAGTACGCATCGTAGTACTGCTGGAGGCCGAGACTTAGTGTTCTTGGCTGTGGTTTGGTTTCCAGTATGCATGGTAGCGCTGCTGGAAGCTGGGACTTATAGTGTTCTCAGCCTGCGATTCTGCGGCGGGTTGCACCGAGTGGATTTTAGCCCCAATTCGTAGGGTGCTCCCATCCAGAATACAAAGGAGACTCTGCCGAATTTTTTCAGAATTTTCGATCGGGAATTCGGATCGAAGGATTGGGCAGAACCATTCCTTTGGTTTGCTGGACTGGGCTCGTACATGTTCATCTTGGTATAGTATACCTGATCCCATTGCCTGCTAGGTAGACTCCATACTAGATTAGTCGCCTAGCTCCTGACCTGTCTTGTCCGTCGGATAGCGTAAGGAGCGCGGTTCTACTCGGGAGACGGTCTGCAACCCTGGTCCTTGTTTGGTTTAAGGGTTGTGGATCTGCTCCAGAGTGGTTCATGCAATCCTTGCCACTTTTTCGGCGGTATTTAATTAATATATTCTTGTCCCCTGACCATTCATTCGTAGGAGTTATCCTAGTCTAGCCAGCTAGGACTGATAGTTGTCCTAAGTGTCGGGATTTGTGATTTTAGATATATCAGAGGATTGAGTACTAGGGAGAGTATGTCTCGAGAATATTGATTGATAGACTCACGTGGACTCTTGGATCGTGTTGCTATTTCTTTTGATGATGTTCTAATTCGATCGGACATGATTGTAGATTCTTGGATTTTGATGATCGCGAATATTTCGCGGAACGAGGAGAATATCGAGGGTATTAATATAATTTTTACTCGACTTCCCAAGCGCCCAAAACCTGGTACCTTTGCTGTATCCCGGTAGTTGGGAGACTTAGTTGCTGATAGCCTGAGATCAATGACTCGAAAGATTCTTGTGAGCCAGGGGGCCTAGCATTGTCTTTAGTGATTAGCCTAGTACCAAGTGATCGTATTTTCCTGATGTGATATTTATCCCATCGGGGATGGGAAGACTATTGATAGATTGATCCGGTGGGTAGACCGACTTAATGGTTAGAGCTGTAGACCCCCATGTGTACTTGAGATGCTACTATAGTAGAGATCCTGATCATGTACCTGACCTGGTATCCATGCCACGATGTGGGCAGAGGACTCCAAGTGATTGACCGATTGACCATGTTCCTGACTTGACTACTTGTACCCGTGCTGGTACTATTCTATGTGTGCACTTAGGTGCTATCCTATGTGTACACTGAGGTGCTATCCTACGTGTGCACTGAGGTGCTATTCTATGCGTGCACTGAGGTGCTATACGCTTCTACGTGTTATATGGCAGTGCATTCATCTTCCAGCACAGACATGGTAGTTGGCCTGTAGTTTTAGCGTGGTAGGGACTGATTGACCGCTTGCTGTATTACACTAAGAATGAATCCAGATTTGAGACTTTCAGTGTCGAGGTGGATTCGTACTTAGTGTACCCGTACTGAGGTACGATATCTAGGAGGATGAGCATGTGACCACGGCATGTGATTCCAGATAAATGTAGGGTTAATTTAGGCAACTAAAGATGGTAGAAGCATTGGGAGGGAGCAGAATCTCGAGATCGTGCATGCCAGCCGCCACAGGTGCTATGATTACCTGTCTAGCACAAGGCTGACCGCCCCGGATATTGTTATCGTCCGCAATAGTGGATGGCAGTATCCGACTACTATATGTACTACCATATGATTGATCTGTTCCGCATGGTTGCCTTTGAGGGACCAGTGCTTATCCATGTGCTATGCGTTATTATTTGGCCTCGTTAGCCCTGCTGGACATAGCACGATCTGAGGATTCTTATATTGCATTGTTGGGGTAACCCAACCTCCACATAGATAGCCGTAGACATTTGAGTGGCCGCTTATTCACCTAAATTGTATGGCGTGTTGCTTGCTAAGCTGGCTGGCACGTAACGCTGTCCCGGTGCGGTAATTCATTCCCTTGTTCTTGTTTGATGTAGGGGTAGGTTACTGTTCCGATGTCAGACTATGAGTTCCAGTTGGCGATGCAAGTATTAGTGGATGTTAGGATGACTGTGATGATTGTTGGTTACTTACGTATTAGTTGGATTGCTGCCTTATATTCTGTAATCGTGCGTTGGTACCGTACGATCCTTTACCCTCATTACTGCTGTTTATACATGTTATTCCTGTTATATATTATATCCTGCTGGTTTTCTTCGTCCGTCCTTGAGCCTTCCTTTCTGGTACTTGCTACGGTTGGCCTGACCAACCCTGGATTGTTCCCAGATTGCCTGTGACCGACCCTGTGGATCTTTCGGACTTGACTTGGAGGACGTGCTTCAGTTCCTGACCATGAGGGAACTGTGTGGGAAGGTATTCTTGTCTACATTATTTCTTATTGTAGACTCTCTGATTATCATATGAGTATTTTCTGCTTTCCATATGATTATCTCTCTTGTCGTTATTTCATTGATTATTGCCTGTGGATTTGAGATCAGATTTAGGCCATAAACTGCTTGCATGCTAGGATACCCAACAAGATTGACAGCCACGATCGCCGTATAACGTTTTCATAGCTTATACGGTGTAGCTGGCCTACGTCCGTCCCCGTATTCCGGTACGGGGGCGTGACACTCCTCCTCCTTCGACTCCACCTCCTCCCTCCCGAGGGGGCGGGAGGAGGAGGCGGGGGAGGGAGGAGGAGGAGGAGGAGGGGGCGGGAGGCGGAGGAGGCTCGGGAGGAGGAGGAGGAGGAGGAGGGTCGGGGGAGGAGGAGGAGAAGGAGGAGGAGGAGGAGGCAGGGGAGGAGAAGGAGGAGGATCGGGAGGAGGATGCGGAGAAGTCGGGGTCGGCGGAGTGGGGGGAGGGGGGGGGGAGGGTAGAATAGGATTTTTTTTTTTTTTTTTTTTTTTTTTGTAAAAAAAAATTTGGGATGTGTAACGTACGTGATAGGGTGTGTTTAGCCGGACCCAAAAAAAAAAAAAAAATGAGAACAAATTTCTGAAACGGTGCAATTCAGCATTATGTTAGCAAGACCAGACACGTGCCAAACGCACCTGCTCAAAATCCCCAAATTACCCCTACTTTCTCCGAATAGAAATTATAGAACAAAACGAAATTACATAAAAGTAGGGGCATTTTGGGAACAAAAGCACTTCACATATCAGCAAGAGGACACCTCTCTCTCTCTCTCTCTCTCTCTCCAAGGAATCTTTGATTCCCTCTCCCCTAAAAACCCCAATTGAATTCATAATTGGGACCCTAAATTTGGATGGATGGTTTGCTGGGTTATTGAGCTTCTTCAGTTGCATTCTGTGTATGAGGTACAATTCCCAAGAATTTCTCGTGGATTATTTGTTGTGTTAATAAAGTTTGGATTTTGGTGAATTATGTAGTTAGGGTTTCGCTTTTTTTCTTTTCTTTTTTCGCCATGTTAATTTGGTTTTTATGATGTAGAAGAGGCGACTTATTGGGAAAAAGATTGGATTTTGACAACCCCGGGTTCTTCAATTAGGGTTCACTAAGTTTGTATCTGTGTAGTTTCTGAAAGTTTTAGCTTTTGATCGTGTTGAGCTTGAATATTATGATCATCAATGAACATGCATTGGTGATTAATGATAGTTTCTACTGTTGTGGTAATTCCGATACAAACACATTGAATTTCTTTTTCTCATCAGTTATCATATTAGTTTGGTGTTTATGGTGAAAATAGGTAGTTTTTGGCATAAATATAGGATTTTGACAACCCAAGATTCTGCAATTAGGGTTCTTTCAGTTTGTTTGTATTTCTTAATTAATTTCTTTGGTCAGTTTCTTGGAAGTTTTAGCTTTTGGTTGTGTCGAGCTTGAATGCTATGACACCAATGGACAAGTGAACAAGCATTGGTGGTGTGGAAGAGGTGTTTTTTGGGAGAAAGATTGGATTTTGATTTTTGACAACCCGGGGTTCTGCAATTAGGTTATTTCAGTTTATTTCTCGGCTTCCTACTTAAATTGTTAGGTTAGTTTCTTAACGTTTTAGCTTTTGGTTGTGTCGAGCTTGAATTCTATGACATCAATGGACATGCATTGATGATTAGTGATAGTTGCTATTTTTATGGTTATTCCAGGAAAAAACACATTGATTTTTTGTTTCCTTTTAAGTTATCATGTTTATTTGGTGAGTGTGGTGTTGAAGATGCGATATTTGGGAGAAAGATTGGATTCTGACTACCTGGGGTTCTGCAGTTAGGTTTCTTTCAGTTTATTTACATTTCCGACCTAAATTGTTATGTCAGTTTCTTAAAGTTGTAGCTTTTGATCGTGTTGAGCTCGAATGCTATGGCATCAATGAACATTGGTGATTAGTGTTAGTTACTATTTTTTTTTCTAGTAATTCAAAAACAAACATATTGATTTTTTGTTTTTGTTGTTCTCATCAATTATTATGTTAATTTGCTGTGTACGGTGAAAAGACATGATTTTTGGGAGAGATTTTGACAACCTGGGATCTTCGATTAGGGTTGTTAGGTCTGTTTCTTAAATTGAGCTGCAATGACATGACATCAATGAATGCCTTGCTGATTATTGGTAGTTTATGTTTTTGTAGTAGAAGTGCTTTATTTTATGGTTCACATGCAAAATTTTGTAAGAAGAATGCTGACTTTTGCTTGCTTCCTTGAGAATTATCTGGCTTGGATTTTTCTTTGTCAATACTGATGTTAATTTAATAGATATGGGAGGTGTGATTTTTGGTAGAAAGATAGGGTTTTGGCATGGGCACTCCGAAAGTCAGTGCTGTTGTTGTGTCAAATCATTTCCGTCCGTGACACAAACACTCCAAAGTATGATAGAACGTATGAAAATATAACAGGATGTTACCAAAATTGATGTTGTTTCTGTGTCATGGTGTCCTTATTGTCTCGTGACCTTGCAACATAGGGATCATATTTTTTTTGGTTGGCAAGTTTTATTGAAATTTCAGAAGGCCAGATTTTAATTAAACCAGAAAGATTTTTGACAATAAGGTACCATTTTAGGGTTTTCTGGTTCAATTATTAGTTCAAATTTTAGAAAGCCAGATTTTAATTAAATAGAGCTTGAATGCCATGAAATCAACACTGTGGTGATTATGTGAATTTCCTAATTTGGGATAAGTAATATATGATGGTTTTTGCCACACAACCCCATGCAAACCTTCCCAAGAGGAATGGTGACTTTTCTTCAATAAGATCGTTGAAGGTTTTCGTTAATTAAATAGAAGTGGTTGTTTGGTTGGACCTGGTAGGGAAAGGTGACCGCAAGACACAACTAAAGGAAACCCTAGATGGCACGATGCAAATGATCACAAAAGAATAGGCAGATACAAGAACCCTATACAAGATGCTAGATGTATGAAACTAATGGAATGTGCGACATGTATCAATATGTAGATGTAAATTCTACAATGATGATATGAAACACAAGGAAGTATGCTCAAATCTAGATCAAGAACCAATTGTGATTAAACCTCATAGTAAACAATCTAGAAAGTACGAAGCTTGCAATTGAATCAAGAGAGAGATTAAGATTTGAGGATTAGTGTAGTATATCCACGTAATTGAAACTCGCCAAATCTTGCCCGCCCTTAGAAGACACCCCTAAGTTCTGAAGCTTTCACGTCCACAATTGATGAGGTTAGTAGCAAGGGGGTTGGTGATAACGGCAACAAGGAGGGAGGCATTTCAGGTTGCTGGCAGGTGTGTTCTGGAGCAACCTGATGTTGTCTTGGTGGTGGGGGCCCCAGTGTAGTCAAAGGCGCGCCTCGGGCGCACCTAAGGCGCGCCTTGCTCCTAGGCGCAGGGGTAGCGCCTCAAGACACTCAAGGCGAGGCACAGTTCTTAAGGCGCGCCTTAGGCACGCCTTTCCCGAGCGCCTTGGAATAGCTAAGGCGTACCTAGGCGCGCCTTGACCTCAGGGCCCTCCAGGCGGAGTGTTTTGACTGTTATTTAAGCAGCTATTTTTTTAAACTGTTGTTTGTTGTTTTTTTACTTTTTTTTTCTCTAGTTTTTTTTAAACTTTTTTACTTTGAATACTGTTTTTTAACTTGTTTAGTATGTATACTGTTTTTTGACGTCATTTTTTGTTAGTTTTTTTTTTCCAGACTTCATAATATTGTTTTTGAACTTCATTTAATATGTTTGTTTTATTACTTACATTAGTAATTTTGTTTATATATATATATATATATATATATATATATATATATATATATATAATTTCCATCTTATAAGATCAAGTCATGTTATTTTGAATTTTCCACTTCAAGGATATCCTAAAAATTCAATTTAAAGTGATTGCATGTTAACCTACACAAGGGAGGAATTGGAAGCACACATGTTTATCAATGCAGAAATCTAATGTGAATTATATATATATATATATATATATATATATATATATATATATATATATATATATTGTGCCTCGCTTCGCTCGGGCGCACGCCTTAAGTGCGCCTTGCGCCTCGGGCGATATGAACCCTTTGCGCCTCAAGTGCGCCTTGCGCCTTTGACTACCTTGGGTGAGGCACGCCAATGATCAATAGAAGAGGCTGTGGATTCTGTTGTGAGGCAATAACAATGGAAGAAGAAGGATTGAGGTGACCTTTAGGAAAGAGAAGATAAGGGATCAGGGAGTTAGGCTTCACATCTAGGGTTAGGGTTGGGCTTCACAACAAATAGCACATCAAATGCATCTCCAACGAAAATCTTGCATTCATTTGTCAATCAATTTTTCATAAAAGTTTGATTACAAATTTATTTATAGACTTGACAAATAAGTAAGCCCCTGAATAAAATATTTGCAACTAATCTAAAACCTGACTCAACTGAACTCAGACTCGAACAAAGAAAATAAATAGATCAAATACTCTGAAGCTAATTTGAAACTCGATATTGTCACAGTACATGAACTGGATCTCCATAAACTCTCCCGGCTTGGGAGTGTTTACCTATGGTGAATGAAGGCGATGGCACTCAGCTAGAAGTCTAGGTCTAGTCGCTTGATGTCCTCTGTCTTCAACCACGAACAATTTGAATCTAGACGTCCTTGCCAATGAACTTAGTAGCACTGCAGGCCCTGGGATGGTCTCAGAAACTCGATATTGTCACAGTACAGGAATTTGCTCTCCATCAACTCTCTCAGCTTGGGAGCGCTTACCTATGGTGAATGAAGGCAATGGCACTCAACTAACAAGTTTTGGTCAATTTGCTTTATGCCTGTCTTCAACCATGAACAATTTGAATCTGGACATCCTTGCCAATGAATTAAGAAGCACTGCAAGTCCTTGTATTTTCTCACATCCCTCCAACGTGGTATTGATGGAGGAGCCTGTCACGTTCCGGTTCCGCAGAACCGAAAGTCGTCATTGGATGTGATGTCGTACAAGCACTGGAATGCACTTACAATGCAAGAACAAACATGATTGATAAAATATCTCAGAGACAAGTCATTGCAGCAAAAATAAGCAGAAAAGTTGATAGACAAAAGATATATGAAAATGATTCTATTTATTGATAATTTGCAGCGGAATTACAACGGCTCTTAGGCCAAAAAAAACAACCGATTACAAACACTGCATCTTTTTACAATGAACGATGTCAAAGACTTACAATTTGTGAAACTAATACTATAATACAATCAACATTGCTCCATATATTATGTTATTTATAAACAAAAGAAAACAACATTTTCCAGCGGACAGTTTCAAGTTGCCAAACAAGCTCCAACATCTCAGCACATCCAAGCGACTCCCTGCACTTATGGAGGAGAGGGTCAGCATATTGGAGGATGCACTGGTGAGCGGCCTTAACACAACTCACATAAAACCAACACGGTTGATTATGTGAGAGCAGTCAAATTATTAAGTGAATTTTCTAATCTTGTCTTAGAATTAGTTAACAATTCATAAGCATATATGTATATGAGCATAAAAGTGTCACCGGTTAGCAGTTTCACTAGCATATATACATGAACATAAATTTCTCACTTGACATAGTGAATCTTATCCGATGCTACCATCCTTCCCTGTCATTATTCATAATATATCAATGTGTCATAAATGTATTCCTGCATCAGTTGTTATGATTCATAAAATATAAATGTATCGTGACTTCGTCTCTGCAAACAACTTGATAGGCCTGCAAACAGATTGACATTAGCATGCAGCCTAACTATGTGAAGGTCACTGGTGACGCACCATTTTGGACTATTCCTGGTAAGACGACGATCCTTCCAGTGCAGGTAGCGAGCCTTACTGAAGGTCCCGACTTACCTGTGCTAGTACATAACACTTATTACCCTTATTCCTTCTAGGCCGAACCGGTATCGGTGTCCCAACAATCGTTCGAGGAACCAAACATTGTGCAAAAGTTATCCATGACCATGCATGCATATACAACTTAGTTATAAAAACATAACATGCATGATAACGTAAACTTGACATAAATTTGCAATCACATTCTCTTTTCCACTATCACATTCCTTGAGCCATCGCTCGCACTTCCATTCTTTCCAATCCAGGAATTTTCACCTTGACGACTTAACGGTCCAAAACATTTTTCACATTTTCATTTCTCTGAAACAACAACACTATACTCATGAACATAACATCACTATATTCCACATCCACACGTCTATAACAACAGTTCAATATTTCATATCTATAATAGTAGTACAAAATTCATGCATATAACAACGGTACAATAATCCATATATATAACAACAGTGCAATAATCTATATATAACAACTTACAATAATTTATGTTTCTATATAGCAATTAGCAAGATAACAACAATAATATTACTTTATTTTATCTTCTTTTTTTTACATAGCATTAACAAACTCATGTTATATAGAAACAAAGACAAACAACAATTATTCTTTTTTAAGTGTGAAGGTAAATGAGAGAATGATCAAAACCATCCATCATTTGACGAATTGACTTCGTCCCGACTGAGCAGATATCTGAATGATTCCTCTGCATGAATCCAAGTCAACCAGACCCTTTGAGCCAACAAACCAACACAATGCACCTCGCGAAATGGAACATTACAGGGCCAGTATTGGAACTCTTAGAATATGGAGTACGAGTGACTGGTAGAATGGTCTTGTCAACCCATGCAACACTAAATGGAGTATCTTAGATCTCAAGTCCATCTTTCAACTGTATACTAAGGGACCACCATTCAATGATGAGCTTACACGATTTCTCTTCATTCGTGATGTAGGTATAAAGAATGTATGACCTGTGCCAAAGCTACCTCACCCATAGGTATAACTAGCGGGCATCTAACAACAGATACTATAGACACCAAAGTATCCTCAGCGTCACTAGGACATTGCTCATCTTCATAGACTCTTCATCATCTCCTGAATCATCACTCTCAGTCGCATTGTAGATCCCCCATTGATATTACTGTTCAAATTATTTACCACTTTTCCAAAGATGATATTACTGTTTCAGCAGATCATGAAGTATCCTTTACCAAAGTGTTCAAATTATTTACCACTTTTCCAAAGATGATATTACTGTTTCAGCAGATCCTGAAGTATCCATCTTATCCCTATAGTTCGTCCTACTATGCACATGAAATGATCTATCTAGGCTCTAATATCTGATGCATGACATGACTAAAGGGGTATACAGATGTAAATGATGCAAATGATTACAAAAGAACACGCAAATGCAGGAATCCTAGAAAAGATGCTAAACATATGTGTTAAGTATTAATATTAGTATTAATAGTATTGGGCTTTAGTCCTACATTGGATAGAACAATAGTGAAAGGGGTTAGCCTCTCCTATATATATGTAATGCTCTCATAATAAAATTGCATTCGCTCCTTTCGAGTTGGTGCATTCTAATGTATGGGAACCTTGTGTCACGCTCCCATCCCGTAGGAGCGATCGTCCTCGCTAAGGCGTGATGCCGCACGAGTCTAGATTGCGCTCTTGCAAGGCGGGTTCCATAACGGCCGATTACAGCGGCTGCGACGGGGCGTCGCACAGAAGTCCCAAGCAGAGACATTGAATAATAGTAGCGAAAATTTGAAGCAAAACACAAGTTATTCAAAAGAAGCTCTTTATTGATATTGAAACAAAGGTTACAATGGGACGCAAGGCCAAGATTACAATCACTCAAGCTCACTCTTCTCACATTACAAGTCACTCAGCTCTCTCTCTTCTCTAAATACTTGTCTTGAGCCAGCGGATGCTTCGGATAGGCGACGTCCATACATTATGTCCCGTATAAGTCCAGTCTTCACGCAGAACGCACGCCTCGAATGGCCAAGGAACTCCGTGCCTCGACGCATCCAAGCGAGCTCCGCGCCCCGAGCTTCTACCTGTGCCTGCACATAACACTGTGTGGGTGTCAGTACTCAACTGTACTGGTGGTGTGAGCTCCTCGCCCACCCATACAAAACCGACACGTTAGTTTACTTTGTGCAACATAGTCCCTTTGTATTGTCTTTCTACTCTTGTCTTAGAATCAGTTTTAGGACACAGACTCTCAGCCTATTTAGTGTCTCTAGACCGTCACCGTGCTATCGCACCGATAACTTCCTTACCCTTGCCTCTAGACCGTTCTCGTGCTTGCAACGCCAACGCACCGACTCATATTTGTCTTTCGTGCCAAACTCTGGGACGCAACGACTCGGTCGTTCCATGAACTCGATTCATGCTTCAATATCTTTGAGGCAGTACCTCCTCACTTAGTCTTGCCTATACTTATGTTGTGACAACGCGGTCGTGCCTCACATTTCGAGGTCGTGCCCTGCAACTCAACATAACTTAACCAAACTTGTCCTACGGCTCGCAACTCAACATAACTTAACCAAACTTATCCTACGGCCCTTCTCGACTTAGCTCGAAACAACTCAAATTTACTTATGCAACTCTATGTCGAAGACTTAACACTCGACGCCACATCTCGTGCCGAAGCACGGTTCTTTACTTTTCCAAACCCTAGGCTCCTGAATCATGGTGCAGACCGTGCACACATACCTTCTTAACACAACTCGTGCCGTGCTTGTACTCTCCTTGTTTCTACCGACACCGTACATGCGGATTGTCGTTCAGCATGCCAACTTATCTATATGAAAGGTCACTGGCATTAACTAGCCATCGTGGACATAGTCTGGTAAACGGGATCCTTGCACCGCAAGTAGCGAACTCCGATGCAAGTCCCCGAACTACCGGTTGCTTCATACCCAGCTCGGCTATAACATGTTTCTTCCTAGGCCGAGTCGGTCCCGTGGTCCCGGGTTGCCGCTCGAAGAAACAATCGCCCTTGTCGACAAGTTGTCCATGCTACGCACCTACGCTAACTTCTAGACTTAACGTAATTGCATGGCCTAATCATCACCATTTAGTTCCTTTGCTTTACTTCTTCTACTTTTCATACTTCTTTTGCAGAGCCCAAACCAGGGTTGCCTCGGCGACTGACCTGCAGTCCCGTCACATTTTTTCTCGGCGACTGACCATCGCTCGAACTTAACATTGCGACTAACCATCGCTTAGACCTAACATTCTTTGAACTCAGGGAACGGCTACGACGTAGCCTTCACACTTAACTTGAACATAACGTGTTCCTTAAGTGCCAATAGACCGTAGCTAACTTTCCTCCGAACCGATCGTGGTTCGAACCTTAAACCGACTTACGTTCTACGCGACGCTATCACCCAAGTCATACTTTATATGACGGGCCTTGAGGTCGTGGGACCAAGTAACTTGACAACCGCAGAAAGAGCGGGACAGTGCTTGCTATGACTTCGATAGCCCAGCATTACTTTGCCTAACTTAATCGAGCCTACAACTTAACCCGTGGGACGAGCAAAGGCTATGCCAAGCCTTGCATCGTGGAAGCGTGCATGCTTTATCGAGCATTTACGCAGGCGACGCCTATGACTTAGGCTAATTCACAACTTTTGCACCGAAGACCAACTTTTCTTCTCCCAAGTCACGGGATGAAGGACCGAGTGTCATTTTCAAAGCACGCCGTGCATCAACTCTAAGCCGACCGTTGGACCTTTCCATATTCTAACTCAATCTGACCCGACTTGGGATTATTTTCTTAGCTATGTGGATTCGTCTCCTTTATTATCAAGCCTACTTCTGCAGTTGAAAACTTGCATTTTATTAGTGTGAAGGCCAAGCTGAGGCAAGTTCACCAAAGTCACCCACTTGAGCGAGGGGTCGCCTCGACCGAGCGATGTCTTCGAGCAGCCGTTGCAAGGCTAAGTTCTGACGCCGTTGGCGTTTTGATTCCTCCGATTGACTGAGCGGGATGGGGCACTACACCTTGTCCGATTGAATCAATAATGGGTTTCAAGTACTTTGTTACATTTGTTGATGATTACTCAAGTATCAATTTTGTTTATCTGATAAAAAATTGCTCCGAATTATTTGATATTTGGTACAATTTTTACACCGAATTAAAACACAATTTGGTGTTCCGATTAAATGCCTTCGAAGTGACAATTGTTGTGAGTATGTATCTCGTGAGTTCACTACTCATCTGTCCCACAATAACATCATCCACCAAACTTTCTGTCCCTACATACTACAACAGAATGGTGTTGCAGTGCGCAAGAATCGCCATCTCTTGGAAACAACGCGTGCTCTTATGTTTCAAGCATGTTTCCAAGAGATTTTGATCAGATGCGATTCTTACAACTTACTATCTTATTAATTGCATGCAGTGTTCTAAAAATCGGCCTAGGCGGCCGCCGGCCGCACCGAAAAGGCCCTAGGCGTCCTATTTTAAAATTTCAAAAAAAAATTCAAAAAAAAAGACTTACCGGTGGGTCGGTGGTGGTGGTGGCGGCTCTGGTAGTGGTGCTTCTGCTGACGGGGCGGAGGTGGTGGTGGTGGTGCTGCCGCCGGCGGCGATAATGGTGGTGGTGTGGTGGAGCCGGGAGACGAGAAAGGGAGGAGAGGGGAGAGGAGAGACGAGGGAAGAGGAGAGGAGAGGAGAGGAGAGGAGAGGAGGGAAGAGGAGAGGAGAGGAGAGGAGAGGAAAAGAAAGGAAAGGAAAGGAAAAGGAAAGGAAAAGAAAAAAAAAAGGAATTTTTTTTTTTTGAACTGATGGTAGGCTCGAACAGAGGACCTCCCACCTCCCAACCCATCACTTATAACAAACATGCTAACCAACTTCTCCAAGTATGAGTTTTGTTAATATTTGATATATATATATATATATATATATATATATATATATATATATATATATGCACGTTATATCCATATATATATGTAAAAAAAATTAGTTCGGCGCCTAGGCGCTAGGCGGACCCTTGGCGCACCGTCCCCGCGTAGCGATTTTTAGAACACTAATTGCATGCCATCGTCAGTTTTCAATGGTACTACTCATTTTTTTCGGTTATATGCCAATCGAAGCCGTTTCCTCTACCTCAAAATTTTTGCTTGCTTGTGCTATGTTCGGGATACCCGACCGACTCTTTCTAAATTAGTTCCTAAGACAATCTAATGTATTTTCCTTGGGCATCCTAAAGGTCAGAAAGGATATCAGTATTTTTTTCCTACCTTGAAGAGTTATTTTTTTTCTCTCGGGATGTTACCTTTGTTGAAACCACGTTTCCTCCACTTCCACAAACTATGGATCCAGTTCACCAAGTTCATCAAGAAGAGGACTTGTTGTTTCCTGTTCAAACAGAACAACCCCCCATAAGGGTGTCCTTCCCTACCGAGCCAGTATTCCGATCCGATGGTCCGCAAACATCGGTTCAGTCACTGCAGACATCGCCCGAACGAAAATTGCAGATAATGCCTACGGTCATAGAACCATCATCCTCTTCTAGTACTGATACGCCTCTGCCTGTTCCACCAGCTCGATCTCGTAGTGCCTGTCGTGATCATCCCTTGTATGTTGACAACTACAAAGGGCTTGCGGGCCACACTCAGTCCTTGGTAGCTACTATTGATGTGATTCAGATTCCCAATACTGCCGAGGGGGGTCTCAAATATTCCGGTTGGCATGTTGATATGGAAGATGAGATGAAAGCGTTCCGGAAGAACTATACTTGGGACTTGGTAGGTTTGCTTACTGGTAAGCAAGCAGTTGGTTGCAAATGGGTGATCACGATCAAGGTGAAACCAGATGTCAAACTTGATCGCCTAAAGGCTCGTCTGGTGGCTAAAGGATATTCTCAGACCTATAGTGAGAATTATTTTGAGATCTTCTCTCCAGTTGCTAGGATGATATATGTGCGCGTACTCTTAGCCTTAGCTGTTTGCTATGACTGGCTATTGTATCAACTGGATATCAAGAATGTATTTATTTACGGGGATATTGAAGAAGTGTATGTGGTGCAACCTCCCGGGTTCTTTGCAAGGGAGGGTAAAGTATGTCATCTGAGGAAGTTCCTCTACGGTCTCAAACAATCACCTCGTGCGTGGTTTGGTCGATTTACACATGTTGTTACTAAGCTTGGCATGTGTCAATAAAAGAAGGATCATTCGGTATTCTATCGACAAACATTTGCTGGAAGGATACTACTTGGAGTCTATGTTGACGACATTGTAATCACGGGAGATGACAGCCAGGATATTGCAGGACTAAATTAGTTGCTGGAAGAACAATTTCAGATTAAGGATATGGGATTGTTGAACTACTTCTTGGGCACTGAAGTCACATGGGGTAAGCGTGACATTGTAATGTCTCAGAGGAAGTATGTGTTGGACTTACTAAATGATGCAGGAATGATGCAAGCAAAGGGAGCAACCTCACCTATGGATCCAGGGACAAAGTTACTCCCACACGAGGGGGTCCTGATGACCAATCCGGATCAGTATCGTCGAGTGGTTGGAAAACTCAACTACTTGGCGGTCATGACTCGTCCATATATTTTCTTCGCTGTGAGTATCGTAAGTAGATTTATGGCTTTTTCATGAGTTCTATACTGGCAGACAGTTCTATGAATTCTGCACTGTCTAGTCCAGAATTCGGAAAAAAGAATTCAGATGGAGAATCATGGACATACTCGTGTTGAGTGCTTTACCGATGCTGACTGGGGTGCAAACCTGACAGATAGATGGTCTACATATGGCTACTCGGTATTTATTGGTGGAAGCTTGGTATCGTGGAATAGCAAGAAGCAGAGTGTGATAGCACGATCAAGTTCAGAAGCAGAATATCGAGTCATTGCTCATGGCACAATAGAGGTGTTATATCTGAAGCATCTTCTACAAGAGCTGGAAGAGAAAACATGATCTAAACCAGCAGATATGTGGTGTGATAACCAATTTGCAATCCATATTGCTACCATTCATATATTTCATGAAAGGACAAAGCACATTGAAATCGACATTCATTTTGTCTGTGATGAGTATAAAAAGGGGATGATAAAGTTTTACCACGTATGCATCTACTCATTAATAATAATCATCATCTTATTCTAATTCTGCAATATGAAACTAATGCAAATATGCAACAAACATCAAATAGTAGATGCAATCATGCTGGTATGCAATGAAATCGGCTCAACCTAAGCACAAATGAATGACAATAAGAAACCTTACAATATTCAATTTAGAAAGTACCAAAGTTTGCATTTGAGATAGGTTAGAACTAGACCAGAGGCTTGGTGGAGTAAATCCACGTAGTAGTAACTCACCAAAATCTTGCCCTTGGAGGATGTTCTCCGCTTCGAAGCCTCCACGTCTGAGATTTGACGGCGATGACTGTTATGTCAATTGATTTGATATTGATCCTGGGTGATGGTTCAGGGGGTGGATGGTGTTTGGTTGATGGTTGGGGATCCTTTTGTGTGTGTGGGGGTGTGGTGTGTGTGTGGGGGGTGGGGGGGTGGGGGGATAACATCGGCAACAAGGGGGGGCGGTGATGACGTCAGTAGCAAGGAGGGGAGAGACGTTTCAAGCAGCCGTCGGGAGCGAGTCTCAAGTGGCCTGGTGTTGTATGAGGCACGAGCCACAACTATGATAAGGAGAAAAGGGAGTATTTCTCTTGTCAGGCAATAGCAAGCAAAGGAGGATTGGGGTGTTTGGCCTGTGAAGAGAAGGGGGTTAGGTATCTGTCTAGGCTTCACACCTAGGGTTATGGTTGGCTTTAGACCAAATAGTAACATCACATGCATTTTTTTTTAAAGAAAACCTTACAATCATTCATCAGCCAATACAACTCTATTTGTAGATTTCACAAACAAGTGTCGAAATTAAATGAAATTGCGACTAATCTAGAACCTGATTTGACCGAACTAAGACTCATGCTCTGGCTCGAGACTCAAATAAAAGAAAATAAATAAACCAAATACTTTGAAACTAATCTGAAACTTGATATTTTCACAATACATGAACTTGATCTCCATCAAAGGGGAAACATGGTTCTTTCTGATACAAGTCAGAACTTTTGGTACTAGTTGCACTATCAGCAACATGTCATTCATTTGGTTTTGTTAGTTCTTATAATTCAGGGTTTGTCTTCGGCTACCACTGACATGGCATTATTCTTGTCTTAATGCTTGCAGTTATGTTTTAGAAATATGAAGCTTTGAGGTTTTTACCTCGGAAGAACTTTTTTTTGTCAGATATTTACCTTTTTCACTTCATTGTCCTTCTGTCTTTTCAGTTTTTACTCAGAGGATGCTGAGTTGATGTCTGTGACATATTTGTGCTAGGGAATTGAAGTATTATGTTTCTCTTCATCTCTTGCCAAACCACACTCAAAAGTGGAAACAAAGAAGGAAATGAATTAAAAACTTTTCATGAGAAGTTTTTCCGAAAACCTGCTCAACTTGGTCTATCACTTAATACCTGGATCAAATGGTTTGGCACACCCTTAGATTAAAATGGGATGCAAGAGAAAAGAATACCTTGCATGTATTGTATTGAGGCAATTATCAGTTATAATTGAAGTAGCTTTAATTTTAAAGTACCTGGGTCTGTTACCACCTGAGTATTTTCACTTGAGTATTTTAGTTATGACACTTATTTGATACACGTTTCTTAAAAGACAGCGGCACATTGTCATAGAGATTTGTGTTAAACCAATTCATTTTCCTCTACAAAATTCTCTTTAGTGAAATGTACATGAATGTGAAGAGGTTGAGAGAGATCTTTTTTCATGTTATAGATTTTTGTCGTAAGTCTCTTCTCCAACTTTTCCTTTATTGTTCTTTTATCATCTGTAACATTAGCCTATCCTCACTTTTCTATCTTATTTTTTTTTGCAGGTTTGCTATATTATTGGTTTGTAGATATATATATAAATAAGAAATAATGGATGGGAATGGGATATTTAATGCACATATTTTGGTGGATAAGCTAGCCAAGCTGAACAATTCACAACAGAGCATAGAGAGTATCCTTTCCGGTGTTTCACTATAACCTGATTTTTAAATCCACATTGGTGTATTTATTACTTACATTGTTGGAGTTGGCATATTGTGCCTATTAATCTGTGATAACGCTTTTGCGTTTCTAACACATTGCTTATTTCAACTGTGAAGTTTATATGCTGCATTATCCTTGCTACTTCTTAAACTATTTATACATTATTTAGTGCAATTGCAATAATTATGCAGGACCTTAATTTTGCATATGTGCCTACCTAATAAATGGAAACAACTTGGTTAGGAAGCTTGATAGGGTGACACCGGTTTTCCACCAGCAATCAAACTGCTAGATTGAATATCATCAAGTTTATAGCAATGGATTAATATACTAAACATCCATTATTTCTTAGTGGTTCAAGTTTGGCTTTGGCCTATCAATTTCCTTCTAAATGTGTCATTTTGGCTTGATTAAGTTAATGCGGAAGGTCGTGTTCATCTCTGGTCATGCTAATTTATTTATGTGGAAGGCCATAAAGTCACAAGTATTTGGTTATACAGTTTGGTGTTGGGAAGGGTAGTTACTCAATTTAGATGCAAAATACGCAGGAGGTTACGGACGACTTATGTTATTATATATGGTGGATCACCTAACAGTTTGGCAATACTTTTTAACTACTCTCTCTTTTCAGTTTTCAGACTACTAGTTTGAGAAATTTCCAGGTTTTCTGGTACTAGCTGGTGAATAGATAGCGGAAGTTATTAAACATGGTTTCAATTTTGAGACAACTGCCTTTTATGTCCCATGCAGATGGGTTTAAGATTTATCCTTGAGGTCCTTTTTGGGTTCATTAAGCATTCTCCTGTTGATAAGACATGTTGGCTGCACATTGTGGATTTTGTTTCATGACCTTCCTTTATGTGGTAGAGAGCCTGAAAGTCATAGATTCAATACTAACAAGTCATATATTACAAAGGACTATCTGTGTTAAGGAGGTATTATACCTCAACATCTTTTAGGAATATTAGCTTCACAAGCATGTTTGATAGTCTTTACTATGCGCATCTTTACAACTATAAGTTTTTATTCTTTTTGACTATTAAGTTTCTATGCTTAAATCACCTCTTATGTCTGTTGGTATTGTAGATGTCGGCCGGCATGAGCTTTATATCAGCCGACATGTCGGTTTTGAGAGGAAAACGCCACAAATCGGACTGAAATGTCCTTTATGGCGTTCCCTTGAAAATCGGACGATATGATGGAATATTTACAGTATGTCAGCCGATACAGTTATCTACAGAAGTCGGCCGACAGAATTGGATATTTTGTGATTCGGGTCAAGTTTGATTTTCAAAATGGGTTAAACCTGTAATCAATAACTAACCCCCAATGAACCTCTAACATCTGTTTCCTCATCTCTTGGTTTGTTGTTGTTGCTTGAACACCGGCCATTCAGGCTCCACACCAGCCACTCCAAGCTCCACTCTGACTAGGTATACACCATATTAGAAGTACTTACTCTTGAATTGTTTGGTATATTATAAATTAGATTTAGACTAGACATTTAGGTTATTTAATAGATAAATATTACATATGTCGGCATTTTAAAATGTTCCCAACGTTCGGCATCCGATATTAAAACATTTGACATCCGATATTAAAAAAACCCAATCCGACTTGAATCTCACATACAACATATACAACCTTGATATCTATCTGATAGCCTGATAGGTAAATCCATATTTGGAATTCCACCATATATGGGTCTGATTTGGGTAATGCTATGCTACCTGATCCACCGGTTGGTTCTTTAGATGAGTTATATAAGTTAGTTGTTGGGCTGCTAGTTGATTAGATCAGGGTTCACAAAATCAGATTCGGTTCAGACCCTTCTTATGAGTATCATCATTGGCAATTTTGACAGTTTCCACGATTTTGGATGAGAGTTTCGAAGTTCTTGGTTTCAAAGCCAAAACATAGTAATAAATTGTATAGGATACTCGAGAATATTTGATACACTTAAGCATAATCTTATGTATATTGGTTGTTTTTTCGTTAGTTTTGAATGAAAAAAAAAAATCAATAATGTTGAATCATTCACCCGCAATAAATATGCTACATTTTTACTTGTTTCAGACAAAATACTCAAAAATGAAGCATGGGCACTGCATTTAGGAAGGCGTACCAGTACCCGGTACTTACTGGGTAATGGTACTCCTATGTGGTACCAAATTTTTTATTTCTTTTCGTTCTCACTTTCAATTTTGGTACCTCTTTTACTACTTTGAGGGTATTTTTAGTACAACTCATTGTATATGACCTAGTTTTTCGAAGTACATCTTAGGTACTTTTGTTTTACAAATTAAACTTTCTTTAATTTAAACTTAAACCACATAGTTTTTCAGACTAAATGGTTGTGTTAAACTATATCTTTTTGCTTAAAATTCATTTGATTACTATGACAAAGAAATTTATGATTTTAGTTTGTGATCTTTATGTGTTACTTGTCCTATATATATTTATATTCTATACATCCCAATCGTCCTTGTATCGTGTTTTTTTAGAAATTCCACGCTCGACGTGCTTGGTACTTGTATGACACCTCTATGCTTGGTAGCCCCATAACACAATTATGAATGACACATAGTATTAAGATGTATGGACATTGTGAATTTATAATATATAGCTTTAGCAAAGGGTACTTGTTACATTGTGTCGATAAGGAATCTTATGAACACATTGTGCTAGTATGTTGATATTCGGCACAATCAAATCCTTGAATATAGTTTCTTGTCATAGTTTTTTTCTAGTAAGTTTTTTGTTTGCTTATTTAACCGAGAAAGAGCTAAAATTTCAGTAACAACCGGTACAAACGTACACAAAACTATAGAATACGGTTGATACTTACCGATATTGGCTAGTACCGCGAACCTTGGGTAAGATTGGGCGGTTATGGGTAATATCAACAAACATCCCCAACAATATCCTTTTTGTAGGAAAAATGGTTAATCTCTAGTATTTTGTAATTGTTACTCCGATCCCGTACTATAGGTACGCAAATGTAAATGTAATATGCAATAGTATCCTTGGCTGAATATTGTTTCTTGTCATACTTCTCTATTTTTTGTAAGTTTTTTCTTCGCTTATTTAACCGAGAAAGAGAGTGAAAATTTCAGTAACAGCCGGTACAAACATAAAAATAATAATATAGTATGGTGTATACTTATCGGTATTGGCTAGTACCACGAACCTTGGGTAAGATTGGACGCTTATGGGCAATATCAACAAACAACCCCAACAATATCATTTTTGTATGAAAATGGTTAATCTCTAGTATTTTATAATTGTTACACTGAACCCGTACTATAGGTATGCAAATGTAAATGTAATGTGCAATTTGGTGGAGAGCTGAGTGACATGCCCAAACAAATGTTTTAGATGAATTTACCTTATGTTTTAATGACAAATCTTGTTAATGTCATTAATAGAGTGCTCCTTATAGAAAATCTTATCTTCTCCTCTTTTCGTCTAGACTCTTTCTAGGCACTGTTGCAAAAGTCGGGCTAGGCGGCCGACTAGTCGGGGACTAGTCGACGGCGACTAGTCGGCAGTCGGCTGTCCTCGACTCGATTTAGGGACTAAGCGGCAGAAAAATCGATAAAGGCCATAATTGGGCCTAGTCGGCCGACTAGACGTCGTTTCAAAAAAAAATGAAAACAGGTGAAGAAAATCCAGTGACTGTCCAATATTCGGCCGAAATTGGCATCCAGGCGACAACAAAGGTAAGGCGTCCGTCTAGGCGGCTCTAGACGGAGAGGCGGCCACCTAGGCGCAGGCTCTCGATGGTTAGGCGGCCGGCCGTCTAGACGTGTATTTTTTGAAAAAAAATCTATGTTACCCTACCTCAAGAGAAGCAGCCGACAACAACGGTTCTTCCAAGTCTTCTTCTTCCTCTTGACCGCATAAGCAGCAACCGATCGGTGAGAGTGAGTTTTCTTCTTCTTCTTCTTCTATTCTTCTTCTTCTTGAGTCATCTTTGACTTCTTCTGGTTTGGTTTTTTTTTTTTCTTTCTGAATGAGCATTGACGAGCAACAGCTACTTTAATACTTGGAGCAGTGCACTAAACACTATTTGTGCACTGTGTAAATTTTTCTATAATATATAACAATTTGAGGGACACTTGAGCAAAGACACGTAGAGCACTATATAACAATATGTGAATTATTTTTAAGTGCTTTTTTTAATACACCGAAACCCACACTTAGAGCACTATAGCATACACTGTTTATAATCTATATACACCTGACCATTTTTTAAGTGCTCAGTCCTCTAAGCACTTGAGCAGTGAGCAGACATGAATTTTTAGGTGTTTAATGCTCTCTCAGCAGCGAGGAGACTGAGTAATTTTTTGGAGGAGTTTATTTACAAATTAGAATTCATATAAAGAGAGTTTTCATTGCAAGAGTTTTCTTAACCAACAATAATTTAATTGGAAAAAAAGTACAAAAAAAAAGTCTAAACCAGAAGGCAGTTTTCATTGTGATTCTTCTTCACTAGTTTTGTTTTTCATACACGCTCTCTCTCTATATATATATATATTCCAAACCGACTAATTCGACTAGTCCCCGATTAATCACTAGTCTCCGCGAATCGACTAGCGGCCGACTAGCGATTTTTACAACCTTGTTTCTAGGCCTATGAAACTCGGAGGCTTCTCCTTGATTACATGAGCTAAAACTGTATAACCAAAAAAGTAGGTCTACCTTCCGCTGGTTGGCCTTTTATGTTTTATGATGAGGTAATCTCTTCCTCCTGGCTATATCTCTTAGGAATTTGGGGTCTTAGTGACAAATCTTCTTAATCTCATTACAAGTCTAGACTCTTTCTAGGCCCGTGGAACTCAGAGGCAACTCGAGTGCATGAGCTAAAACTACATGACCAAAAAGGTAGGTCTACCTCCCGTCGACTGGCCTTCTAGGTTTTATGATGAGGTCACTCGTGGCTATCTTTGTTAGGAATTTGGCACCAACATAAAACATTGATATCAAGCCGACAAAGGGCAATAAATGCGTCATTAATTCTTCTATGTAGTTTTCTTGCACTCCATGGTGATGCATTTGAATTGATGAAGGCCTGGCTGAAGATGATGTGGTGATAAAGATGATGATTATTAACATATGAAATTGGTTTCATGTAGGTGCCTATTTGTCATCGATTAGTGTTCATGGTTGGTAAAGGAGAAGCCACTATGTGGTTAGTAGCAAGATTGCTTCTCCAAAATCTCAAAGGTTGTTGTGCATGTTTATTGTATATCCCAACTCTCCTATAGTTATGTCGGAGGAGATGATATTACTTTCGGTTTCATATAAACTGGCCTTGGGCTTTCTGACTTCACCAATAATACTATGTTGGTGATAGGCAAGCTTGTGAAGGCGCTATGAGGCGGTGAGGTAACAAGGATCAAAAGGCCTACATGAGGGTCTCAAGGTGGAAGGGGGGGGGGGGTGTGCGTGGGGGACTAAAACTTGGAGTGTGTGGTGTCAAGTTTGTGGTTTACGTCTAGGAGTTTGATTTAAAATATAAAAATCAAATTTAAAATATAAAAGTCAAGAAGGAAGAAATATTTGGAAAGTACCACAAATAAGAAGAGTCGAGGAGGTAAACACCCTACTATCGTAACATCGGAAGTTAATCACCAACATCGGGATAGCTTCTGATAGCGAGTGAGAGAGATGTGGAGAGAGAGAGAGAGAGAGAGAGAGAGAGAGAGAGAGAGAGATGTGGAGAGATGAGAGAAACTTACATATTAATGGCTGATAATGGACATGATTCAATGTGTTATGGTAGTTTTCTAAAAAAGGAATCAAAATTAGTTATCAATTATAGAGTAGTTGGGTTTTCTTTTCTTCTTCATCATCATCATCGTACCCTTCTCCTATCAAAATGTGATCATATATGGAGCATAAGAAAACTCCATACCAGATTTGACAAAGTTTTATGATCAGCTGTCGACCTGACTTCAACCCTCTTTGTTGATGTCGATACCTAGCCAAAGTAGCTATGAGCATGAGACGATAACGCCATAAAATCTATGTGGCCAGTTGGCAGGTAGGTATACCCACCTTTTTATTGCACTTTAAGCTCCTGTGGCCAAGGAGCACCCTCCAAGTTTCCCTAGGCTATAGAGAGTTTAGAAGAGGTAAGATGATACAATTTGCTAGAGGGAATTGAATTCATTTCTATGACACGTTACATCAAAGGGTGCTTGAATGCCAATCCCAAACAATTACAGAGTTGGTTTTAATAAAAAAAATCAATTATCAAAAATTCCATAATGGTTTGTAAATGCCTTTAACGTGGAAAGAAATCCAATTGACGAATGGTGTAATCCGATAAATTGATAACCAGTCACGAATCGAGCACGCAATAGAAATTGCTTAATATAACATTAGATTAGGACAAACACATATGGAAGAGAAATGGACAAAGACTACATTCCTTTCCTCTTCTTTAATATCCATATTAAATTACCAATAATATCTATAACTTCAAGTTATTGAGTGTGAGCTGGGTTCCAAATTTCAAAAAAAAGAGAGGCTTGGGCTGGGGTACATTTAAATCAAGGGGGTAAAGAGTCTTGACTCAGGACGGCCTTTCTCCAAAGGAGAGACGCTAGAGCATCTGAAATGTTTATACGCAGCTGACAAGTAGCAAACGTGGTGATAAGGAATTTACATGATATGTCATAGGAGTTCTTTCATCTTTTTTGGCTTGCACATAGTTACTGGGATTGCTCGTACCCCTGGAACCAACTTCCAGATCTTCCGATCCAGATAGCTGTTCTTTTCCGCCCACAATCATTTGGTTTTCGCGATCTGGAACGGTTCATATAATGATCCAAAAATGTAACATATTTCGACCATCGTTCGAGCAAACGCGGTAAGAAAAGATGAAACATATTTCGACCATCTTTCGAACAAACGTGGTAAGGCATGTGATTATAAACAAGATGAGTCAATATGATTCTAGATGAGTCATGCAGACTATAAACAAGATGGGTCATCATGATTCTAAATTGTTTGCACTTGGATAAAATTCATATATGACAGGATATGAGATTTTGCGTATACAATTTTCACTTGAGTCAATAATTAAAATTACTAATATCTTTATGAAATATTATTAACGAACCAAGTAAAACACTAGAATGTACCACGATCCAAAATGATGGTCCAATTGAACCTACCCCGATCCTGTCATCGAATTAGATGAGTAAAGTTCCCCATAACTGATCTCTACGGCGAACTAAGACACATTGCATTCATGGTAACTATGGGCTTGCATAATGAAGAATGATTGATCCCTTATAGTGGCCCTTTACAAACTATTATTGACTCATCCTTGGTGGTTAAGTATTTAAAGATTTGGTTGGCTAATGAAGGTTGATTCTGTAAGTTTCCTGTATATGATAAGAAAATCATGCATGACAAAAAGGGAGTGTGAAAGTTAGAATAACTAGCTACTTGTTGCTGCCATATGTGGGACAATTCTCCCTACTAAAAGCTTATCTGTGCACTTGTGTTCGACAAGACACCTGTCTTTGCATGTACAATTGTGTAGACAAATACTAACTTGTCCACTCTATGAATCACAAAATATTCATAAATATTAATTAGCATATGGTCCCTATTTACAAATACTATTGGATTAAGAAGTGGTGTTTAAACTTTAGACCCATAGTTGGCATTTTTATGCTGTTGTAGCAGGCGCATAAAACTGATATCTTACGAGTATGAATGAACCATTGCGGAGAATTACTCTTAACCAATAAAAAATTGCATCAATTATTTCTATAGAAGTTTCAGAATACTGGAAGTTTAAAATCTGAAAAGTCGTAGATGAAAAGGGTGGATATCGTGCTTAAATGACATACTGGCTTTAAATTTAATATAGCATGTTTTTACTTTTATTTGTTTATTTGTTCCTTTAGGAAGGTTGATCTCTATTGCTAGAAGGCAAACTTTTTTCTCGCTATGTTATTGGATCTCTTTTGTCGCCTTATAGTTATTGAGGTTTTGCTATTCTGCTTTGTAGGAGGTTTCTCTTGATGGAAGGCTCAATTCTAACTTGTTTAGGACTTCTAAAATCACATTATCATATTTAAGACTTTGGAATTATATTATTTGCAAACTAATATTCCTCTCACAGAAGAAGGACTATCATCAAGAAGTGTTTCCCTTTTGAATAAGAATCTTATGGGAAGTTTAGCCTTTCTAATTGAAGAAAGTTACTGGGACGAGAACTTGGGAGCTATTGTAGACCAAAATTTTGTACTACTATGCATTGACAGTTAGTGGGTGAAAGACAAAGAATTTTTTTTTGATAAGATGACAGGAAATAGATCTTATTGAGATGTTCACTGGAACATGGTGAAAAAAATGTTTCCTTTAAGATATCTATTTTTAATGCAAGTTTTATGAGATTGTTTGAAATTATCCACTGCCATATTTCATCGTCCTGGTATTTGAGCAGTGGTATGTTGACAATTTTCATTTCTGTTACTTGAACTGGCAATTCTATCCGGCTAACTACTTCTATGTAAGACCACAGTTAATAAATTAATGTAATAGGGATTTTGTAAAGCTTTTTTACTCAAATTTTATTTACATATTATGACAAACAGTATTATTTGTGTTTAGATGGACAAGTCATTCCACTTGCCACCTAGGTATTCAATTTCCTTCTATTAAAATGTCATTTATTTAGTTTTTTTCTTTCAGGGTGTTAATTATATAGAAAGACTATAAATTTTAACAATTATGTTGATGCAGTTAAATTTTTAAAGGACATTTCTGGCATTTTCTATCTTTCCATAGTCATTGTTTAGCAAACTTAACATGATAACAGCAGTATCCCATTGGTGTATATTCCATAGGAAGAAAACAAAGCAAGTAGTGGAAACATGGGAAAGACAGTTTCATTGCTCTCCAAGGGATCAACGAGTTTCGTTTCTTTATCTTGCAAATGATATATTGCAGAACAGTCGACGGAAGGGTTTGGAATTCATCGATGAATTTTGGAAAGTTCTTCCGGATGCGCTGAATGATGTAGTTCAGAATGGCGATGAACTTGGAAGAAAAGCTGCACTGAGATTGGTAATTCTCACTACAAACTTGAAATCGTTTTTGTTATAAATAATTAATAGTGCATACATCTTTGCTTGAACGACCTCATGCACATCCAACCATTGTATTTTTTTGACTAGTCTATTAATTGGGTCCCATACTATCATTGTAGACGTTGAGTATTATTTTCTATATGCAACTGCGTATACTTAAAAAATTGTGGAGATGTATGTGCTTGCCTATTTTCTTGCATATGTATCTTGTTTATGCATGATTTAGCAAACATACTATCAATATGCCATGGGCACTTATTTTTGTAGAGAAAAATATGCCATAATAAATTGTACTGTTACATACAGTTGCAACCGGTTTGTTTCATGTATCTTTCTCATTCATGCTTATATTTTGAAGTGCATGACTACTGCAAAACTAATGATTGTGTTGTGTGGAAGGGGAGAATTTACAACTGGACAATTTCAGGCCCTGAAACTTGTGAAGACTTAGAAAGAGAATTGAAGAAAATTAAACAGGTGTTGTTCAACAGCACTAAGGGTAACTTGTGGAGAATTGAAGCTTTTAATTGTCAAGCAAAATGTCGTATAGTATAACCAGCCATGCTTTATGGATCAATCTTGGGCAATTAAAAAACAAGTTCGGAAAATGAGAGTAGGTAAAAAGGGAATTCTAAGATGGATGAGTGGCAAAAATACACTATAATATAAGATAAAAATGATTTTATTCATGGGAAGTTGGAGGTGGCACCTATTGAGGATGAGAAAAAAATCATTTGAGGTGGTTTAGGCAAGTGCAACATAGGCCAATAGATGCACTGGTTTAGGGGGAGCAATAAGATTTTAGTCAAGGGAACTGCTAGAACTTGGGGTAGGCCTAAACAAACTTGGATTGAGGCTCTAACCAAGGATATGATTTCTGTTAATGTTACAGAGGACATGGCCTAATGGCAATTATCGGAAGAAAAGGACTCAAGTAGCCAACCCTAAAAATTTGGGATAAAGGCTTTGTTGATGTTGGTGTTGTTGCACTTGTCAAACAAGTGTAGCAGGCTCATTGCATAGGTAAATGCTTCTAGGCTTTATTATTTTTATGCAACAAATGTCTATTTGCTGATATAGGAATATGTTTGAGGCCTATCATGCACCTCTGTGTTATTCTATATCATATTTTAAGTTGTGATTGCGATAATTTATGGTAGGATTGGTAATTGCCCTTGAAAGAAGGATACTTCCACTTTTAAGGTACCTATCAAGTGGCTGAATACCATTTGAGGTTTCTTTGTGTAATTCATAGTTGTAGGTGTTTCCATTGTATTTATTTCCTTCATTTTTCTTTCTCGTCCCTTCTTTTTTCCTTCTTGTAAGGGAATAGGTTCTTCTTCTAAGGGATTTTAGCTTAGATCTTATCTAGCAAGAAGTAGAGATGAATGGTCTTTCTAGAGCTCCATGTGAGAGAACAGGTTTAGCTTTTATTTCCTTGGCCCCTTGATATGTGAATCTATTATAACTCTAAGTCGGTTTGTCATTCTGAAGGGCTTCTTAATTGTCTTCTTAGCCTGGTTAAGGCTAGCTATCAGTCAAACTATGACATAGCACTTGGGTATAATGTTGTTTTACACAATCCTATATTATATATATATATATATATATACGTCTCAATTAAGAAAAGATGGAGAGCTCTGCTAGGGTTTCCCCTATTGCGGCTACTACGCCTCCTCCCCGTCCCCCGATCCTCTCGCCGGGGGGGGGGGGGGGGGGGGGGTTCGGCGGTTTGGAGGGAAGGGCAGCGGCAAGAAAGGGACCCCCCCCCCCCCCCCAAGCGAGGGGGGGTCGGGCGGCGGATGCGGGATAGGGGCGGGCGGCAACAGGGGGACCCCCCCGATGGGGGGGGGGGGTCAGGCGGCGGCGGCGGGACCCCTCCTGGCGGGGAGGGGTCGGGGGGCGGGCGGCTGCCCGGGGAACCCACCGGGCGGGGGGGGGGGGGGGTCGGGCGGCAAGGGAGGCTCCTCCTCCAGCGGAGCGGCTACAGTATTCGAGTTCGGGTCCGGGAGGGACAACACTGGGGATGCAGGATGGCAGACGGTGACGAGACGACGGGCTGGAGGGCGACGAGGGGCCCAGACCCAAGTATTTTGGCGGACGGGTCCAGGAAATTATGGAAATCGAGCATCGATAGGCACAGTGGATCCCCGTCGTCGTGGGAGAGGTACGGTGCGCACTGTATCGGGTTGGAGGCCAAAGGCGACGGCAACAGAGAAGGCTAAGGGAATTGCTACTGATGCCGGCAGAAAAGGCCCGGGTCCTGCGAACCCTCCGACCAGGACGCACACTGAGGAGCAGAGGCCTCGGTCATGGAAGGAGGTTTGCACGCCAGTGGTTACGAAAAGTCCGATGTCGATGGAATTTGTCTCACCGATGTCGGTTGGAGGAGGGCTTCGGGCGTATTTTTCCGCCGAGGAAATAGCGATGGTTTCAGAATTCTGGAAGAACACTCTGGTGTTGTATGTGTTAGGGAACAAGCCGTTCTATGGCCAAATCCGGGGTTATGCGGACCGAGTCTGGAGACCCAAAGGTAGCATGGAATTCTTCTCCAGGGAGAATGGATTTTACTATGTCAAATTTGGACTAGCGGAGGATGTGTCCAGGATTCTGCAGGGAGGGCCTTGGTCATTTGATGGGAGACTCATTATATTGAAGGAGTGGACGCCGGAGCTGAGATGTGAGAAGGAGGTGCTGAACGCGATTCCCATCTGGATCCGATTTTCAGAGTTCCCAGTGAAGTATTGGAGCATCCCGCTTCTCATGAGACTTGCCACCTTGTGGGAAAGCTGATCAAGGCAGATGAGACCACTGTTTTCCGCACCAGACTGATGTATGCCAGGGTCTTCGTGGAGATCAAGGCGGGCTCGGAGCTTCCGAATATGCTGGAGTATCAGGTACCGTCTGGGGAGGTTCTGACACAGTCGGTGGAGTATGACTGGGTCCCACCCATGTGTTCTCACTGCGAGTGCTTTGGGCACACTACCAGTGCGTGCAAATATAAGGGGAAGGAGGCCGCCAGGCCACAGGCGGTTCAGACGGAGGCACCTGGGTTGGAGAAGGCTCCCAGTCACTTGCCTGGGGAGACGGCGCCAGACAGATATATGGAGGAGGACACAGTGATGGAGGTCGACATGAGGCTGGAGTCAGGATCACCGCAGAGACAGGAGAGCACGCAGGGTGCACTGGTCCCTTTCACACCACAGAGGACTATGGTAACCAGGGGCATGAGCGCGGCTGACAGTGGTCAGATGGTGGTGGCGGCCTCCCCGGCGCTCATGGTATACAGCAGCAGGAAAAGACACGCTCCGGCCACACTGGAGGATATCCCACAGGCGAGGGATATGGATGACCAAACTGAAGCCAATCCTGACTGGACACTTACTCTGAGCAGGATTCTGGCCCATCTTGCTCCTTCCTCCATGGTAGATGCAGTCATTGATCAGGCGGATGAGACACTTCCCTCGAGTGTCGATCCAGACGAGTTCCAGGGGGACCTCTCATCTATAAATTAAATGTCGGTCCTAGCATGAAACATTAGGGGGGGTGTTCCATTGGACGATGGAGGGAGATTGGAGGGGTTCTGAGGAGAGAGTCGTGTGACATTGCTATCCTGCTGGAGAAGAAGATTAGAGGGGCCGCTATGCTCTCGCGTAGGACTCCGGCAAACTGGGATCACATCCACAACTTAGATCTTTGCGGTATGACAAGGATCTGGGTTAGGTGGAACCGAGGTAGCTGGGAGGGGGTGCAGATCCATAAATCAGAACAACTCATTGGCATTACTTTCGAGAACAAAGGTGGGTTTCGATTCATCCTGGGTGCTGTATATGGGCACAATGACCGGAGACTCCGGGAGGCTTTGTGGGAGGACATTGTGCACCTGGGTCTTACAGCGGACAGCATGCATCTCCCTCTACTCATCATGGGAGATTTCAATGCTATGCTACTTCGTCAAGAGAAGGTGGGAGGTCGTCCTGTTCCGGACTCGATCTTATATGACTTCCAGAGGTGTCTGCTTATGTCAGGAATGCGGGAGCTGGAGAGAGCTGGACATATCTGGACCTGGCACAACAAGGCTATACATAATTGGATTGCTTGTCAGTTGGATCGGACCTTGGGCAATAGTGAATGGTTCAGGTGCTTCCCGAACTCGGTGGCGGAAGGTCTTGCAGCGGGTACTAGCGACCATTCTCCTATCCGGGTTGGCCTCTGTGAGAGACCCACCTTGCGGGCGTGGTCGTTTCGGTATAACAACGGCTGGTATCTGTCGGCTGGATATGAGGAGGTGGTTATGGAAGAGATGCAGCACTTCCGGGAAGGCACGGCTCAGTTCCGCATGGTTCATAAACTCAAGCAGATCAAGCGTACTCTCAGGGGTTGGGTGAGGACGAGACCGAGGTCTTCTCTGGCGGATAAGGAAGCCGAGCTTCGGGACACTCAGGTGGCTCTCCAGGCTGACATTCTGAACGGGGAGTTGGCGGCCAAGGAGAAGATCTTGATTGAGGAGGTCAGCACCATGAGACTGCAGGAGGAGATTAGTGCGGCACAGAGGGCTAAATGTACCTGGCTCAAAGATGGAGACCGCTGCACCAAATTCTTCTATGATGTGATCCGCACCCGTCAGCACCGGAACAGCATCCCCAGACTTCTAAATGCCGAGGGACGTCTTGTGGGAGACCCGGTGGAGATTCAAGAGGAGGTCGTCAGATTTTACACTGACTTATATAAGCAGACGGATTACACTAGCACATTCTCAGCCCTTGTCACGAAGAGGCTGGTGTCCCACCATGGGATTAGCCTGCTTTTGGCACCTGTGAGGATGGAGGAGGTGGAAGACATTGTGATGAAGGCTAATCCCAACAAAGCTCCTGGGCCTGATGGCTTCTCTTCAGGATTCTTTAAGCGACACTGGGGTGTGCTTAAGGCCCCTATTCTGGCGGCGGTACAGGAGTTCTTCACGGAGGGCAGACTTCTGAAGGAGATGAATCACACCTTCTTGACGCTGGTGCCTAAGAAGGAGGGAGCGACCTCGCTTGCAGATTTTCGGTCCATTGCTTGCTGTAACTTTCTTTATAAGATTATCACTCATCTTATGTGCAGACGTATGGAGGGAATTATGCAGGAATTGGTGTCCCAGAATCAAGCAGCGTTCATCAAGGGCCGGTCGATAGCGGAGCACAGCCTGCTAGCTCATGAGATGGTGAGGGAGTTCAGCAAACCTGGGGGATGAAGGCTTGTGTGAAGCTTGACCTCCGGAAAGCCTATGATACGGTCAACCGGGACTTCTTGTGTCACTTGATGCTTGCCATGGGGTTCGACGAGAGGTGGGTTGCGAGGGTGAGGGAGTGCATTTGTTCCCCTACTTTCTCAGTCCTCATCCAGGGCACGCCTCATGGCTACTTCAGGAGCAACAGGGGGTTGAGGCAGGGTGACCCCCTCTCACCGTATTTATTTACCTTGGTGATGGAGTACTTTACATGCTTGATGGACACGGCGGTGCATAGCAAGAGGATCGTCCCCCTTTTCCGGTTGGTGAGTCCGGTTGTCTCCCATTTGATCTATGCTGACGACTTATTGGTGCTACTCCAGCCTTCTATGCGGGGCATGAGAGCGCTCTCTGACATTATGGAGGAGTTCGGGCGGCTATCTGGACTCCAGTTGAACAGGAAGAAAAGCAGACTCTACTTCAGTTCCCGGTGTACTCTGCAGGAGGAGAGAGCCTTCGCCTTGGGAGTGGACAAAGGCGAGCTCTCAGTGAAATACTTGGGGGTCCCGCTGACGGTCAACTATGCCAGAGAGCAGGATTGTCACAGCTTGGTGGATTTTGCTCAGAGGAGAGTGGAAGGCTGGCAAGCTGCGGGTCTATCATTTGGCGGACGGATTGAGTTGGTGCGTTCGGTTATTGCTGACATCACGATGTTCTGGCTCCAGTCTATCCAGATCCCTACGGCTACTATTCGTAAAGTGGAGGCCATCTGTGCTGACTTCATCTGGAGGGGAGGGATGCATGCGATCTCATGGGACCAGCTTTGTCGTCCTCGGGAGGAAGGAGGAGTGGGGTTGAGGCTCTTCATGCGGTCAAGAAGGCAGCTTGTGTGAAGATGGCCTGGAGATTCATTAAGGGGGGTCACTTTGGGCGGAATGGATGGCGAACAGATACTTAAGGAGGACTAACTTCTGGGCCTGCAGGATAGACAACAACTTCTCGGTCACGTTTAAGGTCATTCTGAGGTGTCGACCGGTGCTTCAGACCGCTATCTGCAGGAACATGAAAGATGGGACGACTACCGACCTCTGGCTTGACCCTTGGTTGGGTTCCAGATCATTGCTCGAGATATTGGGAGGTCAGCTGGACAGAGAGGCGGACAGGGGCTCACATGCAGTCGGATCATCAGAGATGGAGTTTGGAGGCCAGAAGGATATCCGTATACTGCTCAGCTAGCTGAGGAGATTCGCCTTATTACTATTGACTCTAGCCAGCATGAGGATTCCTGGAGCTGGGCCGGCCCAGGTACGGGGGGCGGGTCAGGTCTATTCTGCTTTCGTAGCTACTATGACTTGGTTCGGACCCACCACGACCGGGCTGAGGGGATAGACTTCATTTGGGGTAAGGGGATTGCCCAAAAAATGCAACTATGTGCATACCGGCTACTACGGGGTAGACTGATGACGAGAGACAGACTCCTCAGGTTTGGGATGTAGATCCCAGATGCCAAGTGTGTGCTATGTAATGGGGAGGAAGAATCTATAGGGCATCTCTTCTTTGTATGTCCGATGACCTGGCACATTTGGACTGAGCAGTACGTGCAGCTGAGAGGAGGAGTTGGGGTGGATAGAGACATCCGAAGCATTCTCAGCTGGATCCGAGATCACAGAGGCATGGATCCGGGGTGGGCCAGAAGAGCCAGAGTTCGTCTCGCCGCGTCCGTTTGGCACATCTGGAAGGAGCGGAACAGACGTATTTTCGAAGGCTTGACTACCCCCTATTGGAATTCTACATAACATAGAATTCGATGTATCAGTAATGGCTCCATAATATTATAATTTGGGGCATGAGAAGATGTGATATTTATGTATTGTAATACCTTTTCCGCTATATGCGAGGAATAAATTCACCATTGTTCCAATATATATATATATATATATATATATATATATATATATAACTTCGGTCATATATTACCCCAATCTTCTTTTGAAAATTTAATTTTCTTTTTATCCAACTTCTAAGATTTGTACCCTTCTTGTAGCTCGGGGTAAATTACACCCTCTCTCACTCTCTTCTAATTTATTCAAGGAATTTAACCAACCATACACTTTATTTTCAACAATATGCCCCCCGTTTTGAAGCCAGTAGTCACACTGTCAAGAACGAGGGTTCATATGACGAACCTACATAACAGAGGTGAATTGTTCGCACAGAAGTGGGGAGGGGGTAATGGTAAGTGGTAGTATGTTTCGACAATATGGTATTCATTTGTCTACCCAGTCAAAGAGATAGTGTAGTAGACTAGTAGGCATTTAAGTGCTAATGACGAAAACTTGAAAGGAGAGAAGTGCTAAAAGTAACTTCAAGCATTTACTTATTCTTTTACTCAAAGAATCCCCTATGTCAACTCAAAAGGGAACCACCCTACACGACCGAATGGGTGGGGGTTTTGTTGGAAGCTGTCTTGGGTACAAGGAATTCCCAAGATATTTATATATAAAAAAGGTGCATAGCTTGGCATTTGATGAACTGTCGAACAAAAAAATAGGAAGAAGGAAAGCACCAATGCTGCACGAAGCTCATGCTGAATGGGCACGGAGTATAAAAGAAAATAATGAAAGTGGGGAGGAGAAGCAGCCAGGCTCATTCTCTTTGTTTTCTGGGTCCAAAGCAGTGCTTTGTTTCATGCTTTGTTTCCTGGCCAAATCAAGGTTTTGACTTTTGATGCTTCTTACTGTACATAGCAAGATATGAACCAAACTTTTAGATCTTCTTGTATAGTTCACCCAAAAGCTTATCTGGTAAATATCTTCGATATCTGATCACCGGTAGTATGATCTGTCAGTATATAGTAATAAGGTAAGTTTTGGTATCCTTTCTGGCCTTCTGGATTTGTGGGAAGCCCCTTGCTCATCCATAGGTTCCTTCTTGAACTTAGGTTGGTAGCTGATTGTAAGAATTCATTGGATATTTCCATGGAGCCTTCTCAATATCAAGTTGTGTTCCATAACCGAAAAGGCTTAGATGATGATGTTATAATTCTTTTGTAGAAGGATATATATGTAATTTTTTTTCCTTTCATAGATAGTTCTACTGATGGCACCAACGATGTCACATAGTCTAGCTATTATCTAGCTGTCTCTTTTGTCTTTTGCAATTTCTATTTCCTATATATGCTTGGCCAAGAGCCTTAATGAAATTATCCCATTTAGTTCTAGTGTAGCTCATTCTCTACATCTTTAATCATATGCCCGTTGTAAATAGTAAAGAGAGAAGATATCTTGTTGTATTAAATTTGGAAATGTCTAAGCATAGGTTGTTTATTATTTAATTTGTCATAGGAAGATGTGCAGCCATATTATAGTACACACACACACAATTATTAGAATTACTTGAACTCTGACACATTGTAGCATTTCCGTGTATTAATGAGAACCTTGTTGTATGGTTGCATGCACAAGGCATCTTGACACTTTAAGTTTGAGGTTTCTTCATGGGACCCAAAATGAAATCCTTAAAAGGTTTAGTTGAGAATTTAATATACAGATCCCTTTATGGCACAGCTGGAATTTCCTACTATGGCGGGATTTATATCATATTCTCAATTAATCAAACACATGGGACGCTTGTCGCATTCTCAATTAATCCAGCACATGGGACCATATGGAAGCAGTAGCACATAGGGGTACACGGGCACATGTAAGTGAGAAAGCGACACGTGAATGTCATTGTAGGAAGTTCCCTGTATGTTAGCAGATACCATCTTCTCCAATCGAGAATTTTAGTATATGCTTTTGCACAAAATCAAATCGAGGTAACTTGTTTACTTTAGTCCATGTCATTTTATTGATGTTGTCCGATGTCCCACTGGTGAGACTTGTTCTCTTCATGGCAGTGACACCAGTTGTATGCTTATTTGTTGTCACCGTATCATTTCTTCAATATTTTTTTCCTTTCTTGCCTTATTCCCTTCTCAGGTTGACATATGGGAAGATCGTAAAGTGTTTGGCTCTCATGGGCAAGTTTTGAAAGAACAGCTTTTGAAGAATCTAAGCGGAAATGGCAAAAGTATTACTTACGAGATGGTAAGATATCGTAGCTGTGTTTAAATGATTCTGAGCATGTAATGTGCAACACTCTCATTGTTGTTTGTGTGACGTCAGAAACCGCGTGCTAGTGGAGATACGATACAAAAGCTCATATCTGGTTATGTCCAAGTTAATGATGGCCCTGTAGATGAATATGCCGTATTTGGAAAATGTAGAACAGCTATCAGCTTTATTGAAAAGTTAGAGAAGGAATCTGGAGCTGAGTTTAACTTAGGTAATTCCACCAGCTCCTTGTTTTATTTATTGCCACTTCGAATGTAAACATGATTTTGATTAAAGTGTTCTGTCATTCTTTCTTTTAAACACTTTTAATATGATCTAGTTAGAGTGATAGCCATTTTTTGGATCCCTATGAGTATGTTTGACATCATGATTATTGTGTAAAAAGGTATTTTGTGGGGGCATTGGATCAGTCTTATCAGATATGAGTCGAGACTGTATAGTTAAAGATCTTAAATTTGGTCTTTTAGCGATATGGGGCATTGTATCCATGTTATCAAATACTATATTTGTTTGCCAACATGTTGCTGGTGCATTTGCCAACTGAAAGTAGCAAATTGGTAGCTTCTCACTATGTGTATTTATGTAATAGTAGTGTCTGTTCTTCATATTGTTACATTTTAATCTGAAACAAACATTTTTTTAATCTTCAATTTTCAGTCTGATAAATAGGATGCATGTTGCACTATAAAGCCTGTTTGTAATGTAGATATGGCATTTCTATGATATATGAGTGCCGCTTACATGGGGTAGGGCTACATTTAGTTCACCTTAACTCTAGCATCTTTTATAGTTATGGTTTAATTAGCACTCTTCAGTAAGATACTGGGATTCTCCTCTAACCCACTAGGAGGTGGTAGTCTGTGCAGATAATAGTGGGTCAGGATTTGGCATTTAGAATATTTTCCAAGGTGTCACGAACTCTTTTTACCGGAGACTTCGTTACGTGTTTGTAAATTAAATGGGCATTTTTAATTATACACACACATGCGACGACTCAAAGTTGTTAAAGGCGTGTCTTAGGTGCACGGGGTTCCAACTTCAGCTTCTCCTCGGTGCATTGGGGCAAGGCTCCCTTTGTAAAGCATGCCTCTCTTGGAGCCTCATGCTGAGCCTCATGTCCAACTGAGGCGTGCCTTATGCATATACTAAATATACATTTCCTTTTATATGATTTATTTTACTGATCACCACCGTTGGATCATTGTTGTATCCTTTCGAAGAGAAGAAACTGAAACACCACTGTTGGATCATTAAGTCATATACCTTTCAAAGAGAAGAAACTGAAGTACCACATTTAGATCATTAAGTTATGTCTTTCAAAGAGAAGAAACTGAAACACCAACATTGTATCATTAAGTTAATATGCCTTTAACTGAAACGACTTCCACATATCAGAAGGAAAAAAAAACCCTAAACTCTTCTTCCCAGTCTGTCTTTTCTGAAATCTGAAACATCTCACAGTTCCCTGGTCCTCAATTAAACTTATTATAATAATAATTTATTATTATTAGAGTTATTATTATTTCATTTTCTTCAGCCATGCCTTGAACATCTAATGCTTTTATTTTTCTTCTCTTGTATTCAGCTTTTTTCCTTCTTTTATTCTTACATTGTTTTGCTTTCCTATTTGTTGTTGCTTTCAACGCCTTCATTGTTCACGAACCAACACTCTCCTTCCCTTATGTAACTCATTCTGTCCTCTGGTTTGTTTTTCATGTACTTTTTTCATGTGAAGCCATACCTCTAGTGAATATTATTTTAATTCTTTTGAGTAAATGTGCGCCTCACGAGGCTCGTGCCTCCATCTTTGCGCCGAGGTGTGCCTTGCGCCTCTAGTAACTTCGCTATGACCCAATGTGACCTCTGTAGTTTTTAGTTTCACATTGTAAAATCAAATCACCTGAACAAGATATGAATACATTTTCTCTTTCCATACTATTCAGGGAACATTGGTGGACCTGGAGTTTTGGAGGAGTTGAAAGGGCATTATGGATTTCTGAGAGACTCTGTTGAACAACTGAAATTAGCTGAATCATCTAGAGCAACATTATTGTCTCATCTAAGAGAGGCATTTCACGAACAGGTGTGTCAGCTGATGGTTTTTTCCATTTATGTCATGACTTATGGTAGTCTAGCACTGAGTGGAGTATGTTTTCCGTTGTATTACTATTTCTAATTTTGGTAAATAAACTGATTCGGTTTGTTTTCAGGAGCATAAAATCGGACACATCCGTAACCAGCTCCAGGTATTATTTTTTACTGTGTGTGAATTAGTATTTTGGCCTGATAATTTGGGTATGTCAACTGTGTCTTTTTTTTGATAATTTTCTGAGTAGTATGTTTTGATATTTTGTGTATGCTGTTTCCAAATATGCTTGTTATTTATAGCATTTCTTATATGTTTTGAATATGTAGTCCTTGATAAATAATAGTTAGGAATTTGACTATGGAGCGACTTTCTTACTCGTCAAAGACAAATAGCCTGATTAATATGTCCTTAACACTGGGATGTGAGGAACGAGCAGTCCCCAATTGTTGGGTTCCTTCTAGAACTTCATAAACAAGATTTTTTACGGATAAATTGACGAAGAAGATGTTTGAAGATTTCTGCAAGTTGAACCTATAGGAGGGATGAGGAAAGGAGATATATGTCAATGATATTGCTATTCTCGTTTAAGGTGATACCTCAGTCTTGTGCCCTTTTTAAGTTTTTAAGTCTAAGATTGTTTCTATAAGTCTCTCCATATTTGAGGATTTCCATTGCGTTTGTTGGTCCATCACATATAGTGCAATGTTAGTAGGGGGCTAGTTTTCCAAACCTGTATTAAATGTTCTTTAGTGTATAAAAAAAGCAAAGTGGCCAGCTTCCCTGACCGTCTAGGCGGCCAACTTCTTCTCCGACGGGAAATATTTTCATGTATGTCGATCAAGTTATTTCATTAAGACGTGTTGCGAAAATCCCGAAGTCTCAAGGTTGCTAGATGGTTGGCTACTTTTTTCGCAACATCAAGATATTCAATTAGATGGGATAAAATTCATATATTATCAGTTTACAAACTTTCCTGCTATTTTAGCCATCATCGTTAAGGTTATTACTGTTTGTCTCGCTTCCCATGTGCATGACTCGCAATAGATGACATCGCTAAGAGACATCATAGACGCATGACTATGGAAATTCTTCTGTGTGTTTCGGTTAACGTTTAGCTTTGGTCTGAACATATTTTCATAAGTTTGTTCCTCATCGACGAGATTCTCTCTATACTTACAATTACAACATAATGTCAATTACGTTATGTTGTCCAAACCAGTAAACCAAACGGGCCCTTGGTGTTTTTTCCTTACCAGAAGTTCTGCAAATGTGCTCCATATTTCCTATCTAGGGTGCTTTGTTGAACATGTTTTGTTATGACGACTCTATCCGAATGAAACAGATTATCTATTTGGTCCACTTAAGTGCATCTTCTTAGGATGCAACGCCATGCACAAGGGCTACAAATGTTACGATCTGATCACCAAACATCTTTGTATGTCCTGTCTCATTCTTTGAGCATCTTTCCTATTATGATCTACCTAATCATCTCTTTCCATTACCGCCTTCCTCGAGACTAATACCTCAAAAACAACAAAGTTTCATATGCATCCCTCTTTCGTATTCTTCATGACCTACGAGGTAGTATCACCAGATCGCTGTTCTTCTTTGAATTTTCCTTGTGCGTCCATGCATACACAAATGCTGATTAGGCCGGTGATGTTTCTTATCGGAAGTCTACCACTGGTTTTTGTATATTTCTTGGTGACTACCTAATCTCGTGGAAGCCCAAGAAACGACATATTTTCTCGATCTAGTGCTGAGGCTGAATATTGTTGTGGCTGCCATGACCGTAGACATCATATGGTCATCTCCTTGCTGATATGGGTGTTACCATATCGCAGTCGCTCCTTTTCATTGTGATAACAATAGCTCTTTAGATTGCCAGCTATTCGGTGTTAGATGAGCGCACAAAGCATATTGAGATTGATCATCACTTCGTTCAACATCACTATCTTGTTGGGACGAACACCCTTCCCTTTGTCACCTCCCAGCTTCAGATTGCAGCCTTTCTCACTAAGGCCTACACATTCCAACTGCATTGGTTTCTGATAAACAAACACTTACTGGTTTGTCAGAAGGGGGGTTGTCAAGTATAGCTCTGCCTTAGTCATAAACTTGCTTGCATAGCTCTTTAGTTTCTTTTAGCTCTTATGTTTTTTGCGCATCTAATCCAACATTGGAAAGGCATGGAGAATCTCCTATCTATTGTCCTCAATAAATAGTCTTTCGCCAAATGCACGAAATCAATCCTTTTTTTTAAACAAACCTTACAAATCAACTTTCTGAAAAGTATCTAGCATAAATTATGGAGTATTCTAGATGTAGCGTTTTCTTCTATATTTTTGTACTCAGCTTGGTATTATAGGATCTCTGCTATGTCTTTCCATGCTTGAAGTAAGGCTTATTGTTTTTTCTTTCTCCAGGTTGCCCAGTCGCGATACGAGCAACTAGGGAAGCTACTGTCTGGGCAAACGGTGTCAAGATTGCCTGATCAACAGCCTAATGAAGTACCGCCTCCCCCACCTTCGTCTTCCTTCATTGAAGCTCCACCCCCGCCTGATTATCCGCCTGATTCTCCCAGTGTAGACATGACACTGTCCACCCCCCCTCACTACACCGAACAGCAGCCTCAGGGTCCTTCTGTCGACACCACCTACACTCAGTCCACCAATGAAGTGTACCCAAAGACATCTTCTGCTGCCGAGGTGGCAGCAAAGCTTATGACATCCTCCTCCTCGGCCCATATGCTCAGCTATGTTCTCTCTTCCTTGGCCACTGAGGGTGTTATTGGCCAATCAATGAATGACGACTATCTGTCCGATGGTAACAAGCGGCTCAGACTCCACAACAGTGGCCTCAGCAGTGTGCCTTGTTACATGCCCCAAACCCAGCAGCCAGCACCCCCACCCTTCCCACATACTGGCTTATTCCAGCCGTCACCTGCACCACTGCCGCCCACCATCTCACGTATCCCCCCTCCGCTACCAGCATCTGTTACTGCTTCCCCCCAGTTTGGTCAGACAGCAGGACAGATGACGAACAATCGCTATATGTATGGGTCGCCAATGCCTCCATCCCAACTGTCTCCTTATCCGGTGGTTGGGGTGCCTCCATATCCGGGGCCACGGAACCCTTACCATAACCAGGGATCTGACAATGGTGGTCTCTTCAACCAGCAGCCGCTGATGGCAGGACCACCACCAATGTCGAGGCAGTAAGAGAGTGGTTTAGTTAGAGGGCAAGGCCATCTTGATCAGATACTTGAGAGAGATTTCAGGCCTGAATGTTGTTGTAAACTCTGCTTCCGCTGATTGGGCTTGCCCTGGTCGATATACATAGAATACCATGTTAATTTCTACAACAAGAGTAAAGTGACAATTTATATACATGTATGTATGTTATGACTAGATCATAATATGAAGGTGTTAGAAGGAAGTTCAAAAGCGTTTTAGTGAGAAATTGGATTTTAGACAAGTGCTGCTTTTGTTGGCTGCTGTTTCTTCGACAGTTTTTTTTTAAAATCTTGGGAATGAATTATTGTGCTATAGAGTTGAGATCATGTTTCGATAGTTCACTTCTGGTGATGTATTTCTTTGTGGCTTTCTTAGAAGCAGCAGCCAGCAGGTCATGCTGTTGTTGCAACTGCTGCGAGAGCCCTTGCAATTATTGTTCAGATTTGCAGGTGTCTCTTGTGATGTCTTTGATAATGGTTTAAGCACGTGACTTCCAATTCTGGTTTCAGTAATCTCATTCAGGTATGCTGTCGTCATCTCTCGTTAAATCCAGTATGTCCCATATCAAAGTCATGTTGTACTTTGCAGATAATTGGTGCCAACTGTAAAGCAACTTATTTGATGAGTTACAGATGAATGAATAATTTGTCCCCAATCAAATGAGGGAATGAAGGTTAGGTTTAGTTTTGGGATGAAGTTTACAAATTTTGCTAATTTGTGATACTAGGTTGAAGATTCGCAATGAGTATGGAGTAGAAGATAGAGGACTTTATCTTGTGTATATAAATCAAACATATCATGTTCTTTCTGCACATGTAGAAGATAAGAGGACTTCATCTTGTTTGAAGTTTATCCACGTATGTTCTTTGTACTGCAAAATTGGTGTAAAAGTCAAGTGTTTCTTAAGGATGGTAAAACTAGCCGTTGAAGTACATATATAGGATCATATAGAGATTTGATGCCTGCAACCTTTGCACTTAGGTTGAAAGGAACAATCTGCAGCAGGATGTAACGTACTTAAGCTTGATTCTTTTGGTTACGCCTTGTTCAAAATGAATGAAAACGAGGATAGAGAGAATTAATTACATGAAGTTAGGTTTTGTGCTTATTGTTCCCTTCTACAGTACCTACTTTCCAGCATCCAACTTTTTTGAGAAGCAACAAATTTCTAATTGTCATTTCCCATCCCTTCTTTCCCTTTTCTTTTCTTTGTTCAGCTGCTAAACTTTTCATTTATAAAATAGTCTTAATCCTGAAATAGAAAAGAATGTGCATTAATGCCATGAAGCTTGGAATTGGAAGTATTCGATCCAAAATATGTATTTTAAACTTTTGGTGAGCAGGAACATGCAATTATATGAGGTTCAGGTGTCTCCCTAATATAGCTTTATAGTTGATTAGAGAATACATGTGGAAGTCATTTCATGAATGCTGATACCAGTCAATTGAACACTATAGGGGCGATACACATGAAAGTTAATTTAGGTAATAACAGGCAAGAGTTTGAAGGATCTTTAGTATATATGGGATAATCCACAGTTTATTAGAAAGTATATTCACTATTAAATTTGAATTTCAGTGTACTACATGACTTGATGGGTGCACTCTTATACGCATATTTTTGTCCTAATGCGACAAAGACTAGTTGAGCATATTATATAGATCCATACATGAGTGGCTAGTTACCTTCTGTATTAGACTATAGAATACACTTTCAAGTTATCAACTTCAAAGTTTTCTAATATGACTTGGTTCAAGTGAGATTTTTGCAAATTCCCTATAGCAATTGTATCAACATACCTCGTCGTCTACTCCTTATAGTTTAGGAGAATTTAAAGGGTGCTCCCTTCATTGGATGAGGTTGAAATACATAGTCAAACGGTAGGACTATCTACTAGTGAACTGGCCATCTAAGTTTTATGGCATGGCTTTCTTATGCTCATAGCTACGAAGCTAGGAATCTGCAACATACATAGAGGATTGGCCCCAGGTTGACAGCCACTCTCGAAAACTGTTGTCAATTCGATTGAACCCATTTTGATAGGGGAAGGCTTAGATGACGCTGATGATGGTTCAAGTGGAGATTCAAATAGGGCTGACGGATTGCTCCATGTACCTACATCTTAGTGCATGTTGGGCTTCTTGGAAGATGTGCATCGTGCATACATTTTATCTTCTGCTTGACAGCCACGTAAGTTCTGATATCACAATGAATTAAAGGGATACTTTGAGAGATGTTTAGAATTTATTATGGAGAGAGTATCCACGGCTATTTCTAATGCCCAGCAGAATGAAGACACGGATAAGAGGAGATTCTTAGTAGGATTGTTACGCTCATGAAACTCGAAAACTCGGTAGAAGTCTGTGGCATGTCATTTCAAACACGTATCGGACATGATACATATACTCCAAAAAAAACATTAGGACACCAAAATTGTTGTCTGTGTCGCCTTCTCAATATTTTCGTGTCCCCTATTCATGTCCATGCAACATAGATGACATGTGAAGGCTGGATGGGTATGTTAGGTGGCCATAATGTTTTCTATCTCAAACCCAAGATTTTTGGAGGTATTTGGAAAAAAAAGGTTTTTTTTCTTCTGGTCTATGGTTGGAGATGGTGAAGAATTATTGCATGATGATCTGGAAAATATTCATCTTCTGTATGTAGTACCTACAGAGACAAAAATATGTACCTATCACTTAGGTGCATTTTTCTTGCTAAAGTCTTTGCTTACGATTTAAGAGATTGCAATAATCTTACATGCGCCATACACGCTACTGGAATAAAAGGTTTGTGGATGTTCTGAGTTAAAGATCTCCATTTGCCTCCAGTTGAGAGTTTGTAAGCTATGTATATGGCTCTCTCTTAATGGTCAATGCTACAGTTGTTGTCACAAGAACACATTTCTTGGTATAGTATATAATATGTATGTCCATGAAACTCTATAGTTTTCTAACTCTTGTACTATTATTGGCTTATTAAGTTTGGTAAGTTGTTTCTCTTGTGTATAGTACTGCTTGGTGTTTTTTTGGTCAGTATGGTTTTTTTTATTATTATAGCATTTAGTTATTGAACCTGCATAATGCTAAACTTATGATCAATTTATCTTTAATGAACCACCATGATTGATATATAAAATTCTATCATTTGATTTACTGTCTCGTTGTTAGATAAAAAGATAATACCAGAAGTGGCAAATGATGTGAAATTGATCAAGTGCGGGGAGAATTTCGGAGAACAGCAAAACCATTGCCAATGTAAGCCACCTTTTGGCGAGCTTCCTGGAGGGATTATAACCATGCATGTTGTTGTGCAGCCATCATCTACAAAGACAAAGACCGGTAAGTTGTATCTAATTTTCTTATGCCGTAGGGTTGGGGCTTCAAAACTTGTTCTTCATTCCTTATCAGGGTCTATATCCATGTGCTATTTCCTGTAGTGTTGTAGTTTTCTGTTGTACCATCTCCAATTCTAAAAAATATGTAAGGTTTGCTAGGCCAGGCCGGCATGCAATTTCGTGTGCTGGTAAGCCGTTGAATGCAGAAAACTTGATAATCCTGAGAGCATGACAATCTTAAAGTAGAGTTAAAGAGAGTTCTAAAATCAGAAAGATCTATACCTGGTAGAAGAATAAATGGATATTAAAATTTATCTTTGCAAGATTGCAAAATAGAATAAACAAGGTAATGGCTGTTGATGGCTTGAAGGCACCTGAGGGTGATTGTTTGTTTAACTTTAGTTTGATTACCGTTAAACAGTAAGACATATGACTCTTCAAGAAGGTGAGATGTATTCATGTAACCTTAAAAGTTAAACCCATCATTCCCTGAATAAATCCAGCTGTTACTGGTATACAGTACGCCTAAAATATACCTTCAGTTAATAGAATATATTGTGTGTTAGTTCTAAATGTAAGTCTGCTAATGATGTCCTCTATTTTTATACTAAGTGTATCTTTTGAGCTTAAGCTGCGTATCCAGAATTATGTGTGAAAACCTGCCTAAGATTCTAATCTATATATAAAACCCCAAAATAGAATCCTAAACGACTTAAATTCAGTTTACTAGTCCTATTTGTATTTAAAAGAAATCTAATTATTATAGGATGCTAAATAAGAAGGTATCCTAAATAGGATGTGACAACCCTAAATATTTAGGCTAGGATTCTAAATATGATATAAATACTAAATAGGATACAAGTTCTAAAGTATTCCTTCCAAATAATATGTATTTTTGGTGATAAGTGCTAATTTCAGCTCGACTTATTGCCTAGGAATTTGGCACCAATATAGAGGGTTGGAAACGGGTCAAAACTGGTCCTAGATACTTTTTTCGAATCATTTACTATGCTCCAGAGCAAATCCATTCTGATGGGAGTGTTGGATTTTGCCCTGGCACAGGTTTAGATTGGGCCACATCATGCTGGCAAAGTTTGTAAAACCTTCTATATTGGTGTGCACGGTTTGAGATGATGGTTTATTTTTAGAAGTTCTTTTTAGATGTGTTTAGGACACGGATACGGACAGTCACCACACGTGCCTGTTCAGAAATTTCTATAACCAAAGTATAGTAGAATATATGTGGTCCAGCGCTAGGTAAGTTGTGAGTGAAGGGCCGTGTCAGTCCCAGGTTTTACAAATTTAGCCACGGTGTGGTCTAATCTCAGCCCGTGCCGGCTCGGCACGAGGGCTTACTGGCACACAAAAGTTGTGTTCTGGCTCAGCCCACCTTACACCTTTATTGACACAGGCTCCATTTTCTGGTCATCACCTTGAAGCTATTTATTTACTAGTTCAAATGCTTTACGTTGGAAGTTTGCTGCGGCATTGTCATGTATTTTTCACTTTTGAGTTCGTTGATGGTATTTTGAATATGGAGAAACTATGTTGATGTCCGTATCTGTGTCCTAATTGTAAAACATAGGTGACTACTTGTTGTACCTATTTGAAAATGTTCACATCCCGTATCTGTATCTTGTCTCAAGTCCGTTTCCATATTCGTGCAAAACAGCTGATAAAGCTTTCACTGTATCTAATTTATTCTTTGTTTCTGCTGCCAGAGACTACATCATGGTCCCATATAATTTCTGTGTCCCTAACTCAGAGTCGATATCGAGTTAATTATTATTCAGAGTCGATATCGAGTTAATTATTATTCGTGATTCATTGTTTCTTTGCTTTAACTTCTAGTTCTATAGTGTTTCATTACAAGCTGGGTCACAGTTTGAGTAGTTACCATTTTTTTTTTTTTTTTGCAGAAAAGAAGATAAGAGTTGCCTAAGAAGAAAGGCTGTGCATACTGCATCTTATAGAATTAAGAATAATGGTGTTGGATCATCTTCCATGGAGTTGTGCTGAAGAAGGGCTCTGGCTTACTCTTGTCAGGCATTTCACCTGTCAATGGCAAGGTAGTCTCATCCATGTACTGTTCATCGTCGTAAGCCGGTTCGATCCAATTAATGATTTTAGTGAACCCTGTCTATGTTACTCTAAAGATATACATACTATGATCATATGAATAAAGGGAGCGGATCGGGAGCCCCGTCCGCGGAGCCCCGCCGAAGCCCCGCCCTCCCTTAGCCGTTGGATCGCGCGGGCGGGGGTGGGCCCCACGCGGGCCCCGCGCGATCCGATGGTGCGGGGGGGGGCGGGGCTTCGACGGGGCTCCGCGGGCGGGGCCTTTGATCCGCTTCCATGAATAAATATTAACATGTTTTGAGTGAAACTCCACTCATCAGTGAAACTGTGGTTGTGGTTCTACACCCTTTCTCCCAGTGTCCAAATTGTCTTAGAATCGTTCAATTGTTGTCACAGGATTGAGGATTCATTTGGACCAGTAGAGTTACTCCATGGAGGAATTCTGAAGTTCCAGTGGATGGTAGTTTCATGAAACTCGTTGCAGGTGAGTTTTAAATTTTTTCATGATGGTCACAATTTGTAATTTAGAGGAGGAGACATAAGGACTGCAATCATTCATAAAGTGATGACGAGGGACAGTGTCAGGCTCGAGTGTTACTAGGTCTTTCGGGCACTCACTCGGTCAGTTGTGCATTTTTTTTTTTTTTTTAAATTTTAAGGAAAGGGAAATATTTTATTGAAGACAAAAGGGTGCAAAGAAGCTCCAACAGGCGCATGGGACGAACCCATGCAACCAAGCAAAACAAAAGTGTGGGGCCACACCCACCCACCAAGAGCTAAACAGCAGCTGCTCCACATGGAGCACAAAAAGAAAAGGGATTTTTTGACTTTCATCCCATTTATTAATATGAATTTGTACTTACATCCCACTTTTTAATTTTATTTGACTTACATCCCACTTTTGTCACTAAAAATATTTTTTGTGACAAAACGAATACTTTTCGTGACAAAATAAATACTTTTAGTGACAAAAAGTGGGATGAAAGTCTAAAAAAATTAAAAAGTGGGATGTAAGTACAAATGCATATTAATAAGTGGGATGAAAGTCAAAAAATCCCAAAAGAAAACGTTGGGAGCTAACCCAAGCTACCAAACAAAATATAATGGGGACACACTCACCCACCCAAAACAAAACAAACTATAATCAACAGCAAAGTGGCGAAGGAGCCAACCTATGCGCCCAAAAATGTGGGGCCAATAATCCCCAGCTATATGCACAAGAAGGAGCCGCCCAAAGCCTATGAAGCGTGAGCGTCAACCAAGAGAGCGGATCGGATCGGCGCCGGGAGCTCGGAGGCGTGGGAGAAGATCTGTCCTTTCTTCATGGCGAGAGCCAAGGAAGCTAGAGCTTTTGTCACCCCATTAGCTCGGGAGGAGACCGAATGGAACACCGGAAGAGGGTTGAGACGAGCCCGAATTTTCCGGAGTTTGTAAACTAGTGTCCAAGGAGGAGCTTCTTTGGCCGACGTGATGTTGATAAGGCGTTGCGAAGACGTTTCAACCTCGTTGAGCACCCAGTTCCTCTCCCCGCAACAGGTAGCCGCAAAAAGAAGAGCATCCAATTCCGGGATGGTGATAGCAATGTCGTCCAAGAAGAGTGAGAATGCGCCGATGAAGTTGCCGTTGGCGTCCCGACACTACCAAAATACAGGCAAATAGCGACTGAAAATTAGCGACGGCGTAATCAGTCGCCAATTAGCGACCGACAAGCGACTTACGGGCGACAGATTTTTTCACTAATTTTTTTATAAGTTTAGCGACCATTTAGCGACGGAATATGTCAACCGACTGATTAGCGACAGATATATACGTCGCTAAGCTGTTGTAAATGTCGACATTTTCATGTAGCGACGGAAATTTTCATGTAGCGACGGAAAATTTTCGTCGCTAATTTGCTGTGAAAATTCGAAAGTTACTTAAATTTCGAAAATTTTCCAATCTCTCTCTCACTCTCAAAATCCTTCTCTCCTCTCCCCTCCCCCCCCCCCCCTCCCCCCCCCCCCCCCCCCGACTGCGGCCCCCTCCGGCGCCCTCCCCCACTCCGGCCCCCTCCCTCTTCTCCTCCTCCGATCGAACCCCCTAACCAGCCCCCTCTTCTCCTCCTCCGTCGAGCCCCCACATCCGGCGACCACCTCCCTCCGGCGTGCTCCTTCACTTCGGCCCCCCCCCCCTCTTCTCCTCCTTCGAAACCCCATACACCCTCCCTCTTCTCCTCCTCCGTCGTGCCCCCCTCCGGCGCCCCCCCCCTCCGGCGCCACCCTCCCCTCCGACGTCCCCCCTTCTTCGAGATCCTCTCCGTGACCAACCTCTTCAATGTCCAAAATCCTAAACCCTAATTTGTATTTATTTTTATTTATGCTTTGTTTGTGTTTTCTCAACATGTTCTAGGGTTTCAATTTCAATTTCGTGTTTGAAATTTATCGGTATAGTAGTGGGTATAGTAGATAAATAGAAATTTATCGGTATAATAGTTTTAGAAATTTAACGGGACACGGACACGAAATAAATAGGTGTAGTAGTTTTAGATTACTAAGGTAATTGATTGATCAATGCGATATATACTTGAGTATCAATTTGATACTTGAGTATCAACGTGATACCTAATTATACTAGGTTTGTTTTATGAGTGAATGTACGTGAGAGTACGTCATACCAAGTTATACTAGGTTTGTTTTATGATACCAAGTGATATATAGCATCTTAATTCTTAGTGCAGAATCATTCACGTGGATTAGAACCATGAGTCGATACTTACTTGACCGTTCGTGGATGTACAATCGGCAACATGAGAGTATGATTGGCTTGACGGACGATTTTAAGGCGGACGTCGAGCAATTTCTCATATATGCAAGTAGCCATGTCGATTTCATGGACGGAAGGCGCATAAAGTGCCCTTGTGTCAAATGTAAGAATATACCATTTAGAGAGGTGTCACTCGTGAGAGAGCACCTTTACAAGAAGGGTTTCATGCCGAACTACAACGTGTGGATTAATCAAGGAGAATCTCCGGCTTCGCAATCTCAGTCCTTCTTCAATACCGAGGTGAGAGATTCTACTATCGGAGATCATTTTGAATATCGGCAACCAACAAACTTGGCACGTGAGATGGTATTAGATTTTGCTGTGGCACGTGAGGATCCGAATCCTGATGCAAAGGAGTTCTACGATATGTTCAAGCATGCTGATACTCCGTTATATCCGGGTTGTGATTCTCATTCGGTATTGTCGGTCGTGTTGCGGCTGTTGAACCTTAAATCTAATTTTAACTTACCACAAGAATGCTATGACCGGATAATTCAGCTTGTAAGAGAGTTGTTGCCAAAAGGATCAAATGATTTACCTGAAAGCTTCTACAAGTCGAAGATGATGATGCGAAAACTCGGATTGGGTTACCAGAAGATAGATTGCTGTCGAAATAGTTGCATGCTATACTACAAGGAGAACAGTGATAAAGACAAATGCATTTTCTGTGACGAGGACCGGTACAAGCCAATCCGGGGCAAAGGAAAATCAATTGCTCGGACGCGAATGCGCCTGTACAAGTACATACAGTTCTTTCCAATCACAAATAGGCTGCAGAGGATGTATATGTCTGCAAATACTGCACAACACATGACATGGCATAACAAAAAACGGAAGATGGATGAAAGAGAATTATCTCATCCTGCCGATGGAGAAGCATGGAAGCATTTTGATCGGTGTCATCCTGATTTTGCTGCGGAGCCTAGGAATGTTCGATTGGCTTTATGTTCTGATGGATTCACTCCATTCGGACAGTTGGGGACGCAATACTCTTGTTGGCCGGTAATTTTGACCCCGTACAATCTACCACCGTGGATGTGCCTGAAAACTCCTTACATGTTCCTCACACTTATCATACCCGGTCTAAGAAATCCAAAGAAAAATATCGATATCTACTTGCAACCGTTGGTGGACAAGTTGAAACAATTATGGCAGTTTGGCGTCCAGACGTTTGATATATCGATGGAGCATAACTTTCAGATGAGGGCGATGCTCATGTGGACCATCAACAATTTTTTAGCTTACGGGATGTTATCGGGGTGGAGTACTCATGGTATTATGTCATGTCCGATATGCATGGAAAAGAGTAAGGCATTCCGCCTTCAAAATGGAGGAAATGCGTATTTTTTTGATTGCCACCGCCAGTTTCTTCCTTCGTCACATTCGTGGAGAAGGAACAGAGATGACTTCAGGGCTGGTAAACGGGAAGTATCTCTTCCCCCATTGAGATTAACGGGAGATGTAGTTTGAGAAAATGTTCGAGATTTACCGACTGTCATGGAAAATTCGGGATCGGGCCATCACATTGAAGGCTTCGGACAACATCACAATTAGACGAAACGGAGTATCTTTTGGGATTTGCCTTATTGGCCGTACAATCTCATAAGAAACAATCTTGATGTCATGCATATTGAAAAAAAAAATTTGACAACATATTTAATACTGTGATGGATATTAAGGAAAAAACGAAAGACAATATTAAAGCAAGGAAGGACTTAGAAATTATTTGCAAGCGTCCAGAGTTGCATCTGTCGCAAAGGTCCAATGGTAACTGGGTGAAGCCTCCAGCACCATTTACATTGAGTAGAGATGATAAACTGATAGTATGTAAATGGATTTCAAAGTTGAGATTTCCTGACGGTTACGTATCGAATCTAGCGAGATGTACCGATCTCAACGAATGCAGGTTGATAGGGATGAAGAGTCATGATTGTCACGTTTTCATGGAGCGATTACTTCCTATCGCTTTTAGAGAGATGCTACCTTCTCATGTGTGGACTCCGCTGGCCGAGTTATCTATCTTCTTTAGAGATTTGTGTTCAAGTAAGTTGAAGGTGCAACATATGCTAGAACTTGAGGAGAAAGTTGTAGTGACGTTGTGCAAGTTAGAAAGGGTGTTCCCTCCCGGCTTCTTTGATAGTATGGAACATTTGTCGATTCATCTTGGATACGAAGCACGTGTCGGTGCTCCCGTCCATTATCGATGGATGTACCCATTTGAGAGGTATAAAATAATCTTCTAATTTGTAATTTTTTTATTTAAATAATTCTAATATTCAATATTTTTTTTTATAGATATCTAGGTCACCTGAAGAAGAAAGTGGACAATAAGGCTCATGTAGAAGCTTCAATATGTGAAGTGTACATCATTGAGGAGGTTTCTAACTTCTGCTCGATCTACTTCGATACTCATGTCCGAACAAATCGGAATAGAATGCCGAGGAATGATGAAGGTGATATCAATGCACCGAACGAAGGGATCCGTACAATCTTCAATGTGGGGGGCAAGCCGACAAGTGCGACCAAATTACGGTGGTTGGATGACGATGAGTTTGAAGCCGCACATCGGTATATATGCCTCAATAGCGGTATCCAAGAGATGGAAGATATTGAAAAGTAAGCGACACCATTTAGTCATTCTAAATTCGATATTTAGAAGTGTGCTAACGTTTCTCCCTATTGTTACAGTACTTTTAGAGCTGAGATTAGAATGGAAAGACCTGATATTGATGATGATGATCTTGCTAGAGAGATCGATATGAAGTTTTCGTCGTGGTTCCGAAATTATGTAAGGATTATAATCATTAGCCATTCTAAATTCGATATGTTACTACCCACACTTTGTCTAATGACTTTTCTGATACTACCCACACTAGGTCTTCCGTCCTGGTACACAGTTATAGAACAAAGGGCTAAGAGCAATTGCTATTGGACCGAGCAAGAAGGCGAAGTGTTGGAGCGGATATACAATCAATGGCTTTAACTTTAGAACTACTAATAAGCCTATCAATCATTCATTTGTCGATGAGGAGGCTAATTATACCAAAAATTTGGGAGTTTGTGTGAGAGCCTCAGTCTACGATGCCGATCCCGAATTCGACTACTACGGTGTTCTAAGAGATATCGTAGAGATTGAATATTCTGTTGATACGAAGATTGTGCTTTTTAAATGTCATTGGTTCGACACAACACCCAAGCAAGGATGGAAGATTGACAAACAATTTGGCTTTGTTGATTAAAACATGGAAAAAGATATGGAGGTTTTGAACCATTTGTGTTGGCTAGTCAAACCGTTCAAGTGTACTATACGAGTTATCCTAGCCGACGGCGTAGTACCCTGGATTGGTGGGTTGTATGCAAAACCAAAGCAAGAAATACATATAATGTTGGGGATGTAGCCTACCAAGAGGAAGAGGTGGTCAAGCCTCAACCAACATATATAAGTTTGGCTGGTGTTGAGGAAGAGGATTTAGAAGATATGGAGGTTGCGGTAGATGACGTTATGGAGGTTAACGTTGATGAAGAATTGGAAGATGTTGAGGAAGAAGTATTGAAAGATGAGGATGAAGATCATAGTGACAGTGAAAATGAAGAAGCAGAAGAAGACACTTCGGAATCAAGCGATGATTCAGAAGACTCTTGGAAAGATGAATCAGACTAGTACGTACGTTTTAATTTAATATACGAGTTCCATCAGTATAATGACATGACAGTAGTTTTTATTTTTAACACATCATCACTTATTATTTCTTTCAGATTTTTCTATGGCGCCGAGAGGTCGACGTTCACGTTTGCAGCTTGGATCTTCATTAAGTCCGCCGAGAGGTCTTCATCATGCCCGCCGAGAGGTTTCCATCACGTCCGACGACCTAGATTTACTGTACCAGTACTTTCTTGTATTAAAATATTTTGGATATGTGTATTAATATTTCTTATATTAAAATATTATTCGTATGTGTGTATGAAGCTAATTTTGGATATGTGTGTATGTGTTGTATTAAAATATTTGGGATACGTGTGCATGAAACTGAGAAGTTGCATGAAACAAAAATATTGATACGTGTGCCTACTGTAAAACTGTCGACAGGGATAAGGACTGCTGGAAACACGAATACTGATATTGTATTTGGAAACTGTTTATATGACTGTATATTGTGTGTAACTGTCGACAGGGATGTGGAGTGCAGGAAACACAAATACTGACATGCAATATTGTATTTAGCGACGGAATGGCGACGGAACAGCGACAGAAAACCTGGAACATTGCAGGCTAGCGATGGAACAACGACGATTTTTCATCGCTACATGCCTAAAAAATTTACTTTGCAGGCTACCGACGGAATAGCGACTGTAGTTTCCGTCGCTAAGGTTCTGAAAAATATTATATTCCAGTATAGCGACTGAATAACGACGTAAATTTTACTTACTATTCCGTCGCTATGTTCCTGTCCGATACCAAAAGTGTATCGAAAACATCTTAGCGACGTAACTTTCCGTCGCTAGCCCGTCGCTACTCTCATGCTGATTTACGCCACTGCGACGTCGGTAGTTCGTCGGTAACTATAACGACAGAGTTTTCGTCGCTATTACATCACATTTTCCAATAAATATCTTGTCGCTAAATGCGTCACTAATCAGTCGCTATTTTCGACAAACTAGCGACTGATTTAAATTAGCGACATGTGATTTCCCGACAAACCATTTCCGTCGCTGATATGTCGCTATTTGGCTTTAGCGACGGAAAAAACGACTTTTAGCGACGGATCCCGCCGTCGCTAAAAGCCTGTTTTTTTGTAGTGCGAATGATCCCGCCACCGGTCGTGCATGGGGGGTCATCACAACGTCCGGCAATGTTGAGCTTCAGGCCGAAGGTCGGGGTCTTCCAAAACACACTGACCCGAGCGGGAAGACCGCTGATTTGGTCCACCCGAGAGCCAGTGTACTCGGCAGCAGGTCTGAACGTAACTGGAGCTGCCCGAGAGGACGAGGTGCCGTTGGGCGGAGGAGCGCAGCAGTGCGCAGCAATGGGGGGAGGAGCGCCCAAGGGACTGCCAAAAGCATCAGCAGCCAACAGCGGGCTGTACAGACTGGCCGCGGCAGCTGTACGTCGAAAGACAACAGCGGTATCCGAGAGAGCAGCAGCAGGAGACGCAGTTGTAGGGGGGCAGCTGCTTGAACCGGTCGGCAAGAGACAGCATCACGGAGGGGTTCCTGAGCAACGCCCAGGGGGCTGCCAAACGCAGCAGCAGTCAGCAACGGACTGCTAAGGCCGACGATGGCAGTAATACGGCAGAAGGCAGCAGTAGGATCCGATAGAGCAGCGACAGGAGAAGCAGTTGCAGGGGGGCAGTTGCCTGAGCCGGTCGGCGAGATGCAGCAACAGAAGGCGCTCGGAGAGGCGTAGCCGTGTGGCCAGGACCTGCCTGGCCGCTCTATCAGAGTTGGAAGGAGCGTCCCCCGCCCCCCCCCCCCCCCCCCGCCGCGACGTCGTGTGCCGCAAGCTGGAGTTGCAAGGCCAAAGAGGCACGGCTGATGATGTAGTTGCTATTCCTAGCGCCTTTGCCGAAAAGAATCTCGTTTCTTTGCTTCCAAATCTCCCAAAGCACATTGGCGAAGATGACGTTCCTGCTTATACCCGAAGGAGAAGACAATGAAAAATTAGTGAGCCATACCTGGGCGAGTTGTTCAAATTGGACGGGGCCGTAGAGAGATGGAACGGTCCCGCAAAATGCTGCCAAATCAACGAAGCCGTCTCGCCGGTGACAAATAAGTGATCGACGGTCTCCGAATTCGGGTTCTCACAGCAAGAGCACCTAGAAACCAATTTGAAACCCATAGAGAGGAGCCTCGCATCCACCGGGAGCGCATTACGGCTAAGCCGCCAAAGAAAGGCCCCGATCCGGGGTTGAATGAATTTATTCCAGTAATAGGGACTCCAAATATCGATCGGATAATGCATCCTGTAATAGTTCCAATAGGACTTGGTAGAAAAGTTACCATTTTCTTTTAATACCCAACATATTTGGTCCTTGTCCCCATTAAGCTCAATATTGTCCAGCATGTTCCTGGCCTCCAATGGGAGATACTCCCGAATGTTCACAGTTGTGCCGGAAGCCAATCTAACAAGAGGGGATGCCACCACCTGTCTAATAGTAGGAGAGTAATTGAAAGCATTAGGTTTATTAAGAATGTTACCACACCAATTAGCGCCCCAAATGGGGATGTCCCCCCGGCCGGCCACCCATTGGCAATGACTATGAACGGTCGGAAGCACGGCCACCATGGAACACCAAAGAGGGGACGGGGTGTGCGGCATCAAGTAGTTCGGCGTCATCGGATCTCCATATTTCCGCAACATATAATGAGCCCAAACCGACTCGCCTTTAATGAGAGACCAACACCATTTCGCATGAAGCGCCACCATAACTTGATTGAGAGACCGGATGCCCAATCCGCACTCGTCCATAGACCTGCAAACTTGCTTCCAAGAAATCCATCGCTTCCGATGATGCTCGTTAGAATTCCAAAGGAAAGCCGCCATACATTTCTCGAAATTTTTAAAAAGTTTATTGGGAGGTTTAATAACCGAGAGGGCGCGAATCGGAAGGGCGTTGAGCACGCTCTTAAGTAAAGTGATCTTACCGCCAAAGGAAAGCAAGCGACCTCTCCACCCGGAAATCCGCTTCTCGATTTTAGCTGCCAAATCAAGAAAGAATTCGAGTTTAGCTTTTCCTTTATAGAGAGGGACTCCCAAGTATTGAATAGGGAGGTAGGTGAGTTTCAAACCTGAACTATTAGCAATAATATCCGCGTGGCAAGCCATATGGGGTTTGTTAGAAACAATTAAAGAAGATTTGGACAAATTGATTACCTGCCCGGAGGTCTCGGAGTAATCCTGAAGCGTCAACAACAGACGCTCCATATTGTTAGCTCCCCCGTTGATAAAGATGAGGCTATCATCCGCATAAAATAGATGGGAAATGGGGAGACTGTCGATTCTGCCCGTGAAACGCTTGAATTGACCGTGCAGACTCATGTCAGAAATCTTCCGGCTAAGCGCATCATGAGCAATAATAAAGAGCGCGGAAGAGATGGGATCTCCCTGTCTTAGACCGCGAAACGACCGGAAGTATCCCACGGTTTTCCGATTGATAGATATAGAATACCAACAATTGGAAATGATTCTGTAGATGAGGTTGGTCCACCTGTGACTGAACCCGAATTTTCGAAGCACCCGAATGAGAAAAGACCAGTTGACTCTGTCGTAAGCTTTGGACATATCTAGTTTGATCGCCACGTTACCCCCAATGATCTTGTTGTCGATAGTTTAGACGATCTCGTACGCCAAGCTGATGTTCTCATGGATGCTTCTCCCTTTGACAAAGCCCGATTGTTCCCTAGAAATGATGAGGGAAGGACCATGGAGAGGCGGTCCGCCAGAACTTTGGAGATAATTTTGTGCGAAAAATTACTCAAGCTCGGTCTGAAATCCTGACAACTCAAAGGTTTATCAACTTTAGGAATAAGAACTAAGTTTGCAGAACTGATACCTTTGGAGAGATGGATGTCGAGGAAAAAATCAGTAATAACCGCCATGACGTCAGACTTAATGATGTTCCAGCAAGAGGTGTAGAAGAAACCGGTGAACCCGTCCGGGCCGGGCGCACTTTACGGGTTGAGAGCCTTAACTGCTTGCTCGACCTCATCCGTCGACGGGGTAGCGCACAACTCTAAGTTCTGAGAATCTGAAATGAGGCTAGGGATGCAATCAATGAACGTGTCCGCGGGCGTCGCGGGAGCATGGCCAAAGAAATTCGAGAAGTGAAGGATCGCGCGGTCGAGAATAGCATGATCCTCCACGGCCGTCCCATCAGGTTCGAACATGCGGATCTTGTTGCTAGCAGCCCTACCTTTGATAACGGCATGAAAGAAGGATGAGTTCCGGTCTCCTTCGGTAACCCAGTTGATCCTAGCTTGATCCGACAGAAGTTGTTCCTCTATAGCCAGAACCGCTTTGAGTCTCATGCGCGCAGAGTAAAGGGCCAGCCCCTGAGTCTCACACCATCGAACCTGGAGGGCCTCTTCAATATTGTCGACATCATTCTGAAGGTCCCTCTTATGTTTTTGCAAGTCGCCGAAGACATTCCAATTCTAATCCCGAAGAGAGTTTCTGAGTCTTTTCAACTTGTTGTGAAGCACCACAAGGGGAGGACCTTGGCACGGCGCATTCCAGTTAGAAGTAACCAGATCATTGAAAGTAGGGTGACTAGTCCACATCCGCAGGAAGCGGAACGGGGCCGGATACTTGTACGAATCTGAAGAAGAAATAAGGAGGGGAGAGTGGTCAGAATATAAACGAGAGAGGTGAATAACCGTTACTTGGTTATTGTCGAGGAGAAACTTAGTATCGTAAAGAACCCGATCTAGCCTTTCCCACGTGTTCGGATTATTGACGAGGCCGTTGCACCAAGTATACATCTGTGAGACCCGTCTCACTGTATCGGTATTTTATACGGATACGTGTTTATTTGAGCCGTATTTCGTATTTATCGATTTGCGTGATATTTTAAAATTTTCCTAAGTGTAGGATTTCATGACTTGGTTTAACTTGGATTTGGTTTTATTTGGTTCGGTTCCACTTTGACTTGGTTTGGTTTAGTTTGGTTCTTTATGAGATGAGGTGTATGGTTTAGATTGAGTGGAGAGGAATGAATGGTGGAGATCACTTGAGCTTGTTATATAAGCCACTTTTCTCTCTCCCTCCTCATTCACCCTCATTCATTTCTTTTCCACCAAACCCTAGCCATTGGAGAGAGGCAAGTACACCTTGCCGAACCTTGAACAAATTTATTTCTGTTGTTTCATCTTCTTCCTTGCATGATTCTAAGCATATTTAGAACTTGAATTTTTTGATTTTACCGGGTGGATTGTGGTAGATCTAGCTTTGTGGTATTTTCGATTTTCATGGGTTTTGATCTGTCAAACTTGCATATTTTGCTAGTTGATGGTTCCATGTTGTAGAGAATTTTGTTCTACCCCATTTTGACCTATGGAAGTTCGGATTTGGACTCTGAATGATGGAATTATGGAGCTTGGAAGCATGGCTTCATGGTGCTTTTCTTCTCGGAAATTTGGAGAAGGAGAACAGTACTTGAACGCATGACAATTTCATGCGGCAAGAGTTTTCCCAGCCGCATATGGCCTTAGCCATTCTCGGCCGCATGGCCTGGCAAGCATTAATTGCATGCATGTCTCAGATATTTGCTTGCATTAAATAATTTCCATTTGCATTAAATAAATTCTTGGCCGGATATGCCCCCAGTTGCATTTTAGTCCGCATGGCCTTTGCTCTACGCAGTGAGCCGCATGCCCTTATTAGCTAGCTTTTGCTTGCTTGCAATTTAAGCACTTGGCCGCATATGCCTCCAGTTGCATTTTAGTCCGCATGGCCTTTGCTCTACGCAGTGAGCCGCATGCCCTTATTAGCTAGCTTTTGCTTGCTTGCAATTTAAGCACTTGGCCGCATGCACTAGCATAAGTGAGCCGCATAAGGAATAATGAGTCAGCTGCATGCATGCTTGTACATATAGCCGCATATCCTACTGCATTAAATGCATGCATTCTTTAATGCATTGATTGATGCATTATTTAAATGCATGTGCATACATGCATGAGTTTAGTGTAAGCATTCCTTAAATGCATTTGTTTTGGATGCATTGGTTAGATGCTACAGTAGATCCATGCATTATTTAATGCCTTACTTAATGCATTATTCAATGCATAGTTCCATGCATTACTTAATGTATCATATCCATGCATGAATTGTTAGCATATAGGTAGTATACTGAGCCGCATGGCCACTTAAGAGTTCTTAGCCGCATATGGCTAAGAGAATTATTGGCCGCATGCATGCATAGTATTTAGCTTGCATATTTTTAATGCAAACAGTAACTTGCATATTTATGGAATAATTGGCCGCATGGAAACAAGTTGCATGGCTTTTCTTTTTGCATGGCATTAAGTGCTTAACAATTCTTGCATGGCCAACAGTTGCCGGCCGCATGAAATGCCTTGCTGACCGCATTCCTCACTTGGCCGCATATGGTAATTTATTTATTCCTGGCCGCATGGCCATTAGACATTTATTTATTCATGGCCGCATGCACATCTACGTGCTTGGCTGTATGCACATTTATTTCTAGGAAGTCGCATACACCATGGTGTACTAACCTCATTAGTATGAAGCATTAATTGTAGTAGGGTCCCACAAGGTTTGTATCCATGTACTTTTAGGCCACATGGCCCCAGTACTTGAGTGGCCACGTGTCCTTTTCTTTTGCTTGAGTTGAAGCTTGCATTTATTGCGGGTTCCTCTCTCCTTGTCTTTTCTGGTTGCATGAATATTTCTTGCTGGCCGCATGACCCCCTTCAGTTATTTTCTGGCCACATAAGCTTTGGCTGGCCGCATGGGTGGCCTCCCACTCTCTTTGGCCGCATGTATGTTCTCCCACTTTTGGGCCGTATGGGGTCCACTTTGATTGTTTAAATATTTTATTTGCCTGAATTGTGGTCAGAATTTCTTCCCACTCCCAACATGAAAGTTGTAGAGTTTCTCCCTGGCTTCAAGAATATATATATATATTATAAATATATTATTATTTAATTGTGCAAGTTTCTCCCCTCCTTGATAAATGACATGACTTGATAGTGACCCGCCGTGGTGCACTCCTGATATGATAATTTGACATGACAAACAGGACATGATAGTGGCCCGACGTGGCGCACTCTTGACATGATAAACCTGACATAATATTTCTTGATAAGCTGTTGCGACGGCTACTTGACACGACAAGAATGAATGACCTGGACATCGTGGACGATTGTGCTTGTACAAATGAACCCGTCTTATCTTGCATCATGTCTAGGACGGGGACCCCTGAGTACCACGGTCAGGGTTACCCACTGAAATCGACTAAGGCTAATAACTAGAATAATTCAGTAGTCATGAGAGATTTTTTCAGTTACAGGCAATCCCGTTATCCCGGCCACAATTGTTTGGACTTGTAGCTTGCTGTCGAGTATGACACATTTCCAGCCCACTGTCATGTGGAAAACTTCATGAAACAATTTCTACGTACACTGTCATGTGTTGCACACCAAGCAACCTAATAATTATTGATAACTGCTTAATGAATCCAAGTCGCCTGGATAACCTGGATTAGCTGCAGGGCTTGTGGCTGGAGGAACATCTCACTGCATCTTGCTAGTAACTAGGCCTGTGATAACCCTAGTTAGTTAAAGTATCAAGCCGTACTTATTGCTTGGCCGTGAATGTTGGATGGAGTTCAGTCTGTCTAGTCTTGTCTTGATCCTGTACATGATTGTTACATGTCTTGATTTCTTATTTTATCTTGCCGATAAATGGTGGGAGAAACCAAGTTCTGTTCAGACGAAGGATTACAACCCCGGTCCTTGTTTGGTTTACGGGTTGTAACCTGGTTATCTGAATAGTCTCATGGTTATCCCATCGTATATCACCTTTCCAGTCTAAGTCTTGTCTAGATCCAGTTCCTAATTGTTCCAGGATAATGGTTGCAAGGATTGTCACTCTAATGTATTGTACTCTGTATTGTCACTCTCTCACTGTCACTTAATGATTGTCACCTCTAGCAATAAATGAGCAGAGACCCAGTTCCGTTCAGGCGAAGGGTTACAATCCCGGTCCTTGTTTGGTTTAAGGGTTGTAGCCTGGCTTCCGGAACAGTACCTTCGTCCTCTCTTCGTTTAGTGCCTAGCTCTATTTATTTAACATATTCTCCAGTTTACTTTATGTCAAATGATGATTTACTTACTGTCTTCCTGTGTTCGGGATGAGTGCATTGGTACTGTACGAATCTCGATCCTCCTTTGCTTATTGCTTTCTCTTCCTGTTGATTGCCTATGATTGCTGGTTTTAAGTTCATAGTTCGGCCTCCTTTGTGGTACTTGCTATTTGGGGTCTGACCCCACTGGTTTTGCATGGCCAGGTTCTGATAGAAGAGCCCGAAGGATTCTACCGCACCATCTACTCGACGGTGACCAGCCGGAGCACCAGAGTGCCTCAGTGGGTTTCTTCTTCATTCTCCCACTGATATGTAAATTCTCCTCTTGTAACGTTTAGCCCCGAGCACGTGTTAAGCTCGTGTTTTGGTATTTTCCTTGATATTGTAGCCTACGGGCATAAACATGATATGTGTATTCTAGACTATAGCTAGTCCTTATCATGTACGACTAATACTCTAGCTAGTCATCAGTTCTGTGGTACTGGCTTCATGATCAGTCATGTATATATGGTTCGGGATGCCTTACTATTGTATGTATGATGATCGTGCTCTTTGCTCTTGTATAATTGTCTGTGATTGAGATACCTAGGATTGTTAAACCATAGGATTGACTGATGGCATGTAGAGTAACCCCCATGTCTTGACAGCTTATACATGATTTCAGAGTATTAACGTACTTTGGGATTACGTAGCTGGCTATGTCTGCCCCCGCTCTCCGGTATTCTGGTTCTGGTACGTGACATGGTTTTAGTGGTGGCCTATACAGGTCTCGATTTTCAGATTTGCGGGGGTTACCATGTTTAGATATCTCAATCACGATTATCCTTATTGATCTCCTTCAGATTATTCTCTATCTCTGATACTTGACTTGATATCTGTTTTGATCATTGATCATTCCTGTTCCCATGATTTGATCTTGTGTCCTTCAACTTTCAAGGGCACTGTTCTTGATCCTTCTGATTATCTTGTTCGTGTTCTGCCGAGGGCAGCTTAGCATTCTTCAGCCAGGCCAGTTATGGAGGATCAGTCTCAGCATGCAGGCAGAGATGTCAGTCCATCCCGATCAGCCAGTCGCTTCTGTCTTCGTATCTTGAGACATGTGATAAAGTTCATGCATCTGTTTCAATTACGATGACACGTCCTGGGTAGAGTCATGTCTTGAACTAAGTCATTGGTACCGACTTACCTTGAGGCTTGACTTTTATCCATTTTTGGGAGTCAGCTTAGGCCAGCGAGGACGTTGGTTTCTACACAACTGTCTCAGGAGTCATATTGATCCATATGCCTCCAGCCCTTCTTGATCATGATTGTATTTGTTCTTGTGCATTTATTTACCGCTTACGCATTTATTTACATTACTGATTGTTTTATTTTACTTATATGCCATGCTTGATTTATTGAGATTGTTGAGTTTTTTGGAGCTTTTGTTTTGTTATCTGGCTCGACTAGCCTCAGGAAATTCCGAGGACGAAATTTTTCTAAGGTGTGGAGAGTTGTGAGACCCGTCTCACTGTATCGATATTTTATACGGATACGTGTTTATTTGAGCCGTATTTCGTATTTATCAATTTGCGTGATATTTTAAAATTTTCCTAAGTGTAGGATTTTATGACTTGGTTTAACTTAGATTTGGTTTTATTTGGTTCGGTTCCACTTTGACTTGGTTTGGTTTAGTTTGGTTCTTTATGAGATGAGGTGTATGGTTTAGATTGAGTGGAGAGGAATGAATGGTGGAGATCACTTGAGCTTGTTATATAAGCCACTTTTCTCTCTCCCTCCTCATTCACCCGCATTCATTTCTTTTCCACCAAATCCTAGCCATTGGAGAGAGGCAAGTACACCTTGCCGAACCTTGAACAAATTTATTTCTGTTGTTCCATCTTCTTCCTTGCATGATTCTAAGCATATTTAGAACTTGGAGTTTTTGATTTTACCGGGTGGATTGTGGTAGATCTAGCTTTGTGGTATTTTCGGTTTTCATGGGTTTTGATCTGTTAAACTTGCATATTTTGCTAGTTGATGGTTCCATGTTGTAGAGAATTTCGTTCTACCCCATTTTGACCTATGGAAGTTCGAATTTGGACTCTGGATGATGGAATTATGGAGCTTGGAAGCATGGCTTCATGGTATTTTTCTTCTCGGAAATTTGGAGAAGGAGAACAGTACTTGACCGCATGACAATTTCATACGGCAAGAGTTTTCCCAGCCGCATATGGCCTTAGCCATTCTTGGCCGCATGGCCTGGCAAGCATTAATTGCATGCATGCATCAGATATTTGCTTGCATTAAATAATTTCCATTTGCATTAAATAAATTCTTGGCCGCATATGCCCCCAGTTGTATTTTAGTCAGCATGGCCTTTGCTCTACGCAGTGAGCCGCATGCCCTTATTAGCTAGCTTTTGCTTGCTTGCAATTTAAGCACTTGGCCGCATGCACTAGCATAAGTGAGCCGCATAAGGAATAATGAGTCAGCTGCATGCATGCTTGTACATATAGCCGCATATCCTACTGCATTAAATGCATACATTCTTTAATGCATTGATTGATGCATTATTTAAATGCATGTGCATACATGCATGAGTTTAGTGTAAGCATTCCTTAAATGCATTTGTTTAATGCATTATTGGATGCATTGGTTAGATGCTACAGTAGATCCATGCATTATTTAATGCCTTACTTAATGCATTATTCAATGCATAGTTCCATGCATTACTTAATGTATCATATCCATGCATGAATTGTTAGCATATAGGTAGTATACTGAGCCGCATGGCCACTTAAGAGTTCTTAGCCGCATATGGCTAAGAGAATTATTGGCCGCATGCATGCATAGTATTTAGCTTGCATGTTTTTAATGCAAACAGTAACTTGCATATTTATGGAATAATTGGCCGCATGGAAACAAGTTGCATGGCTTTTCTTTTTGCATGGCATTAAGTGCTTCGCAATTCTTGCATGGCCAACAGTTGCTGGCCGCATGAAATGCCTTGCTGACCGCATTCCTCACTTGGCCGCATATGGTAATTTATTTATTCCTGGCCGCATGGCCATTAGACATTTATTTATTCATGGCCGCATGCACATCTACGTGCTTGGATGCATGCACATTTATTTCTAGGAAGCCGCATACACCATGGTGTGCTGACCTCATTAGTATGAAGCATTAATTGTAGTAGGGTCCCACAAGGTTTGTATCCATGTACTTTTAGGCCACATGGCCCCAGTACTTGAGTGGCCACGTGTCCTTTTCTTTTGCTTGAGTGGAAGCTTGCATTTATTGCGGGTTCCTCTCTCCTTGTCTTTTCTGGTTGTATGAATATTTCTTGCTGGCCGCATGGCCCCCTTCAGTTATTTTCTGGCCACATAAGCTTTGGCTGGCCGCATGGGTGTCCTCCCACTCTCTTTGGCCGCATGTATGTTCTCCCACTTTTGGACCGCATGGGGTCCACTTTGATTGTTTAAATATTTTATTTGCCTGAATTGTGGTCAGAATTTCTTCCCACTCCCAACATGAAAGTTGTAGAGTTTCTCCCTGGCTTCAAGAATATATATATATTATAAATATATTATTATTTAACTGTGCAAGTTTCTTCCCTCCTTGATAAATGACATGACTTGATAGTGATCCGTCGTGGTGCACTCCTGACATGATAATTTGACATGACAAACAGGACATGATAGTGGCCCGACATGGCGCACTCTTGACATGATAAACCTGACATAATATTTCTTGATAAGCTGTTGCGACGGCTACTTGACACGACAAGAATGAATGACCTGGACATCGTGGACGATTGTGCTTGTACAAATGAACCCGTCTTGTCTTGCATCATGTCTAGGACGGGGACCCCTGAGTACCACGGTCAGGGTTACCCACTGAAATCGACTAAGGCTAATAACTAGAATAATTCAGTAGTCATGAGAGATTTTTCCAGTTACAGGCAATCCCGTTATCCCAGCCACAATTGTTTGGACTTGTAGCCTGCCGTCGAGTAGGGCACATTTCCAGCCCACTGTCAAGTGGGGCACTTCATGAAACAATTTCTATGCACACTGTCATGTGTTGCACACCAAGCTACCTAATAATTATTGATAACTGCTTAATGAATCCAAGTCGCCTGGATAACCTGGATTAGCTGCAGGGCTTGTGGCTGGAGGAACATCTCACTGCATCTTGCTAGTAACTAGGCCTGTGATAACCTGGATTAGCTGCAGGGCTTGTTTGGTTTAAGGGTTGTAGCCTGGCTTCCGGAACAGTACCTTCGTCCTCTCTTCGTTTATTGCCTAGCTCTATTTATTTAACATGTTCTCCAGTTTACTTTATGTCAAATGATGATTTACTTACTGTCTTCCTGTGTTCGGGATGAGTGCATTGGTACTGTACGAATCTCGATCCTCCTTTGCTTATTGCTTTCTCTCCCTGTTGATTGCCTATGATTGCTGGTTTTAAGTTCATAGTTCGGCCTCCTTTGTGGTACTTGCTATTTGGGGTCTGACCCCACTGGTTTTGCATGGCCAGGTTCTGATAGAAGAGCCCGAAGGATTCTACCGCACCATCTACTCGACGGTGACCAGCCGGAGCACCAGAGTGCCTCAGTGGATTTCTTCTTCATTCTCCCACTGATATGTAAATTCTCCTCTTGTAACGTTTAGCCCCGAGCACATGTTAAGCTCGTGTTTTGGTATTTTCCTTGATATTGTAGCCTACGGACATAAACATGATATGTGTATTCTAGACTATTGCTAGTCCTTATCATGTACGACTAATACTCTAGCTAGTCATCAGTTCTGTGGTACTGGATTCATGATCGGTCATGTATATATGGTTCGGGACGCCTTACTATTGTATGTATGATGATCGTGCTCTTTGCTCTTGTATAATTGCCTGTGATTGAGATACCTAGGATTGTTAAACCATAGGATTGACTGATGGCATGTAGAGTAACCCCCATGTCTTGACACCTTATACGTAATTTCAGAGTATTAACGTACTTTGGGATTGCGTAGCTGGCTATATCTGCCCCCGCTCTCCGGTATTCTGGTTCTGGGGCGTGACAACATCGAACCCTGGAAGCCGGCGTCCACCAGCCCGTTGTCGGCAATGAAGCAATTGAATTCTGCGGAAGCGCCAAAACTAATAGTGCACGGACCCGACTTCTCAGCCGCCGTAGAGACTATGTTAAAGTCGCCGGCGAGCAACCACGGCAAGTGACAGTTGCCGTAGAAGGTGGACAGCGCCTGCCACATCTCCCTGTGCGTCCCCACCAAGCAGCTCGCCTAAACCACGGTCAAGGCCAACTCCTGCGGCGAAGTCAGGTTTCTGATGTTGCAAGTCAAGTATTGAGTATGAATTTTCAAAATGGTGAGCCTGATGTTGTCATTCCATAGAGCCAAATGTATTTGTTCCCCTCACCTGCATGGAAAAATTTATTCATGTGAAGCTCAGAAGCAAGATTGGGGAGATTCTCCCCGTCAATTTTCGGTTCAAGAATAACTACTAGGTCAGGAGAGTGTTTGCGAATAAGAGAGTTAAGATAATTCCTGGTTTGTTTGTTCCTGACCCCCTAACATTCCAAATAATGGATTAAACATTAAGAGGGTCTTGAGCAAGGTTTTTGGCCTCTGTAGAGCGCCTAGTTTGTCGTGAATGAGATGGCATGGTAGTAGTGTCCAAAATCCTTCTGGCACTCGGAGTAGCTCTGTTAGTGCATTAAAATGAGGAGGAGAGGGCCCTTGTACTTTTGCACTGTGGCACCAAACAAACAACAGTTTCGGTGAGCACTCATTCGATAGTGCAGAGAGAGAGAGAGTCGAAAGATTTTTTTTATAGAAATTTTGAGTCGTACCTTACTTTTCTTTACCCATATTCAAGGTGCATCCCACTGTTTTACCTTAATGTACGAATCCTTCCACTTTTGACGGAAACCGTCCACAGTTGACGGTCAAAGAGGTTGACCGATAATTTTGAACGAAAATACTCTTGCCTTCTCTCTCCCCAAACCCAAATCCTAATTCCTACTATGAACCCCCCTCCTCTGCCGCTGCCGTGCCCCCGCCCCGCTGCTGTCGCGCCCATCCGCTGCTGGCCTAGGGCTGCAAACGAGCCAAGCCGAGCCAAGCTTTTGTAAGCTTGAGCTTGGCTTGACTAGAATTAATCGAGCTCGAGCTTGATAAGTTTTTTATTTATTTTAGAGCTTGAGCTTGGCTCGAGCTTGTTTATATTAAGCTTGAGCTTGGCTTGGTTTGAGCTTGAGCTTGGCTTGATAAGCAAGCTTGATAAACAAGCTCGATAAGCTCAAAATCTAGCTCGTTAAGCTTAATTTCAAGCTCGCTCAACTTTATTTCAAACTCATTAAGCTTGATTTCGAACTCTATTGCAAGCTAGTTAGGTTTGAATTCAAGTACATGTAATATTAACAATTTATTAATTAAAGGAGTTGCTTAATATCAATTACTAAGGACATATAAATATATAATGCATACAACCATATTGTTATACAACATATATAAAATTAGAATTCAACAAAGAACAAACGAGCTTCTAAACAAGCTCTTAAACGAGCTTCTAAATGAGCTAGCTCGCAAGCTCATAAACAAGCCAGCTTGCGAGCTCAAACGAGCCGAGTACTTCTAAGCTTGAGCTTGGCTTGTTTATTAAACGAGCTCTAAAATGAAGTCCTAAACGAGCTTCTAAATGAGTTAGCTCGCAAGTTCATAAACAAGCTAGCTTGCGAGCTCAAACAAGCCGAGTACTTCTAAGCTTGAGCTCAACTTGTTTACTAAACAAACCGAGCTCAAACGAGCTTTTGTCGAGCCGAGCTTCGAGCAGCTTTCGAACGGCTTGGCTCATTTGCAGCCCTAGCCGCTGCCCTTTGCTGTCGCTGCTGTTGGTTGCTGCCACTGCTGTTGGGCGGGGGAGGGGGGCGGAGCGGTGGCGGCTGGGCGGGGCGCGAGGGCGAGTGGGGGCGCGGCAGCGGGTGCGGCGGGGGAGCGGTGGTGGTAGTGAAGGTGAAGGTGGTGGTGGTGGTGAAGGTGATGGTGAAGTGAAGGTGGTGGTAGTGGTGGTGGTGGTGGTGGTCATGGGCGCGGCAGTGGCAGTGGCAGAGCGGGAGGAGGAGGAGGGATTATGATTAGGATTGGGGGCGCGGCAGCAGCAGTGCGGGGCAAAGCGGGAGTAGGAGCAGGAGGGATTAGGATTATGATTAGTTAGGATTAGGATTGTGATTAGGATTTGAGTTTGGATTTGGGGAGGGTATTTTCGTCCAAAATTATCAGTCAAACGCGTTGATCGTTGGTCGTGGACGGAATCCGTCAAAAGTGGGAGGTAACTTACATTAAGGTAAAACAGTGGGGTGCACCTTGAATATGGGTAAAAAAAAGTGGGGTGCGACTCAATTTTTTTTTGTCACTTATTTTCATTACTTTGATCAAATCATCTCTTCTGTCCACTAACCATTGCAATTTAAATGTTATAATTAAATTTTGACTGAAAAATGTTTGAAATATCCAATTTTCTTTTCCATGTTTTACTCTATTCACACTCTGCTCCATATTTCTATATTGTTAGTTAGTTTTCTTTCCTGCTTAAATAATTCAAATAAGTCTTGTTGACACTAAATTGATTGTTTGTTGACGTGTAGTCATTCAATTTGGGTACAAATTGTACTCAATTAAAAACTTAGAGGAATTTTTAAATTACAAGTCTTTTTTTATAAAAGGTGTGAATCTTTTTATAAAAATTGCACTTTAGAAGGGTATGTTGCATTGTTTTTTATTTATTTTTAGATGTCTTGCGTCACGCGCGAAACTTTGTGTACGTTGTATTGCATGTCTCTTGGGGCTATTGTTCTCAACTTCCACCATTTTTTATAAATGGAAGGAATAATACTCCTCCGTGACTCAATTCACTGATCTTTCACTATCCAGTCAAGGTCTTATGCCTCTCTTCAGTAACCACAAGGCTGGTTGCATTGCATTGTTGCTTCTTCAATCTTGTTCCTCTCCAAACTACTAAAATATTTTTCTATATTAATAATATTCTTCTTGAACATTATAGGACAGGAGATGTCATTATCGACAACGCCCTTTGAGAATCTTGTAGCTTTTGTCGAACCTTGCAAGTCCATAAAATTCTTAATTTCATAGTCCAAATAATGTATAGCTTCTTTTCCTTTGGATCTCAACCTACATCCAGTTGGAGGGTGGTGGTTTCCTTCTCTCAAACAACAGGAAAAACAAAGGCATCTGATTGATAATTGAGATTTTGTGAAAGGGGGGGGGGGGGGGGGGGGGGGGGGGGGGGGGGGGGGGTCGCTTCTCTTAACCGTCTCAAAACTGAAAATATAATTCATCAGTTATTTCATTAAAAGCTATTGTACAGTCTGATATACAAATAAAAACCGAGCTGCTTGGCAATTGTTGGATAGCGATTATGAGGTATTTTTAAGGTACGCTTTTAGAAGAATCCAACTCATTTTAAGCAATTCACTATCGAATGGTCCTGAAATTTTTTTAAATCAATAAAAAATACTTATATGCCCATATATAACAAGTATCTTTCCGAACAATTGCAAATCAGCTCGTATTACTTAACACTCATATAATTTGCAAGCATAAAATGGTCTGACAAGTAGTAAACTATAAATGTTGAGAGCAAAGCATTCATTACCACATCAAATGGACCGCAAAATTAAAAAAACATTGTTGAGGAGGTAGCTCTCATATGGGACCTCGAATATGAGAAATAAGAAATATAATAGTATTATTAATTATAGTTATGTTGGATGATAAGGATATAAATGAAAAAAAAAGAAACTCTCAAAACATCCAAGACTATTAAAATTACACTACACTGGTATGTTTGTTGATAAGGATATAAATGAAAGAAGAAGAAGAAAAATAGAAACTCTCAAAAATCCAAGACAATTAAAATTACACTACAATGTTTTGAGAGATTTTTGAGCTGACCAAAATCAGTAGCTAAAAAAAATTATCAAACAATTTTTTTTTTAATTTTTTTTATAAATGATCAGCTCAAATCTCTAAAAATCGATAAAAATACCATTGTCAAGAAGACCCATAATTTATAATGATGTATAAAATTAAAAGATTAAACAAAATAATTACAATTTATCTCAAGTTTTAGTGAAAACAGACCTAACTGGCTGGCTGAATGTGGATTGACCCAAACTTCCTACATGAGTAATTCTCCCTTACTTCTATGACTTCACCCAAAACGAAAGTCCAAAAGAGGATTGCTCTTGGCCAAGGCGGCAAGCATTTCAACCCGATACTGTCGTGGTGGTCCCCCATTGGACCCATTAATGGATCTCATGTTTGCAGAGGGACTGAATTCAATGGGAGGCTACCACATCAGTCTTGAGATGATCTGCGGTCCTTCTCTCAATTCGCTACGGTCCCTTCTCTCGATTCGGCAGGAGATTTTGAACAAAGAATTGAAGGATGGTTTTCCTTCTCTCTAGACGGTAAAAACTTTGTTTCTGCACATATTGTAAATGTGTGCACAATCTCACTTTCACACAAATGTGGAACGCAGAGTAATATAATTTTTTTTTTCTTAAAAGTTTTGTTTCTCTTCTAAATCTTGATCATGGTGGTAGTTATATGAAATTGATTAAAATGCGATATGCTATTAAATAAAGGATATCGTTATTGGCACTCATAAAATATTATTACGCACTTTTTTTTTAATTTTCTAACATTCAAAATTTAAATTTGCCCCTATATTGACACTCATAAAGTTTTTTCTTGCACTCTTCCCTCCATGCATGTACAAATTAATGTCATATTTAATACATGGATATATTTGAAATTAGAATGATACAAAATTAAAGAAGAGTACATGATGACATTTTTGAAGTGTCAATAACAGTACCCTAAGGCCTCGTTTGGTTCGCGGAATGGAAGGGAAAGGAAATCAATTCCTTGTCATTTCCTTTCCTTTGGAAAATTTTATTTTCCATTAATTTTCCTTTCCGATGTTTGGAAATGCCAAGGAATGTGGAAAGGAAAGTGATTACTTCAATGTGGGAAAGTGATTCCTTGCTTGGATGGATGGAATCACTTTTTTCCCCTAATTTTCCTTCCATTGAAAATTACTTTCCTTTCCTCCTCAATTCCTTTGGCACCCAAACATAGGAAAGTAATCACTTTCCTTTCCCAATCCGGAGATTCCGCGAACCAAACGAGGCCTAAATAAAACCTTTTTTTTTTTGCCTCCCTTGATATGGATTGAATGTTACAATAAGCTGATAATCTAAAATACTTCAATAATTTCATAAGAAGTTAGCTACCTCAAGAAATTATAGTTTTATTGGGTCAATGGATTGGTGTATGTGGTCACTTTGGAGCAAATGGCATTTCTTAATAAGCTGCATCAGAAAAATAATAATTAAATAATCCAAGTAATAAAGTAGATGATCAAATCTAACTTAAGATTACAAGTTAAACGTCTATTCTACTGTAACCTGTCATGCCATAAGATAATGTTTTGTACATATTTTATTCTTGAAAATTGTAAAATTAAGACTATTGCTAATATGCTAATATGTGGCGTAGATGAAGAAACACTAGATTTTATAAACTCACTTTGTTACCACTTACCACCAACTACTATTGCAGAATTTTGAAACAACTCGACAAAAGACAAAAGTTACCTATTCTTTGTGTAATAAAATTAGGTTGTGTTGCTAAGAAAATGTCAATTACAATTGACTTGTGTAGTGTTTCGTTTCTCGCAATCCATTATGTAATATTTACAATTTACTAAATCAGTCTTGGCTGAGTTTTAAAAAATCTTTACTTGTATCATGAATCACGGACGAAATATAATGAACATTTCCAACTGATATATCGACTTCTATTGAAATGAGTCCAATAGTTTTCACTTGATGTTTTCTTTCGCTGCTTGATTTTGATGAATGCGTTTTCGTATTGGTTTTCGATGATTGGTTTTCATTGTTCGTTTCATCGCATTTTACATTCATTTCGAATATTGAGAGAAAGAGATCGAAGTATGTTAATCAAATGTTGGTGCCAATGTAGGACGCATAGCCGGAGCGTAATCGGTGCGTAAAGTCTCTCATTCTCTCGAATAAAATTCAATCTTGGTGAATTGCTTTGACCGAGCGTATATTTATCTCCACGTCTTAACTAAAAGGACCTCTAGTCCACTTTCTTGTTACGTTCCTGTGATTAACCATACCACAATAACAAATGATAAGAGAAGATAAATAAATTTAATCAAATGCTAGATCGTGTACTGCTGCTCAATTTGTTTTAATATGAATGATCATCTGCTATGTTATTAGTATGCTTTAAATGTAGACATGGACAGACGAACTTGTACATGTTGAGATGAATAAAATGAAAGGCACGACGTGTCGTATATCTGTTAAGACACGAAATGAACGTGTCGATTATCTGTGCATAAATATGTTTTATCTTATAGAAATGTTAAAGCATGTATTGGTCTCGGACAACTTGTGCACAATGTAATCGTCTCTCGGGTGAATTTCTGGGACACTGGGAATCACTCGGCCTAGGAGAGATTAAAGCACCATGAGGTAAATGAGACCTCACGATCAGGAGGGTGTTGTGTCTATTAGTGAAGAGCTGAACCAAAGAGTCACAACTGCTAATTATGAGTAATGACCCATGGACCATCATGTAGATAGGTCACGTGCATAAAAAGAATCGCAAGCCTCAATATCTGCAAAAATGGAACATAAGTTATTCATGTATGCAAATTGTGTTAATCCTTGTCTTGTCCAAGGATGGATCGTCGATCGTGGGTAAGCTTTATATATATAAGTGATAAGTCTTTTACTGTTTATTGTTCTTATGAATTGTTAAAAATAACCTAGACAAGTAGAAATATCACATAATGATAAATGCTAGCTTCACTGTCTATTTAGTGCAAATTTATATGAGTTTGGCCATAGCCGTTTACCAGTACGTGTTATGTACCGATCCACGTTGTGGGCACAATTTCAGGTAAACACGAGACATGAGGATTTTGAGAGGTGATAGAAGCTTGTCTAATCCAGTGGAGCATTGTTCGACCGTCTCGAAGCTTTCCAAATCAAGTCCAGTAGTTTTTATTTCCTGAAGGTGTCTTTATGTTTTGTTAATAAAGGGATATGAGGTATGGACATTATGACTCTTTTTAAAAGAGTTCTAAAAGAATGATGTAAGTCGGTTAGGGCATTTATTTTTCAAAAAAAAGATAGTTATTTTATAGGAAAAATAATATTTTTCTATGGGTTGTGCCATTTTTATTTTTCACTATTTTCAAGAAAAATATAAAAATGATAGTTTTTTGGAAAATAATTATATGAAAATTTTAAACTATCAAACACTATATATTGGTAGATAATTTGTGATGAAAATATTTTCCATGAAAAAAAAAGTCTTAGTCTCTACCAATGTAAAAAAAGTCTTTGTGATGAAAATATTTTCTAGTGATAGTCTCTTTTCCGAAGGAGGTTAGCTTGCTAAAAACTTCTTATCTTTTTTTGGCAATGAGTATCATTGAAGCAAATTTTCTGTTATTTTTTAGCAATCTAACCTCCTTGAAAATTTATGATGATAATATTTTCAGAAATTTTCATATAGAGTAAAGAATTTTAACGAAATTGTGAAAAGAGTAACAAGTTTGGAAAAATTTTAATTGGGGTAACGAAACGACATCACTGATAGCGCATGCTGGTCGTTAGGAGATTTGCCCTGACACATGCCATCACTGATGGCATTTCAGTAGGAGATTCCCCTGGCCAGGGTCGACACGCCATCAGGCGTGGCCTTCGGCCAAGCGCCCAGCCCCATCACACGCCATGAGGCGTGGCCTCCTACCATCCCACCCCCACACGCCACCAGGCATGGCCTGCCATCCCACACATCCCATCCTACACGCCAGGCCCCCTCCCACCCCACCCGCCATCACACGCCATGGGACATGGCCTCCTGCCATTCCCTGCACACGCCAGCAGGCGTGGCCCCCACAGGCCTGCCACCCACGCACAGGCCTGCCATCCCATCCCCCCCCACATGCCTTGTCCCATCCCCCCAACACGCCACAAAGCGTGGCCAGCACCCGCACCATCCCATCCCACCTGGCAGGCCCTTCCCGAGGCTGGTCCTTTCTCTCCCACGCGCCATGATGCATGGCTCTACGTTGGAGACTCCCCTCCCCTTCTCGGAGACCACTCCACTCCCCCTTCCTCTTCTTCATATATTCCGAAGCTCCTTCCCTCCTCTTTACAACTCCTTCCCTCATCTTCATAAGTCCTTCCTCCTTCAACTTCACAGAAGATTACTCCCTCCTTCCCCTATCTTGATCTCCTCTTTACAGAGTAAGTATTTGTATTTTATATTAGAATTATATTTTCTATGTATGAATAACTATACTAATAGTTTTTGTCAAAAATGTAACAGATGGCTGAACCGAATGACGGTCGTATTCCCGGGGGACCGGTTACAGAAGCCATAAAACAAGAACGAGAAACTCATATATCTACGTTGATTTTTGACGGGAAGGTAAATTTAAAAATGATAACTAGCGTTATTATTTATTTATTTTATATAAATATAAGAATATAATTCGCTTGTAGCTATATGATTATCCTCCCGAGGCTCGGACATGGGAGCATGGAAGTTGGAGGATACAGAGAGGATATCGTAAATGGGAGTTAAATGCTGCCCAAATGGAGCTGTTACGTTCATTTGGATTTCAATATCTGGATGAAATTCAAATTTTAGTCCACGATGTACATATCATTTTTAGTCTCGCTGAGCGATGGTGGCCTCAACGCAACACCTTTCAGTTGTCCGTTGGTGAAATGACAATTACACTTTGGGATGTTGCAAATATTTTAGGATTATCTATTACAGGTGAACCTATATATTTTGATACAACTTTAAATCCATCTCAAATAATCCGGAGATATCTAGGCATTAATGCACCATCGGACTTAGGAGGAAAGAGTTTTGTCAGTATAACTTGGCTTCGGGGTAATTTCATGGATCTAAATGAAACTATCGACGGTCCAGTCGTGGTCGATGATTTAAGGGTACGTAATTATTGTTAAGATTTATTTATTAGTTAATTTCAATAGTGTGTTAGTTTTAATATGCTAGTTTCAATATTTGCAGATACTTTATTGTACTAGAGCATATTTGCTCTGTTTGTGTTGGGCAATGCTATTTCTCGACGAACAGGGAAATAAAGTAAACGTGCGACTGTTACCCTTTTTAGACAATTTAAAAGAACATACACGTCATGCATGGGGAGCTACTACCTTAGCATATTTATATGCTAGCTTGACGAAATTTGCCAGATCAAATGGTACCAAAAATTTGTGTAGGTGCATGACCCTGGTTCAGGTAATAAAAATTTAATCCCTAAATTCGCTAAATTTGTTTTGATAATATATATTTTGTAAATATCATATGTTTTCATGTCTTAGGTATGGTGCTACGAGCATTTCTATATTGGGCGACCTGTAACCAGCATTTTTAGTGATGTTGGAATTTTTTCGCTTGCTACGCGATGGGCCACAAATATAGTGGACCCTCATCATAATTTACATAAGGATGTTTCAATCTACAGAATTTGATGAAAATGCTCCAGAAATTAAAAGGACATCGTATGATTTGAGCCTACACAAATCATATATTATATACGATCATTACACTATGTATCATCCGGTAGATCGCGTTCTCTGGCAATTCGGTTACAGGCAGATTATTTCGGATGATCCGTCTGCCATGAGTTATGATATAGCCAATGCAAAAAACAGAATCGATACTGCTAGAGCCGTCTGGTATAAATGATTCCAGGATAGTAGTGTGGCAGGGCTGCCCCGAATAATGCATCATGATGAATGTAAGTTCTAACTTACTAGTATATTTGGACCGGTAGCATTTGTCTTATGATTATTTTTACGAAATGCAGATGAAGGTAATTTGGCTTATAGACAATGGTGGGGAGCGCCTCGTATGACCAACAGAGCATACAAATTCGAGGAGCCACGGTTCAAGTCTAGAGCCGTAGATGAATCTTCCCTGCGAGCTTTTGCTGATGACATATCTGAAGCGGTAGGACTTTACTACTATACCACTATTTAAACTCAATAGATATATAATGACAATTATAATTTGCATATTTTATATTTCAGGCTATTATGGGGCCACAATATATCCAAGAACCACAGAGCTATTTGTGGCCGCATGGTCGGGAGTGGATGCGAGATATTTTAACTCGCGTAGATTCACTGAGTCTTGGACGGGATCCTGATATGCCTCCATTGCATATACGTATCCCAGCCGATTATCCGGCTGCCACTGTTCCCCTGAGACATTCACGACGCCGTAGGGTGGACGATCCAGAGGACGAGGAGGGCGCTACTGGAGAGGGCACCAGCCAGCAATACCATGGAGAGGGCACCAGCCAGCAGTACCATGGAGAGGGCACCAGCCAGCAGCACCATGGAGAGGGCCCCAGCCAGCAGTACGCTCCAGAGTACCCTAGCCAACAGTACGCTCCGGAGTACCCTAGCCAGCAGTACGCTCCAGAGTACCCTAGCTAGCCTTACACTCCAGAGTACACTGCCCCACACTACGTTGGAGAAGGCCTCAGTCAACAGTATGTGGGCATGGGCTCTTCCTCAGCCTTTCAGCCCTACGCATAGCGACTGAGCAAATCAACACTACCGCAGCGTATTCGTTTGATGGCATGTCGTATTACTCATAATTGATTACGTCCCCGTCAGCCCCGGTGCCTACTCAGGAGGTCGAGAAAGAGGATGAAAGAAGAGCGGAGGAGACCACAGATGAAAGAAGAGCCCGACTTGGCCTTAGACAGGTAGAACAAAGGCGTTACAAACGAATTGCCCGCAGATATGAATGAAATAAAATTTTATTATGTAATGTTTAAAAGTTGACATGAATGTTGGTACTACAATAAAAAATAGAAGTTCTCTTGTCGTCATTATCATGGTTGACTTTTATATTTTCTTCTGTTGTGTCCCATCACTCATGGCGTGCCACCCAGCCCTCCATCACACTCTCAGCCAACCACACTCCACACTCCAACCACACTCCACACTCCATTAGCCATGGAGCACCCACTCATGACACTCCATCACTCATGGCGTGCCACCCAGCCCTCTATCACACTCTCAGCCAACCACACTCCAGACTCCAACCACACTCCACACTCCATTAGCCATGGAGCACCCACTCATGACACTCCATCACTCATGACGTGCCACTCATTACTCATCATGACACTCCATGACACTCCATTACTCATGGAGCACCACTCCATTACTCACATGACACTCCATTCCTCATGGCGTGCCCGGCCCTGCGCAGTATCGAAACCCCCAGTACGCCATGGGAAATGTAGTTTCGTTACCCAAATTGAAATTTTCTCAAACTTGTTACTTTTTTCACAATTTAGTTAAAATTCTTTACTCTATATGAAAATTTCTGTAATATTTTTCAGTGATAGTTTGGCAGAATATATTTTCATTCTCAATTTCTCAAAACTTCTTATCTTTTAGTCAATTTTATTAAATCATTGAAATAAATTTTCTGGAAAAAAAAATTGACTTGTACTCACTGCCAAACGGTAATTCTCTCGGTACTGCGTTGGAACACATTAAAACTTCGTTCATTTTATTTCCCAAAAAGAGAATAAATGGACGGTTGAGTTACTTTCTTATTTCTCCAGAAAAATTAAGGGTCTGCTTGGTAACAGTATTTTTACCGGTTTTGGGGTATTTTTGAACCGACCGTTTATGAAAACCCTGCTTGTTAATTTTTTTGATGCATCGGTTTTGGTCGGCTCAAACCACCCCCCACCCCCCCCCCCCCCCCACCCCAAAAAAAACAAAAAAACAAAACAAAACGGTGTAATGTATTTTTGGGTGGCTTTATAAACACCTCAAATCGGTGGATTTTGAGCGGCTCTATTTTTTTATTCCATATACCTCACAAAAATATATATAATTATAACTACTGATATCCTTCCATATTTAATTTATTCGTGTAAAAAACTTTCAGAATCGTTCGTTAGTGAATTACCAAGCATGGATTGGACTTGTTTAAAAGCCGCTACTTAAAACCATCCAAAACCGAAACCCTCATAACTGCTCATAACTGATACTTTAAAAATACCTCATAACTGCTACCCCTACAATTGCCAAGTAGACCCTAAGTCTATTCAAGATAACCATCCAAGCATAAGGTAAACTAGGCGTGTGCATCGGTCGGTGGTCGACCTATTTGGTCCCAACCGAAGTCGAACCGAAGTTAATCTGTTTAAAAATAAACAAAACTGAACCAAACCAACCAAATGGTCGGTTCGGTTTTGAAACCGACCGATTTGGTTCGGTTTGGATCGGTTCGACTTGGTTGGCTTTGATCACATAAAAAATGGACTGTATGCTTCTTCTTTTTTGAAACCTCAGTCAACTTGCACTTTGTAACAATAAATATAATTCAGCAGTTTCAATTCAACTTACGCTTTACAGGTGGAAAAATGCCAATTATACATATAAAAAATCATATACATTCAACCAAAAGTCTCTTTCATGTGCACATGAGCAATTAGAAAAGAATAGGAGCCGCCAGCACTCCTCTTTGAGACTAGAGAGAGAGAGAGAGAGCTCTTTCAACTTCAACTTGATAAATGGCTGTGATGTGAATAAATGAACCAAACCGGTATAATATAACCCAATGAACCCATACCCAACCGGCCAACCCTAATTATTTAACAAGGATTTGGTTCGGTTTGGTTTAGACGGTTTTTGGCATAACCAAACCGTGAACCGAACCGAACCGATCGATTTTGAGAAGATTGAAGCCGAACCAAACCATCGGTTCGGTTTAATACCAATTGGTTCAGTTTGACTTGGTTCGATTTGGTCGGTTTGTATTAATTATGCACAGCCCTAAGGTAAACTATTGTTGTGTTGTATTAATTGGTATTTTTCCCTAGAGATTATTTATGTATTTATGTTCGTTTTATGTATCCATTGATGTTGCTCATTAAAATAAGTTAATTTGCTATTAGGTTATATATATTGTTATTTGTAATTATTTTTGCTGCTTGTTGAAATGCTGGCAATGAAATGGAGGGGCTTGGGTGGTTCAATTTTTTTTTCTTTTTCATGCGAGTCAGTTCACATCTGGTTTATCTTAGTCCACTCTAGTCTATTCCAACTCGAATTTCTCGAATTTTTTGTTCCGTCCTTAGGGTAAAGTGCAAAGAATTCTTGCTTAGATATAAGTTGTAGAAGCATGGAAAAGAACAAGTAAAATTCATGCGGCTCAAAGCAGTGGGAGTCTCATGCGGCTCAGAAAACCACTTAGAGCTTCATGCGGCTCACAAATCCGTTAGAGCTTTATGCGGCTCATAAGTCCCTTAGAGCTTCATGCGGCTCAGAAGTCCCCGAGAGCTCTATGCGGCTCAGAAAAGCCACGTGGCCGTGGGTAGTTCAAAAGCAAGCATCCACAGCTGGCCATCATTATTATGTGCAGATGGCTCATTTAATGCTCTGACGCAATGCAGCAGCCCTGACACAACAGATTGACGACTCTGACATAAAGGTGAAATGATGACTCTTAACGTGCTCCTAGAGAGACGAGGAAAATCTTTATAGTTGGCACGATCCACCCATTTCCAAAGATCTTTATGCGGCTCAGTTGTAAGGACGTCCATGCGGCTCAGTTGTAAGGACCTCCATGCGGCTCAGTTGTAAAGACTTCCATGCGGCTCAGTTGCAAAGACTTCAATGCGGCTCAGTTGCAAGGACCCATATGCGGCTCAGTTGTAAGGACGTCCATGCGGCTCTGTTGTAAGGATCTCCATGCGGCTCAGTTGCAAAGACTTCCATGCGGCTCAGTTGCAAGGACCCACATGCGGCTCAGATTAAAGGACTCCCATGCGGCTCAGATTAAAGGACGTTCATGCGGCTCGGTTATAATGACCTCCATACGGTTCAGATTAAAGGACGTTCATGCGGCTCAGTTGTAAAGACGTCTATGCGGCTCAGTGGTAAAGACCTCCATGCGGTTCAGATTAAAGAACTTCCATGCGGTTCAGATAAGGCCACCCTTATGCGGCTCTGACACGAGGCCGCACTCATGCGGCTCAACTATGACAGTCCTCCATGCGGCTCGCAGCATTTGGGACACGTGGCAGGAGTTGATCAACTCTCAACAACTCAGATTTATGGCAATCGACATAACAGGCAGTTGGGACACGTAGCAAGAGATTGACCAAGATTTATTCACTTGGATTTGCTGATATCAACAAATCATCACAAAACAGATTTGGTGCAATCAACATTAACTGTCCAGATCGATTTCCAACAAACTATCCAGATTTGTTACAATCAACATTAACTGCCCAGATCGATTTCCAACAAACTATTCAGATTTGTTACAATCAACATTAACTGCCCAGATTTGTTGCAATCAACATTAACAGCCCAGATTGATTTTCAACAAACAAGATCAAGGCTAATCTTCACCAAATCCTTAACCGCTCACTTTTCAAGGAGCAATTAATGCACACCCTACTTATCACAAAGCCCTATAAATAGCAAGGTGTCATTCCCTTGCAAAGGAGGAGCAGACAGAGAGCGGCGGAGACACAGAAAGAGATATAGAGCCAAGAGCACCCAGCAGGAGCATTTCTTCACCAGAGCCGAAGCGACATCCGATTGTCCATGGAGTAAGACAGAGTTGATAGCACTCTCCCGAGCCTCTACCGTCACCCCCCCCCCCCAGAATCAAAAATAAACAATTGTACTTTAGATTGCTTTTCCTAGGTTTTGTTCCTATGCTCTCTTTTGTACAAGCGAGTTTGTATTGTGAAGTAAAAGTCCAGTCCTCCCATAAAATTGTTCTGTTCTTTTATAATCAATGGCAAACACGATGGCGACTCTGCTGGGGACTAACTTCTCCACGGCTGAGAAGTTGGTGACGCAATCGGACGCCGCCAAGCTCGGCTCCACGCAACAGATGTTGGTCGTCCACTTCGACCAGCAGGCGTTTGAAGAAATGCTCTCCGACGGGAGCACTGGCCCGGTCTAGAAGCGAATCCGTACGAAGAAGGCCCGTAGGGAGTGGAGGCCCAAATCATTTGCTCCTCCCCAAGCTCTGGACGAAGTGTTCTCTGCTGCCCAGGACGGCAGAGATTCGCATGCGGCCCCACTTCAAGCCACAGAGAACCCTATTGTTCCCAAGTCCGGCAGAGGAAAGCACTACGATGCTGGACTTGTGGGAACAAGGGGGAATTCTGTGAGAAAGCCGCATAAAGGTGCCAACCGCATGAAGACTCATGCGGCCGCAAAGGCCAGCCGCATGGAGAAGACTCATGCGGCCACAAAGGCCAGCCGCATGAAGAAGACTCATACGGCCTATACTTCCAGCCGCATGGAGAAAGCTCATGCGGCCACAACTCCCAGCCGCATGAAGGAGGCTTATGCGGCTACAACTCCCAGCCGCATGCAAACTGCTCAAGCGGCCACAAATGCCAGCCGCATGAAGACAGCCTATGCTGCCACCAATTCCAGCCGTAGATCATCTGCTCCAGGTGGTTCGGGTTCAGTCTTTGACCGCCTCTCATGCGGTCCTAACTCCAGATGCTCCCAAGAAAATATGCCAGACTCTGTGCGGCACCATTTGGACTCTTTCTACTATGCACCCTCGGGTGCTAGAGCGAAAAAGTCTAGGACAGCTCGGGCTCGGCGAGCTCAGTCAGCTGTCATAACCTCTGACCATCCGAGTGCTCTGCTTACCGTTATGCGGGCCTCTGATGGAAAGTTGTACAGAACCACTCGAGTCCAGCCCCGGCGGTAAACGGGCAGAGTGGTTCCCAAGAGTCTTCCAACAATCAGGAAGCAAACATGGTGCCAACACACTCGGATGCTCGGGATTCCCGGGCCCATAAATCGGGTGTAAAGGTTGTTCGAGACGCATCTGACTTGCGTGACGTAATCCTTCACCAGCGCAAGGAAAGAGAAGAAGCCTCGGTATGCAGAGAGTCCTCCCATGGACATCACTGCACCCAAGTCATTGTCAATTGCTGCTGCAACAACGCGGGGGAATACAAGAAGACCGGCAATCCGTCTTTCAATGACTGCAACAACCAAGCTCAGAGGACGAGGTGCTTCTCGTCGCCTCCTGCAATTCTGCTCAAAAAATCCCTGGTGGCGGGAGAGGGAAGAAAACAAATGTCTCCAGCCCAAAATCTCAACCAGCGTAACCAAGAAACTCTCTTCTAAGCGGTTGTCCACGACCATTACATGAGGAGTTTACCAAGGTACCCGCTCTAAAACAAAATCTTCAACACTTGGGGATTTCGTCAACTGCACCTCTGGGGGTGGCCAAAGCTGGGGGTAGCACCCCTCCGAACGTCCACAACAATTCGGTGTTCCAAGAAGATGCACCAGGGGAAATAATTCTCCCCACAGATGCAGTGGATCCGGACGTCCCTGAGGACGTCCACGGGTTGTCACGACCCGCACCCTAGAGTAAGTGCATGAGAAGTGGGTACGTCCAGCCTACGCCGCAGTGTCGGAGGTAGAACGCTATCCTAGGTCAATTATCTAACAATATTTAAGGTACCTGTACAGTATATACACTCTGAATGGAGGTGACATAGCAAATACAGTCTCAATCACATCTAAGGTAGAATACGATAAAAAGATAGATAGATATGAAATGAAACACAACCACAAAGATACAACCAGATAGAGTTCTAAGTGTCTAAGATAACACAAATCTAGAAATATCCCAAATCTCAAATACAGTAATCCAGAGAATAAATACAAATGAAAAATAACTAATCTAAACTAATGGTATTTCATCTACTGCTAATGGATCCTGCTGGAGATCCAGGGGTAATGTCTCATCAAACTCTATCCTGGCCATACCCGCAAAAAGGTAGAGCACTCAGCTAACATGTACTCTGTAAACATCAACGGTTATCCTGTCAGAAAAATAAGCAAGTACAAACACTAACAGCAGTTCCATATGAATTGACAAATTCTATAAGAGATAGTATAATGAAATACAAGACAAAATCAACAGAAAATATATATCAAGATGTGAGTACTGAATAGGACGACAATATATATATGTATATAGGACGACTTGGGAACTATTCGGAAACCGAGTTGCAACCCTTAAACCAAACAAGGACCGGGGTTGTAACCCTTCTCCCGAACAGAACTTAGCCTCCTATGATAATAAATAAAAAGGTGCCTTGAATTATTAGTGCGTTATGTGATCGGCTTGGAAAAATATGATCAGGCTTTCCATCTGACCGGCTATGAACAAGTAACAAGTACAAGTGTGAAGAATAAGGCCGGTCACCATGGAAAGTTATGAACAAGTAGGGTAAGGCTTTACCGGTCGTGAGGCGAGGGTATAGCTATGAACAAGTAACAAGTATAAGTGTATAGAACAAGTGGGAATTTTGATCACACAACCACTATAACTCCCCATCCCCGAATAGTAAAAGGATCCGGACATAACACGTCATGACACGGGATTCAAAAGTAGGTGATCAGCCCACTCCCAAGTCCATGTCTATACAAGTACAAGTAACAAGTCGAGTCATGTACCAATATACCAAGTAATCCGGAAATAACATCTCATGACAGGATCCGACATATACTAGTCCGTGAACTATCGTGTCTGGAAATCAAGTAAGATGCTAAAACTGAATCGGATATAGCAGATATCAAGACAATAAAAACTATCAGTGAATGTACTCGCCTGTCACCCTGTATGACTGATATGAATAGATGTCCGAACTGGTGTCACAGAGTCCTATTTAGAGTAACTACATGATTCTAAGTCAAACTAGGTCAAAGTCAACTCTGGTCAACTATAAAGTCAAACAAGGTCAACTCTAGTCAACTATGGTTAAACTAGCTAGGGTTGGGTCAACAATGATCAACTAGTCTAGGTTAGTCAATTCTAGGTCAAAATAAACTAAGTATATGCAAATCAAGTATCCAAGATAGCTACTAACTCATAGCCTAAGTCACTTGCTAAACCAAGCACAAAACTAATCCATAAGCTAACAAGGCACACAAACTTAGTCATATAATGTATATATATTATTCATATTCACATATTCATATACATAGATATATATAGGAAAGCTATATAATAGGCATATACATATTATACATAGAGAGAGCGAAGGAGAGGTAAAATAGTAAGTGAGTGTGTGTGTGACATGTGTGTGAAAGGATATGTGTTAATGTTCTCAGATTTAGTGATAGGTAGGTGTATGTGACATGGAAATATGGTGTCAAAGGATGTATGAATGCATGTGTGTAAAAGGTTATAGGTTAACTCAGTTTATAGAAATACATACATACATACATACTTACATTACATACATGCATACATACGTATCATATATACATACATACATTGCATACATGCCTACATACATATCACATATGCATACTTGCATTCATTCATGCACCTATACATACATACATAGATGCATACATACATATTTGAATACATTATACTTTTGCATACATAATTTCATATATGCATACTCTACTTATATTACATTCACATATCATTAAGTTGCATACATATACTTATTTTTATTACATACATGTCATTCGTGCATATTACATAAATACATACATCTATACATTATATACATTGTATACAACATGGAAAAATAGAAGAGGAAAAACTGAAATGGAATGGAAAGGGAAGGAAAAATGTAAGAAAAAAGGAAAAACAGTGGACATATACATGCTTGCATCATATTCTACTTTACCATACATGCTATCATTATATTGTATATATTATGTATACATTATGCATTCATATCTATCATTATATGTATATCTTGCATTTATATCTAGCATCATTATATACTTTCATGCATACATTGTATATCATTCTTTCAGTCATGCATTTATGCATTGCTTACATACATTACATTGATTGTATTCCTACATGCTTACATTCAACCATATATATATATATATATATATATATATATATATAATATATATATATATTATATATATAAAGAGGATAGATATCATATATATATCATTTATTCATCTAACATATCACGTATTACATACTCTACATTTATTTAATATCCATACTACATAGGCTCATAGGTTACACAAAATGTCTATGTCGTATAGTCATTCTTTTACTTAAAACTAATACTGTACCAATTGGGCCTTCATTAAATTTTAGGATTAAAGTATGTTGTATCCCTTTGTGTTAGCTTTTCGAAACTTTAAACGGATCACATTTTCGTGTCCGAAAACTCCCGGAATCGCAAAAACACCGAAACGCGTTCGTCTTTCGTACAACTGACACTCAAATAATTTTATAGAAAGTTTCAAAACGAATTTGGCTTATTAAAATATATATTTGGAAAGCTAACTTCGATACGGTTCTTTTAAAAAAAAACGAGAGATAAATTGAAGTTCTAAGCTAAAAGTTATGACATTTCTAAGTTGTTTTGGTTAATAAAAACGTGGATAAAAATTATGACGAATTTGGGTTGGCCAAGATACTTGGATACCAACATAGGTATCCAAATGAAACTCATTCTTACCATCCTAACTAAGATCAATCCACTATCTAACCATTCTAAAACTGAATTTAAATATCTATTTAAACTATTATCATACATACATACACATGGGGTGTCCTAATTGGGATCTATCAAGTAGGACACAAGACAAACCTATAACATCCTCAAATGGACTCCAAATGGTCTCAAAATTGAATCTAAAGGGGACACATGCATGGGGGTGGATCCTTTGGATTCAAAACTAATTAATATACAAAGGAAATCAAGTTAGAGAATAGGTTTTACCTATTGGGAGTGGAATCCCAATAAAAATCTTTAGGACACGCCGATACGAAGATCTATCCAAAAGGACACCTTCCTTTGCATCTTGCCCAAATTCTTGGATAGAGTCCTTCCTTGATGGTGTGGGATGGATTAGGAGAAGTTTGGATGGAGGAATGTGAGGAAAAGGAAATCAAATCCAAGAGGAAAGCTCTCTAATTTGGGGAAGAACACTTAGGGTTCTATGTAGAGGTAAAAAGAGGCAAGGGTTTTCTTAAGGATTCTTTATAGGAAGGGATGGGGCACTTGATGGCTGGTCATTAGATGAATTAGGGTTAGTTTTTTTATGTAAATGAGTGTCTAGGAGTTGTCCACCCAATTCTAAGCCTTCCTATTGGTTCAACTATTCATAAGGCTTTCTTTTTCACAATATCCTAAGGGGTAAATATCCTACTATGAAATATCTAGATATTGTTAATCTAACTTAACCATTAAGTCTCTAACCTTCTAACTAAACCTCCATGAGCATCATTAACATCTAGGTTTAGTCAAAACTAGGTTAGTCCCTAGCAATTCAATTAGCACAATACTAATTAATCAAAATTTATTTTCATTAATAAGTCAAAAATGACCAAAATACCCTTAGGCTAAAAAGTCACAATTAGTCATCCTAATCACATGGTTAGGTCCCCATGGTCATGGTTAGTCTCTAGGTCATGCAGTCTCTAGGGTTACACTAGTTAACCATCAAAATCATAATTCAACATTTTAAATAGTTTTAAAATAATTAAAATTACCAAAAATTATAATATGGTTTAAATATCATTATTAAATGATTATAATTACAAAATTTCAAAATTACCCTCATTTTAGAAGCTGGGTGCTACAATGGGTCCCAAGACGAGGCAAGCTCTGAAGCTGGAGGTACCACTCCTTCTGAGTCCGAACCAGAGGAGAACATTCCCACATATCCTGACGACTTCTCTGTACAAGGGTATGACTCAGAGGGCACGTCCTCCACCGTTCCTTCCATTTCTCCTTATGTGAGGTCGGTGTTTATGACGGACAGCAACCAAGACGGTCCCAGTGATCGCCAACGCATCGACACTCTGGAGGCCATATTTCATACCTTGGTCAAATCCGTAGACAAGATCAAAGCGGCCCTACCGACTCTGCAAGGAAGGACGCCTGGCCAAACAAGCTTGGGTCCGCGGTCAATGCGGACTCAAACTCAACTGCGCCAAACCCAGACGACAATCCTCCTACGATGACGGCTCCCACCGGTGCAGATGAGGCCAGGGAGGCGAGAAGAGAGGTCCAGGAGCTCCGGGCCATATTTCACGCTCGAGAAACCTCCCAGGACCTCAGAATACGACAACCGTATCCTGCTGCATGGAGAGATGTTCCCTTTCCACCAAGATATAAACCATTCACATCAATCCGTATGATGGGATGACATCTGCAAGCAGGTACATCACCTACTTCGAAGTCACAACCGACCATCTGCCTCATGACGACGCCATACTCACGCGGTTGTTCATCAGGGCATTGGAGGGGGTAGCATTTGATTGGTACCGCAATCTGTCGGACAACTGTATCCATTCTTTCGCCGGCTTCAAAAATATGTTTCTTGAAAGGTTCTACGAGGTAGGACAAGATGTGACAATGTCCACCCTCATGGACGTTGTTCAAGGTGAGAAAGAATTGACAAGGAATTACATTGAGCGGTTTTGCCAAACCGCGATAAAATTGTCCTATGGCAATCCAGATTCTTCCTTGATTGAAATCTGCCAAAAGAGGCTGCTTCCCACAATCAGCCTCTGGATGGGCGAGAGTCAGTTCAAGGACTGGAAAACTTTCATCATCAGCGCCACTAGCGCAGAAGACAAGTTGAAGAAAGCCCGCCAACTGGGGTTGCACATCTCGGAAGGAGAAGATAAGGGTAAACGTCCTAATATCAACAACAACAATGACGGTAATTCCTCCAACAACTGAGACAACAAGGGCAAGTAGGCTATGGTGGCCGACACAGCCCAGAAGCCTGAACCAAAGTCGACAGAAAAGCAGTGGCCTCAGATGACCTTTTCCTTCGAGGACAGCCATGTCAAACCCATCTTGGACATGCTCATACAAGGGGGTAGAATTCAGCTCCCCCACCAAGACGGGAACATCGACTGGCAGAAATGGAGAGCCCTAAGTACTGTCACTACCATCGCTACGTCCACCATGCTACGCAAGATTGCTTCCAACTGAAGCGATACATCCAGCATCTTATCGATTCTAAGGCCCTCGCCATTGATTTTGAAGAGGTGACCATGGCAGCCAACATGGTGTTAGTACAGTTCGGTAGCTTCCTTCCGACAAAGACTCAAGACGGAGTAGTACCCGTCCCCAGGGCGAAGATGGAGGTCGCTAACCTTCTACCTCCCCGAGACCAGGCCGCTGGTCTAGTGCCTCTCACCACATCGTGATGGGAGGTCATGTGGGTCCATCCGGACCTGGTACCTGAAGTGACTCAGTCCGTACCGCCCTCCACCAGCAAGAAGAAGAGTGGAAAAGTCAAGTCCTGCCGCACAATCTCGGCAGAAGTCGAAGAGGCTACAGCTGTCGTCACCCGGTCGGGTGCACAATCCCAACCTACACCGGGTAACCCGGCTGAAGATCATCAGCCGGCTACTGTTGATGCTCCAGGACCTTCTCAGCCTCCGACGATCGACAAGCCTAGGCCGAAGGAGACTCGCTTTGACAAACCACTCCGAAAAGAGGCGCCTCATGGGCCGGAGAGGCCCTACAACTTGACATATTGGCACACTTGGCCAACACACCGGCCAAATTGTCACTATACGAGCTCCTGAGACTCTCTAAAGATGTTTGCGTCGCATTGAGCGTGGCATTCCAGAATGCCGACGCATATCTGGCTCAGTCCAATCTCACTGGGGAGAACTCGCCTGCAGATCTTCCAGACAACGCTTGTACAGGTACAATGCCCAACATCGTCTTCACTTCCGCAGGATATGCTTATCAAGACCAACCTGCACGATCGCCCTCTGTATTATACTGGATACGTTGGCGATATCAAGGTAGATCGGATGCATATTGATTCCGGTTCTTCCATAAGCATCATCCCGAGAGTCTGTTGCAACCACCTGCGCATCCCAATGCATCGCCTGACGCCGACAAGCACTGCCATCAGCGGTTTTAATTCAGGCAGAAGCTATCCGATCGAAAAGATTCGTCTGAAATGCTAAATCGGCGATCTTCAATCAGAAGTGACCTGTTATGTCATAGATGCGGACACTTCCTACAATATTCTCCTGGGGCGTCCTTGGATACATGATTACATGATCGTGCCTTCCACACTGCACCAGTATTTCAAGTACGTCGACAAGCACGGCTTCGTGAGGACAGAATTTGCCGACATTGATCCCTTTAAAGGGGTTGAATCCTACTTCTTAGACTCATGCTTGTACAAGAAGTCGAAAAGGTACCTTGTCGAAGGAGATACTCAAGCTCAAACTGAGGCGGCAACTGGATCGGAAGAACCTCTGACGATCCACCTCCAAGCCCGCAAACCTGGCAGAACTGCACCCCTTACAGCCACTCTGCGTAAGGATGCAATCAGCCTCTCTGCGCATGAGGAGCAGATGATAATCCGACTGCCAAGGTCTGGCCAAGCGCCAAGGCCCACAACAGAGCCACTGACAATCAGGCTGCCTACAGCTAGCTAGTAACAGACAGAGGAGCTTAATCCCTCTGTCAAGCCGATGACGATTCGTCTTCCCAGAATGAATCGACAGCCGAACGCTAACCGGGGACTGCTAGCCAGCCAACCACTCCCCGTCCAGTACCGAGCACCAAACTGGGGGTCGCTAGTACGCCTACGACTCCACGTTCTGCTCCACCAGTGGAGCTCCTGATGATTAAGCTGCCCAAGTCATCCTCCCAGTCTTCATTGACACAGGTGGTAGCCGAAGAAGAGTCAGAGCTGGCCAAGTATGTGGCTGCTCACACTGATGTTCCATCCATAGATGATGTAATTCCACTGGAAAAGATACCCTACTTCATCAATAAAGGGCTATCTTTGAACTACCTTGAGCTTAATAAGCTTTGTACAATGTATGCCATGGAACACGGTATAGGCACCCACCTACAAACACAGGTGACAAATGTCTACATCGCAAATCAACTTACTCCAGTAGAAGACGCTTACCGCATAGTTGAGGGAGAGGATCATCCAATCATCTTCGGTCAGAAGAATGATCTACAGCCCTTCAGGATAGAAGAAGTTGATCTCGAATCCGACACCGGAAGACTGCTCCTTTATCTATATAGTTCCCGATCCAAGTACCTCATGCAAAAATAGGGGTATGATCTAGAAACTACGTCAGGCTTGAACTACGACACTGGACGGCGGCTACCCTTACAGTTTTCGGTCCCGACTGGGAAACCACGGGATTACTACAACAAGACCAGATGTGGGCTAGGTTATGTTACACCTGCAACGACCCCTGAAAGCTCAGATGAGAAATGTGACTGGCATTCACACGCAACCGGATCACCAACTTCTGATTCGAATGTCAGCATCGGGGACGTATTCAGGCAAGTCTTGTTTGTCAATATGGCATTCGTCGACGCCTATAAAGAAGATGAAGACATTCCTGAAATTCTTGAGTTAGAGCCGTGGGCCCAATAGCTAGACGCGCAATGGGAGAAGCGGTTCGAACAAAGAGAGCCTCCCACTGAAGATGAGGTCATGCAAGTGGACCTCGGCGATAAGTCCTCTCCAAAACCAATCTTCGTTAGCAAAAGTCTGACAGACGAAGAGCGAGAATCACTACTGCAACTCGTTAGAGAATATATCGACGTATTCGCCTGGAGCTATGAAGACATGCTAGGGCTAAACCCCGAGATTGTACTTCACAAACTCAACATTTGTCCGAACGCAAAGCCGGTCAAGCAGCAGCAACGACGGTTTCGCCCAAACATCATGAACTCCATCGAGGCCGAGGTTAACAAACTAATAGCCAGCGGATTCATTCGCGAGGAACAACATCCAGACTGGGTAGCCAACATAGTACCAGTCCTTAAGAAGAATGGGAAGATCCGAATCTGCATTGACTTCCGGAATCTGAACGAGGCGTATCCTAAGGATGAGTTTCCCCTCCCTATTACAGATATAATGATTGACAAAACCTACGGCTTCGAGCGTATGACATTCATGGATGGCTTCTCAGGGTACAATCAAATCAAGATGTTCCCTGACGACGAAAAGCATACATCATTCCGAACACCGATTGGCACATACTGCTACACAGTCATGCCATTTGGTTTAAAGAATGTTGGCGCCACCTATCAATGAGCCATGAACATCATCTTTAGAGATCATTTACGCAAGACAGTAGAGTGTTATGTCGACGACATCGCCGTCAAGTGCCGCTCTAAAGAAGATCATCTGCTTGATCTGAAGACAGTATTCGACCTGATGCGGGCGCACAATTGAAGATGAATCCCACGAAGTCCTTCTTAGGCGTATCCAGCGAGAATTTCTTGGGTTTCATCATTACCTCCCAGGGTATCCATGTCGACCCTGAGAAGACGAAGGCAATTGATGGATCCTCCAAGAAATCTCCGTGAACTCCGAGGCCTTCAAGGGAGGCTAGCTTATATCAGGAGGTTTATATCTAACCTCTCCGGACGATGTCAACCCTTCACGCACCTCATGAAGAAAGGCATCTCCTTCATATGGGATGAAGAATGCCAGCGTGCCTTCGACAACATCAAAGAATACCTGTCGAACCCTCCAGTCATGGTGGCCCCGGTTGTTGAAAATCCATTCTTGCTCTATGTACGAGCTATGGAGCATTCTCTCGGTGCTCTACTAGCACAAAATAATGATGCAGGCCATGAGCAATCTATATATTACCTCAACTGAATGATGATGGGGCCTGAGCATCGATACACTGTCGTGGAGAAGGAGTGCCTTTTCCTGGTGTTCGCCATTCAGAAGACGCGACATTACGTCACGGGACAAACCATCCATGTCGTATCAAGAGTTAACCCCCTCAGGGTCCTCATGACCAAGCCAGGTGCACTCAGCCCTCGCCTCGCTACCTGGGCGATATTATTGTCTCCCTACCACATGATCTTCATCCCGCAGAAGGCTGTTAAAGGTCAAGCTCTGGCAGACTTTTAGCAGCTCATCCGGGTTCAGTGTCAACCAGAATAGACGAAGAGATTCCAGATGAGGTCGTCCATTCAAACGTGGCCTCTCATGATACCGTATGGCGAATGTTCTTCGACGGCGCTTCCAGAACTGGGCCCAAGGGCAACATCGTCGCTGGAGTCGGAGTGGTGCTAATTTTTCCCTCCGGGCTGGTGATCAATCGGGCTTACTCCCTTACGGAGCCATGTTCAAACAACGTGGCCGAGTACAACGCTTTGGTCATTGGCCTCCGACTTGCAAAGGAGCTGGGGGTAGAGTATCTTGAAGCATACGGTGATTCGCAGTTAATCGTCAATCAGATCCGGAGTTTATATGAAGCTCGCCATGAAGATATGATCCCCTATCACCAAATAACAATTAACATCATTTCGTCATTTGAAGGGTTCTTCATAGAATATGTTCCCAGACTCCAAAATATCGAAGCCGATGCCCTAACAGGTCTTGCTGCTTCCCTAGCGGTCCCAAAATATACTCATCATTTGGTGGACGTAATAGGCCACGAATTAGTCTGTCCCAAGAATAACGTTCAATTTGTAGCGAGTCATTCCGCTCAGACGGTCGACGAAGCACCAGACTGGAGACAGCCATTCGTAGACTTCGTAGTCTATGGCATCTTACCCGAGAATCCAAAGGAAGCCACTTCCATCAGAAGGCGTTTTCTCAAATTCTTCTAGGATGTAGAGGCGAAAATGCTGTATCGACGATCATGCGTTGACCCTAGCAATTGAGCGTGCAAACTCGAATATAGTCCGTACGGGATAGCCATGCGCACGGCCTTTTGGCTAAGTTGCGTCGCGTGTCACGCACCTCGACCTTTTGGTGCAAACGAATTACGAGTGATATCAAATACCGCTCGATCGGGAACGAGCTACACTTAGAGTGTCTACCGATAGGAACACTATCGAGTAAACGCTTAGGCGTACACGGAGGATTGCCTTGGATTTCGAGGAAATAGTTCAATCGACCTAGCGCGTCGATACGACGTGAGCGATTACGCTAGGGATTCGTCGAACGAATCGGAAGGATGTCTTAGCAAATGACGCGAACGTGATTGAGGACTAGATCGTATGGCTCGAATCCGAGTGGTGTATAGACTTTTCTTAGAAATCATTCGAGCGAAGATTGATGATTACGAGTAACGGCAAGTATGTCGGCGAGGCGATACGATCGCACAAAGCCTTAGAACACGTCACGTTTAGTTGGTCGTGACTTCGAATGTCCCGAACGAGCATCTTGTTCGGACGACTTGCGAATAAGCAACGCGAGTTAGAAAACGATATCGAAGTGATTCGAAACGATGAATGAAAATGAATGGTCTTGATCGAGGAAACTTAGAGGATCGCACGTACGATATCGGATTGATGCAAATGAAATATGACTTGAGTTTCGAACAACGATCTTGAAACGAGCTTGAGGAATAGGGATCGAACTTGATCTTGAATATCGAGGGAATTGTGGAATATCCAACTCGGACAACAGCTTCAACGCACGACTCGAAATTGGTTGCAAAGGAAGATCGTCAGGTTACGCATATCGTCGATGGTATTGAGGCGTATCAAAGATCGATATACGATAACTCTGGGGTACTCTGACTCGACGAATGACAATCGTGCAAATGTTATTGTTCTGATGGATGCTATACTCGGGATATTGAAATGTATCGAAGAAAAGATAAACTTGGCTTGAGGATTTTCTAGTTGAATGAATGACGATCGGACTATTAAACTTGGATTGGATGAAAATGATATGTTTGGATTTGCTTCGTCGATAACCACAACTTCGATATTCCTGTCTTATGCGAGCGTAACTCCAGCCTCGCACATGCGTCGCGCCGATTTGAGACGATCACTCTGCGTGAGCGCTGGTATGGTGATTCATACAGCGGGAGTGATTGAACTTGGATAGCGTGGCAATCTGATTGCTTCGACTTGTGGTTTGAGGCAAAGGTAGACTCGAGAATGAATTTGTGTGCTTGAAGAATCGAATTGAGGATTGCGTAGGTCCAATCCGCGTATCGAGAATGAACGAGTCTTGACTCAAACAAGAGTTACGCCCCGATGAGAATGATTATTCCGCGGGAACGTTGCGTGGTGATTCACGAACCGTAGTGGATAATCGGACTCGTGTGAGATTGGGGCGCAACGTATTATCGAGCTAGATGACCTCGTGATCGAATGCACGAATTGGTTAGAGTTGGTGATTTGGATAAAATCGAATATGTACAACGCATGCATTGATGCGAATAGGTGATCGTGCTCGATGTTTAGAAATCTGAGTGATGCGAGCATGGGTAGAAAATTCCGTATTACCGAACCTGGTTTGACCCTAGGATTGGGGTCAGTGTTGGCATTATTGTTGGGAAACTATGATTCCAATCCTGACATTGACTTAGCCTCGCAAAGATTGGCCTAGCGGTTAGGCGAAACGCCCCTGTTGTAAGAGTTATCAATCGAAGAATTGATCTTGAGGATTAGTATGAATGGATAGTGTGAATCACGAAGGTAAGAAACCCTGCTCACAAGACTCAGCTGACATACATATATTTCAGGGACGCCTGGGTATGTGCACGAGGTGACTCGAGTGAGAATGACAAATTCTCTATCATGCGGCTTGGCTGAATGCATGTATTTTGGGGACGCTTGGAATACGTGCACGATCCAGCCAAGTGATACAATGAGTTCAAGCAAGACTTGAAAGATGGGAGTGTGTCGAGATCTTGTAATCATGTTAATGAAAGGATTGATAATAGTGCGAGCGTGACTCGAAATTGAGGAAACGCATAAGCGGAGTGTGCTCGATTAAGTCTTGGCCATAGAAATGGTAGGATGGCTTGCCTTCAGGAAAGTCTCGAGGACGAGACTTGTTCTGAGTGGTATATGTTGTAGTGCCCCGTCCCGCAAAGTCAATCGAAGAAATCGAAACGCCGACGGCGTTGGAACTTAGCCTTGCAACGGCTGCTCGAAGGCTCGCTCGTCCGAGGCGACTCCTCGCACAGGTGGGGGAGTTTTGGTGAACTCGTTTCATCTTAGCCTTTACTTAATAATGCGCATGTTTTCAACTTGTACTGGTAGGCTAATCTAAAAGCTACGCACCAACATAGCTAAGGGAATAATCCCGACCAGTCGGAATGTCTTAGAACATGGAAAATGGTCCCACGGTCTTCATAGAAGTCGGCTCAGCGTGCTTTCAAATGACACTCAATCCTTCGATCCCGTGGCTTGGGAGAAGGACGTTGGCTTAAGTTGCCCCGACACTTGAAGTAGCCTAAGTCATAGGCATCGTCCTGCGTGAATGCTTGCTAAAGCATGCACGGTCCCGTCATATTGCCCCGACACTCAAACTAGCCTAAGTCATAGGCGTCGCCCGCATGAATGCTTAACAAAGCATGCACGGTCCCGTCCCGCAAGGCTTGGCATAGCCTTCGCACGTCCCACAAGTTAAGTCGTCTCGTACGGCTCGTTGGCTTAAGTCTAGGCACCCGAAAAGTTGGTTGTCCAAGTCGACCCCGTGCCTAGCACGTTCCCTCGACGCGGAGCTAGGCGTAGCCCTCGCTCGTCGAGTCGTCGCCTGAATAAGTTAGACAAGTGTTGTGCTGGGCTATCAAAGCCATTTCTAGCACTGTCCCGCTCTATCTGCGGTTGTCAAGTTGTATAGTCCCTTGAGAACAAGGCTCGTCGTATAAGTCTATGACTTGAGCGTTAGCGTCGCCTATAGAACCAGGCCTGTCTAAGGCACGAGTTACGGTCGGTTTAGTAAAAAGCTTGCCACGAATAAAGTAAGTCCACGCGACTGGTTGTCGCCGAGATCGATCCCGCTACTTGGGAGTCTCGCTACGTCCTGATATGTCCCGCACACGAGATCGGTCCCCTGGCTTGGGAGTCTCGCTATGTCTTGATATGTCCCGCACACGAGATCGGTCCCGCGGCTTGGGAGTCTCGCTAAGTCTTGATAGAAAGAAGGAATGCATGGTCATGTTAAGAAAGGACTGGATAGACTGGATAGATCGAGTATGCATGGTCATTGGGCAACTTGTCGACAAGGTGTAGTCTTCTCGAGTGATCACCGGGGCGCTGGGATCATTCGGCCTGGGAGAAGCGAGTGTGGCTCAAAGTAGGATGCTGGATGACCGCATGGGAGAGTTCCACCCCACCGGGCTAGCTACCTATGTTGGTACAGGTGGATATCCCACGAGCCATGTCCAAGATAGCTTGAAATTGCTAGTGACCACTCATGTAGATGTGTCGGCAATAGCGGCACACCGCGTGTATGCCTTTGGATTAAGTCTAGAGCTTGAATGCAGGTCTAGTCGTTAACACAAGGTCTGGGCCTAAGACTGGGCTGCAGCATAGGCACCGTGCTTGGCACGATAGATTGGCGTCGGGATGTCCATGAGATCGATGCTAGGTTTGGCAAGTCTTGTCTAAGTTGGTTCATGAGTCGAATAGAAGGGTCGTAAGGCGGCAGCATGATAAGTCTTGATATGTTGCGAGGCGCGGCCTCAATCTCGAAGCACGGTCAAGTTTAAGCAAAGTCTAGAGGCACGACCTGCACGAGTCATCCCATGGCCGTCCTTGGCACTTGAATCGTTGGCACGAGGATTGGTCTAGAGGCGTTTGAGTTTAAACAAAGGTCCTGGCACGGTCGAGTTTGCGTAAGTTGCTCTTCGGCATAGCATTGTCTTGAATATGTCTAAGTTGCGAATAGAATGTGGCACGACCTTGCCGTCCCGAGTACCTAGGCGATGAGGCATTGCCTCGATCGGAACACACGTCGGTATTGTAGCACGACCCTGTCGTTGCACATCGAGTTGGTTAGACGTCAAGTCTTAAAACTGATCCTAAGGCAAGACTAGAAAGACAATCGAAAGGGTTTACGCTGCACAAAGTAAATGAAACGTGTCGGTTATGTATGGGTGGGCGAGAAGCTCACTCCACCAGTACAGTAGTACTGACACCCACACAGTGTTTCATGTGCAGGCACAGGTAGAAGCTCGTGGAGCGAAGCTCGCTTGGATGCGTCGAGGCACGGAGTTCCTTGGCTAGTCGAAGCGTGCGGCCGCGTGATCTGAAGACTTATACAGGGCATAATGTATGGACATCGCCTTCCGAAGCTTCCGCTGACTCAAGCATAGTAATCAAAAGAGAGAGCAGAGAGTGACTTTGTAAACGAGAGAAAAGTGAGCACGAGAGACTTGTAATTTGGCCTTGCGCCCACAAATGTAATCTTGTGTTCAATATCAATAAAAGAGCTTCTATTGAATGACTTGTGTTCATGTGTTCTTCTTTAAATTCCGCTGCAATGTATTCAATGTTTCTGCTTGGAACTTCTGTGCGACGACCCCGTCGCCGCCGATGAAATCAGCCGTTATGGAACTGCCTTGCACGAGCGCAATCTAGGCTCGTGCGGCATCACGCCTTAGCGAGGACGATCGCTCCTACGGGAGCGGGGCGTGACACCACTCCTTCTCCCTCTCTCTCTCCTCCGTATATCCGCCCCCCCCCCCCCCCCCCCCCCTCTTCCAGAACCTAAATTCTCAACCAAACAACAAAATCCCTTCCCCCCAAAACAGAAAACTCAATTCTCATTTTCTTCATTTCCATCCACAGATCATACCCTTCCCCGCCGCCCACATCCGCCCACCTCCTCCTCCTTGGACGAGTCCCCGACCCCGCCCGCCGCCGCCTCCTCTGCTTAGAGCCCCGACGACAGGCGGAGCCTCTCCAGACCCCGGTCGCCGCCGCCTCTTCTGCTCAGAGCCGTGCCATCTCCTCCTCTTCTTCCTCCCAAAGCTTCTCTTCCTCTGAACGGTCTCTCCCGACTGCCTCTCGATGCGCCATCTCTGTCTCCTCCTCCTGACTCCCTCCACCACTCCTTGACGTCAGTGCCATCTCCTCTCGGTATATTAGTGAACTTTATTGGTAGAATAAGGTTATGTCACACTGAAAACTATTACTCACATTGGGTTTCTTTGCAGGTATGATGCTCATTCAGGAGGTGAGCGTGAAATACAGAGAACTATGTTGGAATTGCTGAATCAGTTAGATGGCTTTGACTCAAGGGGAGATGTCAAGGTTATACTAGCAACAAATAAAATTGAAAGTCTTGATCCGGCCTTGCTTCGGCCTGGCAGAATCGACAGGAAGATTGAGTTTCCTCTTTCAGATATTAAAACAAGATGGCGTATTTTTCAGGTACTCATAATATTGCATGATATACTAAAGAGGTGTACTAAGTTTCACATGAAAGCATATCCCATTTCATTTACATGCTTCCTGACTTAGCTGGTGCTACTATTTTGACCAGTGTTTGCTGCTAAATCATCTCTCTGATATTTATTAAGTTAATTAGAGTTCATATTTCCTTTATGTAGATCCATACATCCAGAATGACTTTGGCAGATGATGTCAATCTGGAAGAGTTTGTAATGACTAAGGATGAATTTTCTGGAGCTGACATTAAGGCAATCTGTACAGAAGCTGGCTTGCTTGCTCTGAGAGAACGCAGAATGAAGGTAAGGCTAGTTGCAGAGAGTGGAATTTAATTTGTTATTTTCAAGAATTGGAACCATCCTGAATATTACAAGAACTGTACCTAATAATAGGCCCTTAAACATCCATGTCCCATTGGTTCAAAATTCAAATATGATTGCACAATTGGAGGAATCATATCATAACCATATAATGCTAACCTAATGTGATCACAATGATAATATTCTTTCTTTCAGCGTGGTTATTTTTTAAGATTTGATAGGTATCCAGATAGAGTGTACATCCAGCAAAAACATCCAATAAAATAATACGCGGCCCCATCTTTACTCCTTTTTCTTTCCCCAACTCTGCGTTTGTTGCGGATTGCAACATTCTCGCTTGGAAATCACATTCCTAGGATGTAATGCCAGACATCAGATTCCTGGGAATCTTGCATTTCCATGTTCAGTAAATGCTGTCTCAAACGATGATACCATCCTTTTCCCACACTTAAGCTTAACCATATTGTTGCCCAATCTTCGGTATCCTGACATACTAATATTTTGGAAAACTTATTTTAAGAAGCATACCAACGAATATTGTAAAAAAAACTCCGTCCATCTTAACCCTAGACAGATTGTTCCAAATTCTGTGGCCCGAAACCCTAGATAGCTTGATCCCCTACCCGAACCCTAGCCGACTATCCCAAGGACCATCAAATTCCTTCGCAGCCTTGAAGCGCTACCTGCATATTTTAACCGATTGAAGAATAGAGTCCTTCATATGTAAGTATCTACTAAATTTTTACTGAAGTTCATCGCTGGTTGTCTATTATTTTTGTCTCACATGAAGGATTTTTTTGTTTGATTCCAATTCCCCCAACAAATGGCGTTTTAATATGTTTCTTTGTTTTTTTGCTCAACTTTATGATTTTGCCCTTGTTGTGATGATAAATGTTGGGCAAAAAATGTTCTCACAATATATATTGGTAGTTGAATTTTTAATAACGTGTTGCATATGGAAGAACAATTTTTAATAGGTATAGTATTAGTCAGTAGTCACATATGTTGCATGAGTACGGACACTATACTGATATGCACACCATTTTTCCATCTACGTGCAACATAGCTTTCGGCTATATAGGTCATGTTTCCATCTTGATTAGTTTCATTTCCGTAGCCATCACTGGTAGAATCTATGATACGCATCACAACTCTTCCTACTTAAAGTATGCACGTTCATCCATTTCTGATACTCTTTTTGTAGAAACTTGTTCATTTTCATATACTTATTAGATATATATGCACACAAGAAGAAGAGTGTGTCATCATGTGCAAACAAATCTTGCCATATTTTATTTAATTTGTCTATTATTCTACTCTATAGTTTTTCAATATACAAAAGACAAATTCAATCATCTATGTTCATGTTAAATATAATGTATATTGACAAAGATACTGATATATATAACCTTTTCCTTGTATAGAGTGGGATGTGAGTTGAAAGAATAGTCTAGTTTTAACGAAAGGAAATTATATCTTCCCTAACCGAAAATTCTTTTCATTAAGAGCCATTCTTATTAATGCATATCAAAAGTATGCATCTACAACAAAGTCCAGTTTAGTTTTGATATGCAATTTCTTCTTTTGGGAGAAGCGATTCGTGTGGTAGAGCTTTTGAAAGAATCACGTGGCAAGAAGCTGTCTACTGTTTTCTTAGTTATCGAAGAAGTGCTTTTGATGTTATGCTAAGTTTTCAATTCCATAACTATAGAACTATTGTGGGTAGGGTGTGTAAAGGACATGTAGAAGTGCTTTCATTAAATAATATTTTATAAAATAGAAGATGTACCATGAAATATCACAACTATTTCCTTATTATTCACTGAGTATGTGTGTATGTTTGTTTCAAGATTTTCGGTATTAGTATCAATTTCAATGGTTAAATCGATTGGTTTCATCCAATATTGAAAAAATATTTGGGTATCGCTCTGTTCAGATCAGTAATTATCTTCACACAGTTTGGTTGAAGAAAGAAAATAGTTGTTTGATGCATTAGGTATCACATGTAGATTGCTGCAGCATTGAAAGATGAAGCTCCATCAGTAAGAGTAGCTGCTTGCCGAGCCATTGGTGTCATTGTGTGTTTCTCACAAATTGTTTGTAGGTAATTCTTTCTTATGGTACAAGGCTACAAATGCATATTTAGATAGTAACATGAACCATTCCCTTTTGCAGTACAAGGCTGCTAAATGAATTTATTTATACCTTAACAGCTATAATTCGTCAACTTCAGTATGCAAATATCCCCATTAATTCTATTGATCGTGTCTTCTCAGGACATCGCTTGTATCTTTCTTTTTGTTTCACTCTAGATGCTAGTTTCTCATAGATTCTTTCGTATCCAGGTATGAATAACTGCCTCTTGGGCTCTGGCAAACATATGTGATTCTCTTCATCATAAGCAATCAAGCATTTGGAAAGCTGTACTAGTATACAGTCATTTGGTATGGATTTGATCATTGTTTCCTTCATTGTAAGGTCATAGTTGTCACATTCTTCATTAAAAATAGGAGTCGAAATAATTGTTTCCTGGTTGGATTTGATCATTGTTCCTTCATTGGTTTTTCTCCTCCCACTAGAATTTGTTCAAGTATATTTTCCCAATGGGATTCAGTCAATTGGTATGTTTCTTATTTTTTCAGTGAAAATTGATGGTTTGTTTTTCATTATCTTTTTTGGTGTAGTGTTGTCCAGTTCATGGTTTCTCTCGAGATCCTTCCATGGAGTCCTACTTGGAGCATAAGTCTGTTAACATTAACTTTGTATCCATTGAAGATGCAAAAAAAATTAGTCAAGAGTTCAAGCATTTGGTCGGAAATGTTCACCCACAAGTTTGTGGTTAGTTGTCATATGTTCATGGTTCATGACTTTTGGTGAAGATTTATCCTGCTAAAAGAGGTCAAGCAGTGAAACTGATATCAGTTTCTCATAAGCTGAATACTCTTGTTTTGAAAACATCCTCCATCACTCTTCTGCCTTTTTGTGTCCCTCCTGAAAGGAAAAACCAAATGCAATTTAGCACCACCTCTAGTTACTTCTCCAATCGGTTGCATACTTGCATAGTATGTTTTACTCTCTTTTTTACAGGAAATATATACTTTTAGAAGGGTTGCAAAGCCAAAAACTTGTTTTCTTTGCAGCAAACAAAATACTTTTTTTAAAATCTTAGTTCAGTTAACATGAAAACATGATCTGGGTTTTTGAAATCCGTGAAACCTGGAGGTTGTGCTACAAAAACTTCTTCTTTTATAAATCCATTTAAAAAAGCACTCTTCACATCCATTTAAAAAAGTTTGAAATCATGAAAACATACAAATGCACATAACATGCGAATGGATTCTAATCTCGCAACTGGGGCATAAGTCTCATCGTAGTCGATACCTTCTTCTTGATTGTATCCTTGAGCTGCGAGTCGAGCCTTATTACGAGTCACTAAACCATTCTCATTCAGTTTGTTTCGGAATACCCAACGGGTGCCAATGACCGGATGATCAACAGGCCTGGGAACAAGTTCTCAAACTTGATTCCGTTCAAATTGGTTTAATTTCTCTTACATAGCATCTATCCAAAAACTATCACTACATGTTTCATCAATAGTTTTGGGTTCTAGCTGTGAAATAAATGCAACACTAGAAACAATATCTCTACAGGATGTACGAGTACTTACTCCCTTGGTAATATCACCAATTACTAAATCCTTTGGATGATTAGCTGTAAATTTCAACCTTTTCGTTTCATTCTGAAGGTAGCTGGTTCCTGGATCTTCTCTAGGAGGTTTAGCTAGTGCAGAGCTTGGTTGAGAATCAGCTGGAGTTGAGCTTGGTACAGATGTATCTTCGTCATTGTCATCAATTGTCATTTGATTCAATTCATCAAAAGTGACATTGATTGACTCTTCGATGATCATGGTACGTTTGTTGAAGACTCTGTATCCTTTGCTCTTGGCCGCATAACCTAAAAATATACCTTCATCGGCCTTTTCATCAAATTTTCCCAAATTGTCTTTTGTATTAAGAATAAAACATTTACAACCAAAAATTCTAAAGTAAGAAACTGAGGAAATTCTATCAAACCATAACTCAAATGGAGTCTTCTTTGATTTGGGTCGAATTAGAACTCTATTGAGAACAAAGCAAGCTGTGTTGACAGCTTCAGCCCAGAAATATTTGGGTAGACTAAACTGGTTTAATATCACTCTGGCCATTTCGGTTAGAGTTCTGTTCTTACGTTCCACAACTCCATTTTGTTGTGGAGTCCTAGGGCATGAGAACTCATGAATAAAATCGTGTGTGTCACAAAAATGCTCAAAATCAGCATTCTCGAATTCGCCACCATGATCGCTTCTAATGCGAGTGATCATGTAACCTTTTTCATTCTGAACTTTCTTGCAAAAGGCGACAAATTCGGATAATGCATCATTCTTGCGTGTCAAGAAATATACCCACGTGTATCTAGAGAAATCATCTACAATTACGAAAGCATAAAGTTTACCTCCGAGGCTAGCAACTCTGCTAGGACCAAATAAGTCCATATGAAGCAATTGTAGAGGTCTAGTAGTACATACTGCGTTTACTGACTTGAAAGTGGATCTGGTAGCTTTGTTCCTTTCACATTGACTGCATACCGAATCTTTCTTGAATGTAATGTCCGGTAAACCGCGTACTAGCTTCTTTGTGGATAATCTTGATATTGTATCTATATTAGCGTGACCGAGTCTCATATTCCACAGATGACTCTCATCACTTTTGGCCATTAAGCATCTACCTGAAATGTTAGTTTCTTCTAACAAATAGAAAACATATATATTGTCTTTCCTGATACCTTCAAAGATTGTACTACCAGTTGAGCTATCAACTATAGTACATTTGTCTTTGCCAAAGTTGATGCCATAACCATGATCAGCTAGATGACTTATGCTGAGTAGGTTATGTTTCAAGTCGGTAATCAGACAGACATCCTTAATTACAGGATAGGGAGACTTACCAACATCACCGATACCAATAATGTACCCTTTCAAATTATTACCGAAGGAGACATAGCCTTCCTTCTTTTTCTTCGACAGTATTGCAAATAGGGTAGCGTCACCGGTCATATGCCGTGAGCAACCGCTGTCGAGGATCCATTTGCTTCTAGCATGTGAAGGGTGTTCCACCTACAAAATAGTTTACAGATGAAACCTTTGGTACCCATTTCTTGTAGGGTCCTGAATTGTTAGCTTTAGGTATCCAAGCATAAATATTTAAATCTACAAGCTTTCTCATTCTACATGCAGATGATATATGACCAATGAGGCCACAATAATGACATTGTGCATGTCGAGTGTTGAAAGCTGAGTGGTGTGTATGGTTGGTAGGTTTGGGTTTTCTAGTATAGAAGAAAGCATACCTATAATCTTGTTTGGGCTTAACCTTTTGGGGTAAAGGTTTGATAGGGTTAGGTCTGACATTGTTTGGCTTGGGAATATTCCGATTTCTCGGTAAGTGACACGTGTTAGGGTAGGAAGCAGCAGGCTCAGGTTGTTTTCCTAACCTAATTTTCAATCTTTTGGAAGTGTCATACAACTTAGTATAATCAGAAGTAAGTGATTCCATTCTGATTTGTGCACATTGAAGACTTTTCTTCTCTATAGAAAGTTCTTCCTTGAGTTGGTCAATAATTTTGTCTTTCTCTTCAGATGACTTGGTAGTCTCGTGTAATAAGAGCTTTATTGAAGAAAGCTCACCAGACTCACTAACATTATTTCTAACCTCAGCTAGTAGGTCGGTAAGTCTACCTATTTCACATTTGTACTCTTTGAGTACCCTCTTAGAGGTCTGATACTTACTACGCAGTTTCCTGTAATCAGTCATCAGGTCACTGAAGGCATCTCCTAATTGCTCAAAGGTGAAGTCATCATAAGTATCAACTACAGGTTCAGTAGGTACCTGATCGGATGCCATAAAGCATACGTTTGCAGCGTCTTCTGATTGTTCGTCTTCTGAGTCGTTGGCTTCACTTTCATGCCATATGCTGGTGTTGGCATATTTCCGTGATGTTGATCTCTTCAGGTTTCCTTTTTCATACCTGTTGCTCTTCTTGCTTGATGATGAGTTTGTGGGACAATCCTTCTTCATGTGTCCCTTCTTCTTGCAACCATAGCAGACAGCATCTTCTTGGTACCAGTTGTTGTTGTTGTTTTCTTTGACTCTCTTCTCATGTCTCATGAATCTTTTGAACTTCCTTGCTAGGAGTGCTTGATCTTCAGCGTCAGATCCACTGCTGTCTGAGTCATCTTCAGCAGCTTTTCTGTGCTGAGCCTTGAGGGCGATAGTCTTCTCCTTTGGTGCAGGCTCTTCAAAATCTTGTAGCTCCAGTTTATGAGTGAGTAGCTTACCCATGAGTACTTCGAGGGACATAGTTGTGAGATCGTTCCCTTCAATGATTGCAGTAGCCTCTGGAATCTAGTTCTTGGTGAGAGCTCGCAGGAGTTTGCGAATCTTTTCATGGTTACTGTAATCTTTGCCTAGGGAGGACAAAGGATTTACAATATCCAAGAACCTCTCGAACATTTGTGTAACTGTTTCGTTGGGCTTCATTTTGAACGCCTCGTACTCTTGAGTAAGTCTGCTGACTTTAGATTCTTTGACTTGAGTCGTGCCTTCATGTGTGACTTCGAGTAGCTTCCATACTTCATTAGCCGTTGTGCAGATAGACACCCTGTTAAATTCAGTTCTGTCTAAAGCACAAAAGAGAGCATTAATGGCACGTGCGTCAAGACTGGCCCTTTTTTTTCTTCCTCTGTATATCTGCTATGGGGTTTTTCAACTAAAACTCCATCAACATTTATACGAGGTGGCTTTTGATAGCCATCAAGAACAATGGACCATAAATCAAAATCAAGAGATTTCAAGAAGAAACTCATCCGTGTTTTCCAATATGTATAATTTGTACCATCAAATAGTGGGGGTCTGTTTGTGGCCTGGCCTTCACTTGTGAATTTCACAGTTGCCATGTGTTGTGCTGTGATCTATATAACAGTTAATTAAAATGAATAAATAATTGCACTGTTACCTTTGTTTTACCTGTAACACCTGCTCTGATACCAATTGTAGGAACGAAATAGTAAAGCGTAATACTCTAGAGGGAGAGTGAATAGAGTTGGCAGCGGAATAATGCTAATTAAAAAAGTTAGCAGCACAATCACAGAATATTAATCACAACTAAAATAATGTAAAGGCAAAGTTAAGAGAGCAAACGCAAAGACAGCGATGTATACTGGTATCCCTCTGTTGAGGACTAATCCAGTCGGTAGAACTCTTGCTACCAGTTGAATCCACTATTGGAAAAACTGCAAGTTTTCTTACGAAGTCCTTGCAACTTCTACAACGCGAGCTTTGATACGAAGAACTCGTCCAACTTCAAATGTGAAGAGGTATTCTTCAATCAAGCCTTCTGATTACAATCTCTCAGAAACTTCTAGACCGTACCACACTGGCAAATTGACTAGAGAATTGTAACTGGCTTGGGATCTGAAATTGAAAGCTCTAGAAAACTCTTTGGAAGACTGAAAGCTTTAGATAAAGAGAAGATTGAAATTGAATGAGTGAATTGAAATGATCGAAATCCTTCTCTATTTATAGGAGTTCCAAAGGCAGACTTCTGTCAGAATTCGGGCAGAATTCGGGCAGAACTCTTTGAGCAAATCTCGGTCAAATCCGCAACTACAGGAGGACCAAGTTCCAAAGATTCAAAATCACAACGGCCACCAACCGAACTCTGGCCGAACTCTGGCCGAACTCGGTCCGAGTTCTGTCAGGGTTAAGTCAGGGTTTAGTTAGGGTTTTGAAAAAGCTTTTGGTGATTTTTGAAAACCTTTTTGTAAACCTTTTTGAAAGGTCATTTTAAAAACATTTTGAACTCATTTAGGGATAGCCTATTTGCCAGTACGACTCAGTGTACAACATATTCCTAGACTCAAATAAAATAAAAAATATATTGTATAAGAAATTATAGACTCGAGTAGGCAAACAGATCTTCGATCTTGAATGGAGTAGATAGCCAATCTTGATCATGTCCAAGAATTCGAGATATTCCGACTAGCTTCGTATATCCAGACAGAGTTTGATCAATTATTAAAATCAGGTTGACCATATGACCAATGGGCCAACAGGGGGTTCGCGTAGCTCAAAACGAGACTCCCACTGTTCTCCTAAGCGTTGCACCCAGGGTTCTTCCTCGAAGAATTCCGGTGCTTGATCTTCGCCTTCATCTTCTTGAGGTTGAGCGGATGTCATGTTGTCTGACAACACTCTCTTGAAGACTGAGCCGATACTGGTATCGGAATTCCAAGTTGATGCTTCAGACGAATGAGAATGTTCTGCTTCTTCTGCCTCTGAACTCTCTGGAGTTGACGGCGGCGTGACATAGCCTATCCCCCGTTGAGTCCGATTGTAGTAGTCCTGCGGCTTTCCTTTAGGTGTTGGAAGCCGGAGAGGAAGACGTCGACCCTTGCCGTAGTTCAGGCCTTTGTTGCTTTTTAGGTCGTAACCTATCTTTTGGATGAGGTACTTTGTCTTGTCCGTGTACCGATAGACTTGTATTCTGCCAGTATCTGGTTCTGGCTCGAGTGGCGGAAGGTCTTGATGACGCTCAACTTTGCCGAAAATGATGGATTATTCGTCTCGACTCCGCGATGGGACTACAGAACAGACCCCTTGGAACGGGACTACTCGATTTACATGATGGACAGTCGTTATTTGTGTTTGCAACGACCGTAGAGTGTTGTCTAATGTATACATGGCATTCCAATATGGAAGACTAGAATAATTAAAAGACACTCTATTATTGATGAAATACGAGATTTTATCCCGCGGGATTACATTATCCAGATAGGGTGCGTCTATATCAGCAGAGATATATTCCCCTAGCTCTTCATCTGTAAGTACTGGGATTGGATTGGGAGAGTCCACCACAGCTTTGATTTCGGGGTCTGAGAGGGCTATGTGGGCTTTCTCCGGTAACTTGGAAGATGGCGACTTGCCTTTAAGATGCACCTTCAGATGTGCCTCCACTGTGCCTCCGGTGATTAGTGCCTTCCCTTGTAGTTTTGCCACAAGGGGAGCCGATGTCTGAGGCGGCTTTCCCTTGAGGTGTATCTTCAAGGGAGCTTCAGGAGCAGTTGGTGCTTTCCCGGGTAGCTTGATGTTCATGGGAGGCAACTTCTGAGGCGGTTTGCCTTTGAGTCGGATCTTCAAAGGAGCGTCGGAAGTCATCTCCGACTCCATATCCGGCTCTGCTGCCGTTTCTGCTTCATCGTCAGCATCATTGGCTTCCTCCTCGTCAGGTGACTTGTACAAGGAGGAATCAGTGAAGTAGGATTCAACCCCTTTGAAAGGGTCAATGTCCGCGAACTCCGTTCGGATGACGTCGTTGGTGGACACGTACTTCATGCATTGGTGGAGTGTAGATGGCACCACCATGTACTCACGTAGCCGTGGACGACCCAACAGAAGGTTGTAGTTGACGTCGGCTTCCACGACATAACAAGTCACCTCGGTTTTAAAGTTACCGATATGGCACTTTTGCCCAGTGGCTCGCTTTTGCTAGCATTGAAGCCACTGATTGTTGTGTTGGAAGGCGCCAATCGGTACATTGGGATCCCCAGTATTGAGAGCAGCATCTTCGGAATGATGCTGAGAGAAGACCCCGGATCGATCTGAATCCGCTTCACCTTGACAGAACCGATATATCCGGTATAATACAGTGGCCTGTTGTGTCGATTGTGCTTGAGCAGCATTTCTTGTTGGGTGAAGGTTATATTGGGGATAACCTCATCCGCACAATGACAGTACGCACATGTAGTTGGGAGATCTTCAGGCTGCTTGACCTGACTGATGAAGGACTCAGCATCCTTCAGAGTTTCACAGAGAGCTTCGCGAGTGTTTTTGAAAAGACGAAAGAGCTCAAACAGAGATAGGCGGGCAGGAGTACTGGCAAATTGTGCCAGTATGTCGAAGTTGTGGAGCTTGGCTAGCCCCGAAGCATTCTCCTTTCGCAGAGGCCTGTCGAAACGAGCCTCTACATGCTTCTGCTTATTGGCTGCTGAGGGCTTAGATGGGCCCTTTTCCTGGGCAGCAGGGATGGTGCAAGGAGGCACCACTTCGACGGCAGCTTCGTCGGGTTGGGCGTTCTGTTGTGAACGCGTTTGTACAGGAAGAGCCTCTTCTGCGGAGAAAGAGACCATGCGGCAAGACTTGATCTTCCTGCCTTTGCTTTTGGAGGCAGAGCGTACCTCCGGTTGAGTAACCTCGGAGATGATATCAGGGTGAACCCATAAGATCTCTCTCCGAGATGTGGTGAGTGGGATGAGTCCACTCACGTTGTCACGAGTAGGTGGTAAGTTAACCACCTCCATTGTCGCCTTAGGGATGGGAACGACGCCATCTTGTGCTGTAGTTGGCGGCAAGGTGCCGAACTGGAGTGACACCACGTTGGCCGAAACTGTCTTCTCTTCATAGTCGACGGAGATAACATCCGCATTGATCATGTGCTGGATGTAGTTTTTGAGGACGTAGCAGTCCTTGGTTGGATGTTCGACAAACCGATGGTAGTGACAGTACCTCGGATTGTCCACTTTTCCAACCTCGTCCGGACGCTTCGGGTCCGGCAACTTGATCTTGTCACCCTACTTCAGTATCTCAAAGAGTTGCAGGGTGTCTTCATCGTTGAAAGAATAAACCTCCTTTGGTCTTGGTGCAAGTAGAGGCTTCTGAGTAGGTGCTGATGCACCTTTTGAGGCATTGACAGTCAATGCCTGTTTCCCCTTCGTCTCTCGTCCGGGGTTGTTGGCTGTAGGCCGTTTCCCCTTGTCTTCAAAGGCGGGGAAACTGACTCCCAGAAGACAAGCATTGGCTGCCTTCTTTTCTGCGGCCTCGGCTTCGATTATCAAGGAACTCCAGTCGGAAGGATGAGTAGAGTTGAGCCAGAGTTTGACTGCAGGCAGCATGTTCATGCTGCAGGAGGAGAGGAGTGCATGTTCTGGCATGCCCGGGGGCAGTCTGAAGTAGGCCTGTCGGAAGCGTTCGATGAATACCCGAACCGTTTCCTTCTCCTTCTGGAGTATCTCTATGAGGGACGCCATTGTCATGTCCTTCCTGCCGTCGTAGAAACGGTCGAGGAAAAGACGCGTCAAATCGTCGAAGGAAGATATGGAATTGTCGGAGAGGCTGCAGTACCAGTCGTACGCCACTCCTTTCAGTGCGCCGACAAATATGCTGGTGAGTAGCGCATCCTCCTTCGGGAGATGTCCCGTCTGAGACTGGAAATACGTCAGATAGCGACGCGAAGAGTCCTTTCCGTCGTATGGCGTCAGTGTTTGTGGTTTATATTTGGGAGGATAAACCACTTTATTCCATTCGAGGGGATAAGGTTGGGGGATGCCCATCTTTTGGCGCTCCTCTTGTCTCGTCTTGGACTCAAAGCGCTCGCGCAAGTCCTTGATCATCTCGACCACGTCTTCCGTGGAGCTGGGAGTCGGAGAAGGTGGTACCACCTGGAGTTGAGCATTTGAGGGCTCCGACGTACGGAGGGCTTTGCGACGATCCGTATCCAAGGATACCCATTGAGGGGGTACACTTGATTCTCCATTGGCCCCTGGATCGGGACCGGTAGAAGGTATGCTGGCCAAAGCTGACCGTATCTCAAATACTGCTTCAGTCAGTGTTTGCATGGAGGCAGAGAGGGTTTTGAGTCCTCCCTCCAAGGTATCCATGCGCTGGACGAGGTCTGGTGGCGGCGCATCAGACTCGGTATCACCTCCAGCCATGTAGACTGTCATAACACGGCTGGAGTCGGATGGCTCAGTTGAGGCTTCGCTTTCAGCCTCACTCTCCTGTAGAGGAGTTGTTATTCCCGGAGCTTCGTCTTGGCTACCCCCAGCTATGTTCCTGAGGACTTCTTCGTCTTCGAGACTCGGATCCGCAGGGGCTAGACTACCCCCAGCTAAGTTTTGGAGGACGCCTTCATTTTTGGAAAAAGTATCCGTAAGGGCCTGATTACCCCCAGTCATGTCTTGAAGGACTTCTTCATCTTCGATATGCAGGTCCACAGGGGCTAGACAACCCCCAGCTATGTCGGAGAGGCTGACTTCGCCCTGAGGATGAAGATCCACCCCAGCTGTGCTTTGGAGGACACCCTCATCTTCGGAAGGAGGATCAACAAGGGCTTGACTACCCCCAGCTTCCTCCAAGATCTTCTTCCTCCCCCGAGTGCCTTCGAACACTCCGGAGGACGAGACGGTTGCCTTGGTTTTCTTCGGCTGGCTCTTGGACGAAGAATTTTCAGTCGTCTTTCGGACTGACGAGGAGTTGGAGATTACATTGCATGAGGCAACTTCTGGCTTCTCTTTTGTTGATACTTTCTTCCCGAGACGACGTCGGAGGGGTGTCGATGACTGCAGCCGCTGGAACACCGACTGTCTTGGTCGGACTGCTGTCTTGCAACAGCAGTTGATGGTTACTACAGCACAAGTGTGCCCTGTGAGGGGCGCATCTTGCTAGTCAGTTGACTCTCCTGATCGGCGCTTGTGAGTGATCACGTTACGCAGATCGTTGGAGGAGAGTGCCACCTTCGTACCCCCTTCAGGCGCATGGCAAGGCCAAGCGCCGGGGTGGTCAGGTGAATGCTGCGCCCCCTGATCCAATACTAAACAGGTGCTCAGATCGGTAGTGGGGGAACAACATTTAAAGTGACTTGAACGAACCTCAGACGCACAACCCGAGAGGGCGCGGGAGTTCAAGACCACTGGGTTCGCCTTACTCGACTTGGTTGCGAACGCAACAGATGCGCCCAAGTTAGATAAGGACTTTGAAGGTTGGCTCGTTTCTGGCGGAGAAGCACCTGAGTCAACCTTATACAGCTTACCATCAGCAGCGCGCATGATTGTGAGCGCATGCTTCTGGCTTGCTGCTGGCATAGCACGTTTGGGACGCATGGCCCGTGCTGCCTTGGACTTCTTCGTACTAGCTCGCTGGGGCGCGTAGTACTCAGAATCCAAATTCTCTTCGCCACTACAGCGAGTGAGTCTGTCAAAGACAGAACTTCTGTGGCGCATCGGAGGTGATGTGCGGGGCATTAGCTGCGCCCCTGCTCCGTCAACGCATCTTTCTCGCTTGAGAGGGAAATGGCTAGGGAATGTGGTCAGCTGCACGTTTTTTCGAGGGATGCGCTACACCGGTAGGTACATCTCGGTTGCTGAAGACGTCAGCAGGAAGGGAAGGCTGGATCGGCGTATCCCCTTCGGTGGTGGTGCCAGAGGCGTCGACCTTGCGCACCCAGACTCGACGGGTCTTCTTCGGCTTTGACAGCCGCTTCGAAGGACTCGCACTGCCTTCAGAGATGAACTCCTCATACGCCTGTTGATTGAGGCGTACGACCAGCGTCTTGTGGGAGGAGCCCACCTTCACATCGTCAGATTGTGATACAGCTTTCTCGGTGGAGGAGAAAGAGGTCCCCAGCAGAGTCGCCAGCTTGTTTGCCATTAAAATCTTTTGATGGAAATTTCAATAAAAACAGAACAGTATTACAATGTAGGACTTAGACGTAGTCCTAGGAGTACACTTTTGTTTAATCTGGATCCCTAGTGCCGATGGAGCGAGTGGTAATGCGTTGACTCCGTTGACGATCCGACGACGGTTATCGGTTCTCTGAAGGTTTGGATTGCTCTGGGTGCTGGAGCTTGCTGAGAGGAGGAAGACGTTGAGTGTCTGTATCTGCCTCTCTGGTTGTGTGATGTCTCTGTCTGTGTATGTATGTTCGTCTGAGTGTGTGTGTGGACGAAGGAAATGATCCCTCTATTTATAGTCTGCAGGCTGGCTGTTCATGCGCGCATATGTAGGATACGCCTGGTCGTGGGGACGCCACGTGGTGATTGCTGATGGAGGCGCATAGACGATGCGCCCTGATTGAGGGGTTGAATTCTTCATACTGCTGTTGTGGGCCGGCACGTAGCAGAGAAGTGGATTTTTCTGTTGCTTAGATCTTGGGTGAATCGAGTCAAAGGACACGTGTCGTAGGCCCATGGCTCGAAGATCTCGATTTTGGTGGAGACTGATCTGGTAGGATGCGCCTGGGATTGGGCGCATGAGGAGACTTTTGCTCGTAACCTTTAGGAGTCGCGAACCATTTGGAGCGCATGGCTTTTGAGGTGCATGCGAAGCTTCAGTAGTGACTCTACTTCTGTCTTTTGGGATCAGAGAGAAGTCTGGGATGCATGGCTTTTGAGGCGCATGCGGAGCTTCAGTAGTGACTTTACTTCTGTCTTTTGGGATCAGAGAGAAAGTCTGAGACGCATGGCTTTTGAGGCGCATGCAGAGCTTTGGGCACATGGCCACAGAGGCGCATGCGAGTGGTTGGGCGGCCACGTGGCTTGTAACTGTGAAATCCGTAAATTTAGATTGCAATTTTTAACTTACTAAAATTGTGTTGCTAAATAAATTTTTTTTACTAAAATAATATTATTATTAATTAATTAGTGAATTTATGAAAAGTATTTTCAAAATTAAATAATTGTATTTTTGGTTTTATCCCGAACCCAGACCCGTTCTTATTTCCGAAACCAAAATCGGTTTCGTATAAAATTCTAAGTTAATTAATTATTATCATTTTTTTATAAAAAATTAATAAATAATAAACAATTATTAACTCTGAAATTTTGAATGTTGGTCCAGACCCGTCCCGAGCCCATTTCGAACCCAAGATCATTTTTTCGAAATAAATTTTTGAGTTCCCTTAGTATTTATATATAAATAGCATTTTCTTAACTATAAGGAAAATAATTATTTTTCTTAAACTTTCAATAATTTTCATTTAAACTCTACACATTTTTCTCTTTCCATTTCATTCATTCTTTAAACCTTTCCTTCCTCACCTCTTCAAACGTGAGTTAGCAGCAGACCCCTTCGGCTCCCAAAGCCGCCGCCCCCTCATTTTCGATCCCGACCGGCCGTGCCCCTTCGGCTTCTGGTAACCTCCTCCCTCTCCTCCTATATAAACACCCCCTTTTCCCTTCCTTTCCATCATCTATTCTCTTTTTCCCATCTTCCCAAATCCCTAGCCCTAGTTTTCCCGGCGGGCCGAGCTCCACCGCCGGAGCTCCACCACCCGACCCGATCCGAGGCTACCTCGAGCGCCGCCCACCGGCGACTCCAGAGCCGTCCCAGCCACGCCCCTCTGGCCGCAACCCTTCTCGTCGCTGTTCCCGCCGCCTCCAGGCGCCCCGACGCCGGCAACCTCCGCCCGAGGCCTCCGTCCGCTCGACCTCCTGCGCAGCGCCACTTCGGCCTGTCGTGCAGGGCCCACTACTGTTGTTCCGTTCGCCCCTTCGGCGTTGACCCGTGAACTTCTGTCGGTTTTCGTTCCCGATCTCGACCCGGGCCACCCTTCGTGCAACTCTGACCCGTTGTCCGCAGCCCTTGGTGAGTTCCGACTCGCCATTTTCGTGGAGACGTTCCCGTAATTTTTGTGGGTTCCGATTCGCATATTCTGGGATATTCCGAGTCCGAGGGAAATTGGCTTTTCTTCCAATATTGCATCTGAGAGCTCTAGCCGAGCACCCGAGGTATATCTCGTATTCTCGTGTCCCTCATCTTTGTGTCGATGATGATTTGGTCCTCAATCCCATTACGGGATTCAGTTAGAAGTTCGATTTCGGGAATTCCGAAGTTCTTTTGGTATTTTTGTGCTGTGACTTTCGAATTTTATTCCGTGAGTTGATTTTTGGTTCTGTGGTTAATTCGTTTTGATTTCGGAATTTCTGAATTCTTTCGGGATAGTTTCTGTGTATTTTGGTTCTCGGAATTTCCGAGATTATCTCGAAAAAGCTTATGTGATTTTGGTTTAGTAGTTAAATTGGATTTTCTGATTGTTGGTATGCTGGTTCCGGGTTTTCCGAATTCGTTTCGAAAATAATCCTGTGAGTATATTTTATATAAAAATGGATTTTTTCCAAGTGTGGGACTGATATTTGGAGTTTGTGGCACATTTTCCCAGTTTTGGGTTATCCCGAAAATAGAGGGAATGCTGCCGAAATTTTTTAAAATTATATAAAAGGATTTCAAATCGGTTTTCGAAATGGTTTATTAAATTGGATTTTTGGGCGACGACCGTACCGGTCAATGGGCCCTTAGCGAAATGCAAACGAAACCGGTTTTACAGGACGTTGAGGTATTAGCTATTTTTGACGATTGGACCAAAGTCTGAGACTCGTATTATATTTTAATTTATTAATCTTATTAAATTGTAGGAAATTTCAGGACTAACCAATGTTTTCTTCTTATTTAAATTCATGTAAAATGGATTGTAAGGGCATAAGCCCAGCTTTTATTACTTTCTGTGGTTTTGTAATAAGTTAGTGTAGTTTATTTCTTTTCTGGTTTGTGGTTGGCGTAAACACGTAAAATAGTAAAATAATTATTTTACAGAAAATCAATATTGTTTTCTCACATTAAATAAATTAGGAAAAATTACAAGTTATTATTTAAACAAATTTCATATTTTCCTCATTTAAAGAAAAATATTATTTTTAAAATATAATATAATAAAATACAAAGTTTTATCAAATAAATTGGAAAATACAATTTTTTTCCCAATAAAAAGTTAACTTGACTTTTCTTTGTAAAGTTAGAAACTCACCTCGATAAGCGCTCTAAGTAGAGTTGTAAATAACCTAAAATTTGACTAGGACAAATTCTAGAGATTGCAACTAGCACACCTAGATATGGATTGAAAATGGGTGCTAACTCAAAAATTCTGAATTGTAGGATTTCAAGAACGTACTTGACATCTTCTTTGGTTCAGACATCTCAATCCAGTCAATAAAACAAAGGCAAGTGCAGTTATGTCTATTTGGTAGTTTATCTAGTAATTGTTTTATTGCATGTTTAAACCACTGTATTACACGTAACTCTCTCCTAGAGTAATGATTGAATCTGATTGACTCGGGATATTGGGGGAGTAGTGTAGCGTCTATGACCAATACCCCCATATTGTATTGAGTGTGCGAGCTGATTCCTTCCATACACGAGGATAGGCCGGACCGTATCATTAGGATATAAGTGAATCATCCCAAGCCGGTCATAGTTCGTTGCCTATTCAAATCACATTATTTTGATTGTAGAATTGTTGGAAAATATTGCTCAAGTATTTCAAATTGTTTAATATTGCAAATTTTAAATTATTATTTGAATTGTTGAATATTCATAATTGTACTTTGCTCCCTCCTGACTGGAGACCAACATTTTTTGGTGATTGAGTCGTTGAAGAACTGATGCATGTTCCCGCAGAACCTGGAACCCAAGAACAGTAGAGCTGGATAGTAATTTATTTTAGTATCTAATGTATCAAGTGTAGTTGTTGTAATTAATAGTTGTTGTATTTCAGAAATTTTAAATTGAATAAAAAATTTTATATTTGTTAGAATTTTATTTGCATATGTTTCACTACTGAATACAGCTTACTGCCGCCGTCTCAACAACGGTGCATGCTGGGCATGATCCAATTCGACCCAAGAATTTGGGACCGGGTCGTGACATATTTTTAGTGGTGGCCCATGCAGGTCAGATCTGTAAATTGGTCTAGTCAATTTAGTCTAGACCATTGCGCAGTTCTAAAACTTGACCTAAGGATAGTTGAGACTTTAGGAAAAATAGACTTTAGAAACAACTAGAACACTTAGATGATATACACCATGTTACATTATAGGGCCGAAAAAAATTATTTTCTTAAATATCTATTTTTGCCTGCTTATAGATTCGTAGGATACCTTGTTTGTGTTTGTACCTAAACCTTATCTAGATTAGACTGATTGTACCTTTGAGTGTCCCATGACTTTCGAGATTATTCTCCTACCATAATTTTTAGGTTCTAGTATACCTTAGGATTCATATTCTTTTTGGAATAAGATTGAATTCTTTGGTCTTCTTCTTCTTTATCAAACCTAAATTTCGAATTCTTCATTATTTCTCTACCTTTATTTGAAATCTTGATTCGTTCGCTATGTAGAATTACGAATTCTCTTAGCAATCCTGATAAATTCTTATCTACCCAATATATATATATATCTACAACCATTATCCAACATTTTGCCTTGATCTCCTTTCCAATTGACTAACTTTCTCGGAATCAATCCTGAATCAAAATTCTTCTGGGACCATTTAAACCTCAAGGCCAATTATTACCAGAAGAATTAGTTTAGTTCATGATTCTCTTAAAGGGGTTATTTTCAATTTCAATTTGATTGTTATCTCCTGAGTTATTCCAAAGATCGAAAATATTCTCATATGTTGACTTCCTCCACTCATCTTAAAACCCTACTCTCTCTATGCAATTTCTTGATCAAATCAAGGCCTAGAAAGCTTCTATGATTATGAAGCAGGAACGGTCAGAAAATTGATCACATTTTTGAATCCATTCTATTGTTAAATTTCCTTAAGTCAAGGAGATTTTTTGCTGTCCCAAAGCTATTTAATTTCTTGGCGTTACTAGACAATTTCAATTTGATTTTCTTGGATCAATGAGACTTACCTTCTCTCAAATTTTCAACTTTCCTTAGTTATGAAATTATTTCTTCTCAAAATATTTTTGTATTCCCTGAGTGATTTGTCAGGAATATTTTCATTGGTTTTTCTTACTTAATTCGAATCTGTGATGCTTCTATCTTATCTAGTGTTTGACTCAAATCAAGGTTGATCGTTTCATCTTTGAAATCGGAGAACAGATACTCCTCTTGATTTTTAGCCCCAGTCTCTTGAATCTCAAACACATATTTTGATAAATTCCTTAATCTCAGAAGAACAGTCATCTACATTTTCTATCCTATTTAGAATTTTAAACTCGTTTGAATTTTTGAAATTCCTCTGAAATTCACATGGACAAAGCTGAGAAAATATTTAGCAACCTAACATGACTCCGCACATTTACGTGATAGTCATTTATCTGAATTATGGAAAACTGCAAGTTTACTGCAGCTAGTTGTGCACTGGCGAGGCATAAACTCTAAGTTGAAATAATGACAGGTAATCGTTAGGTTTCCAAATATTATTGAGACTTTGTTCTATGTTCGCTTAGCCATGAAATGGATAAAGTTGGAAGATTACTCGGTAAACTAAATTATTCAAGTTATGGAGTCAAAAATTTATTGCAGTCAGGTGCACACTGGCGGGGCATGAATTTGAAACAAAGTGACTTGAAAATAGTGGTTTTCGAATATTAATAAGGCTATATTCATATCATGGTTATCTCCAATCATTCTGAAGATTTGTATTCTAGCATTTGCTCCCACTTCCATAAATATTTTATCGGATTATATTCTTGTCATGGTTATTTTAAATCACCCTCACCATCATAAAATCGTACAACTTGTTGATTCTTTCTGAGTCACAAATTCCTATACCTCATACTAGTTTGAATTGAAAGTTGTCCCTCATTTCGGAAAATTATATTATCTTTTGTTACTCAAATAAATTGATGTCGTATTTTACGACCTTTCTATTTTTATGATCTCATTTAAAATTTTCTATCTTATGATTATATAATTTATACCTCGATTTTACTCGTGTCTAAAATGATTTTGATCACAACAAAATATTTTAAACTCTATCTAGAAGATTCTAAACATGTTTACAATTTTATCTTGATATTTAGCAATCATGCCTCGAATCTGATTTTGTCTTATGAAGGTAAACCTAGAACATTTTTTATAGCTTGGATTTTTAGAGTGCATGATATATAGGATATATATGAGTTAAAATGTACAATGGTGATTAGTATCGAGGAAAGTTTGTGAATAGTTTGACATTGAAAATTAAAGGTTGTCAATGCTAGGCATAGAGATGCACTCTAGGAAGGTGCATGGTGAATTAACTATAAAGAATAATCGAAACAAGAAATATTGGACTTAAAATGTAAATAATTGAGGATGACGAATTGTATGAATAGAAGGGTGCCAATATATATAAAAAAAAAATTTGAGAAGATTGCACCCGATAATATGAACTTTAGTTTAGTGAAAATTAATAAAGGAAAAGATCTTATTTAAAGTCATATGCATCTTAGAATTAAATTTTATATTGACTTTGAAGAGTTGACACTTTTGATTTTAAGGAGAACAATTTTTGTAATGATAAGCCACAAGGAGTTTTGATTAAATATTTTTCGAAGATGTAATTGATTGAATATAAAATCTACCAGTTGAGGGAAGAATATCATGTCAAGTAGAAATTGAAAGATTAGAGGATTTAAATTTGGTAGATTAACACAAATAAATTTTGGTGATGTGGCTTCGAGTTTTAAATTAGTTGTCTCTAGATATGAGATATATATGAAACGTTATGATTTCAGTTTTGAAAGTAAATTTTTGATTTAAGGATCCCATTTAAAGGTTATCAAAGTTTTTGAAGTATGATTTTTTTTATTTACAAATTTTCCTCATTTATTTTATGTAGGAATTTGATTTGTGAAATGACAGTAAGTTTTTTTTGATATATTCGTTTGTCGAATTATTTAAAAACTTATGGTATTTTTAAAACTATTTTATAGATCCTCGCGGTAGGATAATTATATTGAGATGATCATCTTGCGCTTCATTAAAGGAGAGAGAGTAGCCATGATCAAGTTTAAATCTTTGAGAAGGTTGTGTTTGAATCTTTTGATGTTTGAATTTGGATTTTGAAATAAGGATGGATGAACTTTAGGTTAAAGAGGAAATCAAATCTGTGAAAGTTCTATAAATTCTTGGAGACGAACATTACGTGACCAAGATTGAATTTTGAGTTTTGAGGAAATTATTTTATTTGAATGAGAAGAAAAACTTATTCATCGAATTAACATTAGTAAAAAAAAAAAATTGTGGATTAGCAATAAAGATTTTGATCTTATGATTTGATTTTTTACTAGAATTGAAATTGATGGGTAAAATTTTAAATTTGATATTTTTCTAAGATGGAAAGTGAAAGCTTTGTAGGATTAAAATTTAAGGATAGAATTTATTTAAATAAATGAGTTGAAGAATTGATATGGCACATTGACGATTTTGTAAAATCACAAGTTTTGAGGGATGTAGTATGATTGAATTTGATTTTTTTAAGAAGATTAACATTATATTACAAGATATAAATTTAAAGGTTGTATTTGAAGATTGAAAATTAAAGTTTGTTTGGAGCATTGAATTTAAATTTAACGTTTAAGGATTGGATTTGATTCAAAAATTTAGAATTTTACGGAAAACCAAATTTCGAGGAGTTGAGGATATTGGTAATTTTGAGATTTGGCATAAATAGTTATTATTTATTATTTGAGTTAAAAAAAAATGAAGAATAGGATCTGTGGATTATTGTTCAAATTCGAATTTCGAGGATGAGCTTTGAAATGTTATTCAAGAAATATAAATTGGTTGGGTTTGATACGATATGTGATTGAACTAAAATTTTAGTGATGTGACACATTGAATTTTAGAATTTACTAGCAGAGGTTAAAAGCTTAAATTTCGAGGACGAAATTTTCTAAGGAGGGAAGGTTGTGAAATCCGTAAATTTAGATTGCAATTTTTAACTTACTAAAATTGTGTTGCTAAATAATTTTTTTTTACTAAAATAATATTATTAATTAATTAATTAGTGAATTTATGAAAAGTATTTTCAAAATTAAATAATTGTATTTTTGGTTTTATCCCGAACCCAGACCCGTTCTTATTTTCGAAACCAAAATCGATTTCGTATAAAATTCTAAGTTAATTAATTATTATCATTTTTTATAAAAAAATAAATAAATAATAAACAATTATTAACTCTGAAATTTTGAATGTTGGTCCAGACCCGTCCCGAGCCCATTTCAAACCCAAGATCATTTTTTCGAAATAAATTTTTGAGTTCCCTTAGTATTTATATATGAATAGCATTTTCTTAACTATAAGCAAAATAATTATTTTTCTTAAACTTTCAATAATTTTCATTTAAACTCTACACATTTTTCTCGTTCCATTTCATTCATTCTTTAAACCTTTTCTTCCTCACCTCTTCAACCGTGAGTTAGCAGCAGACCCCTTCGGCTCCCAAAGCCGCCGCCCCCTCATTTTCGATCCCGGCCGGCCGCGCCCCTTCGGCTTCCGGTAACCTCCTTCTTCTCCTCCTATATAAACACCCCCTTTTTCCTTCCTTTCCATCATCTATTCTCTTTTTCCCATCTTCCCCAAATCCCTAGCCCTAGTTTTCCCGGCAGGCCGAGCTCCACCGCCGGAGCTCCACCACCCGACCCGATCCGAGGCTACCTCGAGCGCCGCCCACCAGCGACTCCAGAGCCGTCCCAGCCACGCTGTAATGCCTGTAGTTCGTATTACGTATCTTGGAATACGTGTACGTATTTTATTTTGTATTGCATATCTCTTGGCTTGGCTCGGTTTGTTTTGGGTTGGTTCGGCTAGGCTTGGGTTGCCTTGGTTCATCATGAACCAATGGGAGAACCCCTACCTACCACCACCATCCCCATTTATTAATCCCTCCTCTTTCTCTCTCTTCATTATTCTTCTTCTTCTCCACATTTACTTCTATATCTACCAGGAAGGAGAGAGAGAGAGAGAGCTTAGGCAAGTGCAAACTTGCTTCATGATGGATCTCAAGTTTTATTGTTCCATTCTCTTCCTTACTTGATTCTAAGCCTCTTTAGAACTTGACATTTTTGGATTTGATGGATGGATGCTTGTAGATCTAAGTTTGTAAACTTTTCAGTTTTTCTTGGTTTTGATCTCTAAAACTTGGTTATTTTCGAAAACTAGTGTTTCTATGTTGTAGAGAATTCAATTTCATGCAGTTTTGGCTTTTGTTTCGCTTGATTTCGACTTCGGATGAGGAAGTTATGGCCAAAACAATTTCTGGTCATTTCTATGTTCATCTGCAGCATGAACAGCATGTCGCAGAAGGCGCATGTCATAGTAGGCGCATGTTGCAATGAGGCGCATGTCGCAGTAGGCGCATGTTGCAATGAGGCGCATGTCGCAGTAGCCGTATATCATGTCGCAGAAGGCGCATGTCGCAGTAGGCGCATGTTGCAATGAGGCGCATGTCGCAGTAGCCGCATATCATGTCGCAGAAGGCACATGTCGTAGTAGGCGCATGTTGCAATGAGGCGCATGTCGCAGTAGCCGCATATCACGTCGCAGAAGGCACATGTCGCAGTAGCCGCATATCATGTCGCAGAAGGCACATGTCGCAGTAGGCGCATGTTGCAATGAGGCGCATGTCGCAGTAGCCGTATATCATGTCGCAGAAGGCGCATGTCGCAGTAGGCGCATGTTGCAATGAGGCGCATGTCGCAGTAGCCGCATATCATGTCGCAGAAGGCGCATGTCACAGTAGGCGCATGTTGCAATGAGGCGCATGTCGCGGTAGGCGCATATCATGTCGCAGTTGAGCCATATGAGGCGCATGTCGCGATAGGCGCATATCATGTCGCGCATGAGCCGCATTAAGGCGCATGTCGCAGTAGGCGTATATGGTGTCGCAGTTGCATGCATGTCGCAGAATAGGCCGCATAATGCATATTTTGACTATTACTAACTGTTATATGTTCTAATTGACTGAATTATTGCTCGAATTTCTCCCAACTCCCAACGTGGAAGTTGTAGATCTTTTTCTTAGCAGCAAGAATATGTCTCTAGTTATTTTATGCAAGTTTCTCTCATTCATAATATTGTAAGAATAGGACACGATAGTGGCCCGCTGTGGCGCACTCTTGACAAGTAAACTGACATGATATATCTCGGCATGCTGTTACGACAGCTAACCTGACATGACAAGTATGAAAGACTTGGACACCGTGGGCAATTGTGTTTGTACAAATAAACTAGTACTGTCTTGCATCATGTTTAGGATGGGGACCCCTGAGTACCACGGTCAGGGGTACCTACTGAAATTGACTAAGGCTAATTAACTAGAATGATTCAGTAGTCATGAAGAGATTCCCAGCTACAGGCAATCCCGTTATCTGGGCGCATTCAGTGGACTTGTAGCCTACCGACGAGTAGGGCACATTTTCAGCACACAGTCATGTGTTGCATTCTTCCTAAATGGACATTCGACCTGGATAACCGGATAGTCTGCAGGGCTTGTGGTTGTTGGGATAATCTCATTGCATCTTGCTAGTAACTAGGCCTGTGATAACCCTAGTTAGTTAAAAGTATCAAGCCGTACTCTTGATTGGCCGTGATTGATTGGATGAAGTTTATTCCAGCTTAGTCTTATCCTGATCCTGTACAAGATTGTATCAGGACATGATTTCTTGTATCGATAAATGATGGGATACCAAGTTCTGTTCAGATGAAGGGTTACAACCCCGGTCCTTGTTTGGTTTAAGGGTTGTAACCTGGCTCCCGGAGCAGTTCTGTGTCCTCTCTTCGTTTATTGTCTTATTGTAACCCCCTGTCATGCTCGTCATGTTTTACCTTTACTTCAATACCATGATTATTTATACTGGCCTTAACAATAAAGATCAGGGGTCCAGTTCTGTTCAGGCGAAGGGTTACAACCCCGGTCCTTGTTTGGTTTAAGGGTTGTAACCTGGCTTCCGGAGCAGTTCTGTGTCCTCTCTTCGTTTATTGTCTTGTTACCTTATCAATAGTAATTGAGGCGGGTTTCTATTCAGGCGAAGGATTGCAACCCTGGTCCTTGTTTGGTTTAAGGGTTGCAGTCTGGCTACTTGAATGGTTTCTTCGTATTCAATATATTATTGTTATCTCAGCTATTATCACTATCTTTTAATTACCTTTACTATTTATTTGTGATATGCTGGTTTTAGTTCCTAAGTGAAGCCTCCATTGTGGTACTTGCTCTTTCTGGGGTCTGACCCAGCTGGTTTTGTGTGGCCAGATATCGGAGCAGCACCAGAGGATCCACCTGTCTTCCAGCCCGATGGTGACCACCAGGCGTAACCAGGGCAACGAGTGGGTTTCTTTTGTCCTCCCACTCTATTTGTAAAATTATTCTTTTGAGGCGTTTAGCCGGCGAGCACGTGTTAGCTCGTATTGCACCTTTATTTACTGTCTGCCTATGGGCTGTAACATGATTGACAAATCCTAGGGTTGATCATGTATTGACTAAAACTCTTGCTAGTCCTGACATTTTGTACGACTAGCTTCATGATCATCCAATATGTAATGTATGGGACGCCTTATTATTGTATATTGATGCTCTAATATCTTGTGACTGCTACTACTTGCTTGTGATTGAGACAATAGGTTTGATCTTGACCATAGGAGACTGATGGATTATAGTTAAACCCTCATATATCTAGACAGCCGTGACCGTATAGTGACGTAGATTCCATTTCATTATACGTAGCTGGCTATGTCTGCCCCCGCTCTCCAGTATTCTGGTTCTGGGGAGTGACATGGTTTTAGTGGTGGCCCATACAGGTCTTGTAATTCAAGATATGTGAGGGTTTACCGAATAGATGTCTCAATCAGTACTCGCCTTTGATCTCTACTCGTATCCTCTTGATCCCTGAAAATCTTGACCTGATCACATGGTTGTATCGTTGATCTGTCCTGGTCCTTCCTTATTGTTCCCTATGTCGTCTTCTTCAGCGGCATTGTTCCTGGACCTGTCGATCAGCAAGACGGAGCACCTCCAGCGGACCAGCAGCAACCTGGAGATCAAGCCCAGCATTCAGGAGTAGCCTCGAGAGTTATGCCTACCGAAGGAGAACCACCAATTCAGCCCGTCCAGCCTGCAGAGCCTGATGATGGTACTTTGGCGGGTCTCATCAAGTCCCTATTAGCTTCCCAGGATCGTCGCGGAGATGCCTTACACCAGGCGGTGGCAGATACTTTGACCAGAGGAGGTCATCAGGGTAATAGCGCGGCCAACAGCTTCAAGCGCTTGAACCCTTCCTTCTTCGACGGCAGTGAAGATGCGATCGCTGCAGATGCTTGGCTTCAGGACACAGAGGTGATGCTAGAAGCAGCCAGGACTCCAGAGAACGAGAAGGTGGCCGTGGTGCGCCTGCAGCTATTAGATCTTGCTCGCAGCTGGTGGGCAGCGCAGGCCGATGGTTTAGTGGCCCCTATTTCATGGGCAGTATTCAGGAAGAGATTCCAGACCAAGTATTTTGATGCTATAGCTCGGTATGATCTACAGACGAGGTTCACCAATCTGAAGCAGATGGGCAGGACGGTCGATGGATATGCGGCCGAGTTCTCCAGGCTTAGTCGGTTTGCTCCTACCTTGGTGGCGACCGAGTTCGATAGAGCCCAGCGGTTCCAGCAGGGGCTCCACCTAGAGATTTTATTGGCGGTGGAGCAGTTTGAGCATCAGACTTTTGATGCAGTGTTGAGAGCAGCCCGGAGGCATGAGTATACATCCCAGAGGATCGTGGATAGGACCGGAGGTCGGAAGCGATCTCACGGCCAGATGAATCAGTCTTCAGCACCAGCCGCGGCAGCCAGGGCTTTGACCATTGGAGCTCCGAGGTGGGCGGCCTCAGTGACGTCGGTTCAGCATTCCACCCCAACGCACCCTCAGTAGCAGAAGTAGAAGCAGTCTTCCGTAGTGGGATGTTCACACTGCGGAAAGCCAGGGCATGTGGTATCAAAGTGTCGTAGAGCACAGGGTTTATGCTTGGTTTATGGTGCCCCGAACCACAGGGTTGGGAACTGCCCGAACAGGGGGAGTTCATCCGCTTTCTCTAGTCCTTCAGTTAGAGGACCAGCACCAGTCCAGCAGCAGCAGCTGCAGTACCCGTTTCCGAGGCCATTGTCGACGTAGGCCCGGGCATTCCAGCAGCAGAGATCGTAACAGTATGCCCAAGCCCAAGCCTTGATCCAGAGCAGGCAGAGAAATTTTCAGCAGAGGGGACCCGCACCCAGAGGACATGGTCAAGTGCTGGCTTTGACCATAGGAGAAGAAGGAATAGCACCAGGTGAGGTGGTGGCAGGTACTATTCTCGTCAACACCTTTCCAGCTTCAGTATTATTTGATTCCGGTGCCTCGCATTCATTTATGTCTGCACGATTTGCGACACGGGTAGGACTGGAGCCCGAGTCATTATCAGTAAGGCTCAATATACTTACTGGTAACGGACTTGTGGGAGTAGATAGAGTGTTTTTCTCGTATCGGGTCGTAGTTAGCGGTAGAGAATTCTCCGCTAGATTGATAGAGTTCCCGATGGCCGATTATGATGTGGTCTTAGGGATGGATTGGTTGAGGGACCAGTATGCTAGGATAGACTGCCACATTGGCAGGGTTGTTTTTAGCATTCCAGGCGAGCCAGAGTTTTCCTTCTCCCGAGGCGAAGTTGAACCTTCTCCTCCAGTGTTGCGGATGGCAGTAGCAGCAGTGCAGTTGCCTCGGATAGTCGAAGAGTTTCCAGATGTTTTCCCTGAAGAGCTTCCAGGGATGCCGCCAGAGCGAGAGATCGAGTTTACCATCGACTTGATTCCCGGAACAGCTCCAGTGTCAGAGAGAGTCTACAGGATGGCGCCATCAGAGCTAGAGATATTGTACAAGATGATTGAAGAACTTAGAACCAAGGGATTCATTCGTGCTAGTGGATCACCTTGGGGAGCCTCGATGCTTCTTGTGAAAAAGAAGGATAGTATATCCAGATTATGTGTAGATTATTGTACCTTAAACTCAGTGACAATCAAGAACAGATACCCTCTCCCGAGGATAGATGACTTGTTTGATCAACTCAAGGGACAGCAGTATTCTCGAAGATCGACTTGCGGTCAGGATACCATCAGATTAGAGTCAGAGAGCAGGACATCCCGAAGACAGCGTTCAGATCGAGATATGGGCATTGGGAGTTCCTTGTGATGCCATTTGGAGCAACCAATGCGCCGACAGTATTCATGGATCTCATGAATCATATCTTCATGCCTTATTTGGATCAGTTCGTGATTGTGTTCCTAGACGACATCCTGGTCTACAGTAAGAGTGAGGCGGAGCATGAACATCATCTCAGAATTGTCCTCCAGATTCTCAGAGAGCACCAGTTGTATGCCAAGTTTAGTAAATGCGAGTTCTGGCTCGATCGCATTTCGTACTTGGGCTATATCATCACCCGAGGAGGAGTTGAAGTGGATCCCCAGAAGATCGTGGCCATTGAAACATGGCCAGTACCTAGCACAGTGGCAAAAGTTCGTAGTTTTCTTGGATTGGCCGGTTACTACCGGCGATTTGTTTCAGACTTTGCTCGAATTTTAGCGCCATTAACCCAGTTGACCCGTAAGGATGTGCAGTTTGCTTGGACAGCAGAGTGCCAGGATTCTTTTGAGAAGTTGAAGCGAGGCTTGATGACAGCTCCTATTCTCACGCTTCCAGATAGAACTGGAGGATTCTCAGTGTATTGTGATGCTTCGGGCAGAGGTTTAGGATGTGTTCTGATGCAGCATGGGAAGGTAATAGCTTATGCGTCACGGCAACTTCGTGATCATGAGAGAAATTACCCAACCCATAACTTGGAGCTGGCAGCAGTAGTATTTGTACTTAAGTTGTGGAGGCACTACCTATACGGAGATAGAATGGAAATTTTTACCGACCACAAGAGCCTGAAGTATGTTTTCACCCAGAAGGATCTCAACATGCGTCAGAGGAGATGGCTGGAGCTGCTTGTGGATTATGATGTCAACCTGCAGTATCACCCAGGGAAGGCCAACGTTGTTGCAGATGCATTGAGCAGGAGGGCAGGAGTTTATTTCCTGACAGCACAACCAGAACTGTTAACCGATCTTCAGAAGATGGGTATAGAAGTTGTCCTCCCTTCCAGTGTGGCATTGATGGCCAGCATGCAAGTTCAGTCCACTATAGTCGAGAGGATCCGGATGGCGCAGTCAGCAGATTCCAAGCTTCAGCGACTCAGAGCAGAGTGTGAGGCAGGACGAAGACCAGAGTTATGCATTCATGAAGACGGTACACTTCGACATGGTAAGCGTCTTTGTGTACCCAGTGGAGATATCAGACAGGAGATCATGGCAGAGTCCCACAGTTCGCAGTATTCCATTCATCCCGGTAGCGCGAAGATGTACCGTGATATCCGCCAGCACTTTTGGTGGAATGGCATGAAGAGGGAGATAGTCCGGTTTGTCTCTCGTTGTTTAGTCTGCCAACAAGTTAAGGCTGAACATCAGAGACCAGCTGGACTACTTCAACCATTGCCGATTCCCGAGTGGAAATGGGAGCATATAACCATAGATTTTGTGACTGGATTGCCTAGATCTCCGGCTGGCAGAGACGCTATTTGGGTTGTCATAGACAGGCTCACGAAGGTGGCTCACTTTCTCCCGTTCAGAGTTGGTCAGTCGACGGCTCAGCTAGCGGAGATGTATCTCCGGCAGATTGTCAGGTTATACGGTGTACCAGTCAGTATCACTTCAGACAGAGATTCAAGATTTACGTTGCACTTTTGGCGTAGCTTGCAAGAAAGTTTAGGAACTCACCTCCAGTTCAGTTCAGCTTATCACCCGCAGACAGATGGCCAGTCGGAACGTACGATCCAGACTCTCGAAGATATGTTGAGATCTTGTACACTCGACTTCGGTGGTTCGTGGGAAGATCACCTGCACCTGGTGGAGTTCTCGTACAACAACAGTTTCCAAGCCAGTATCCAGATGGCTTCGTTCGAGGCATTGTATGGCAGGAAGTGCCGATCCCCGCTAGCATGGGATGATGTCGGAGAGAGGCAGATGCTCGGTCCGGAAATGATTGCTCAGACCGTTGAAGTGGTCAGGAGAGTCAGAGATCATCTTCGAGTTGCCCAAGATCGCCAGCGTCATTGGGCCGATTCCCATCGGCGACCCCTTGAATTCTCGGTCGGCGACCATGTATTCCTGAGGATTTCGCCTAACCGTGGCGTCATTCGTTTCGGCGTACGGGGAAAGCTTAGTCCTAGGTATATAGGGCCGTTCGATATTCTGGAGCGAGTAGGTGATGTATCCTATCGTCTCGCTCTTCCACCGTCGCTATGTGAGGTGCATGACGTATTCCATGTATCTCAACTACGACAGTATATCCCGGACCCGAGCCACATCCTGGATCATTCGGAATTGGTTGTTGGTACCAACCTTTCGTATGAGGAGAGGCCCGTGTCTATATTGGACCGGAGAGAGAAGATACTTAAGAACAAGACTATTAGTTTAGTCCGTGTTGCTTGGGGTCATCACTCTTTGGGTGAGTCAACGTGGGAGCGTGAGGATGATATCCGATCGCGATATCCCGACCTGTTTGACTCGTAAGGTATAATGTCTTCCTTATGCCTTATGCTTTCAATTTCTTGCTTGAATAAATGACTGCATGATAGACTGCTTGTTATAGCTTACGGTTATTATAGCTTGTCCTTGCAATTCTAGCCTCTTGATTAAATTCCGAGGACGGAATTCTTTTAAGGTGGGTAGAGTTGTAATGCCTGTAGTTCGTATTACGTATCTTGAAATATGTGTACGTATTTTATTTTGTATTGCATATCTCTTGGCTTGGCTCGGTTTGTTTTGGGTTGGTTCGGCTAGGCTTGGGTTGCCTTGGTTCATCATGAACCAAGGGGAGAACCCCTACCTACTACCACCATCCCCATTTATTAACCCCTCCTCTTTCTCTCTTTTCATTATTCTTCTTCTTCTCCACAATTACTTCTACACCTACCAGGAAGGAGAGAGAGAGAGCTTAGGCAAGTGCAAACTTGCTTCATGATGAATCTCAAGTTTTATTGTTCCATTCTCTTCCTTACTTGATTCTAAGCCTCTTTAGAACTTGACATTTTTGGATTTGATGGATGGATGCTTGTAGATCTAAGTTTGCAAACTTTTTGGTTTTTCTTGGTTTTGATCTCTAAAACTTGGTTATTTTCGAAAACTAGTGTTTCTATGTTGTAGAGAATTCAATTTCATGCAGTTTTGGCTTTTGTTTCGCTTGATTTCGACTTCGGATGAGGAAGTTATGGCCAAAACAATTTCTGGTCATTTCTATGTTCATCTGCAGCATAAACAGCATGTCGCAGAAGGCGCATGTCGCAGTAGGCGCATGTTGCAATGAGGCGCATGTCGCAGTAGCCGCATATCATGTCGCAGAAGGCGCATGTCGCAGTAGACGCATGTTGCAATGAGGCGCATGTCGCAGTAGCCGCATATCATGTCGCAGAAGGCGCATGTCGCAGTAGGCGCATGTTGCAATGAGGCGCATGTCGCAGTAGCCGCATATCATGTCGCAGAAGGCGCATGTCGCAGTAGCCGCATATCACGTCGCAGAAGGCGCATGTCGCAGTAGGCGCATGTTGCAATGAGGCGCATGTCGCAGTAGCCGCATATCATGTCGCAGAAGGCGCATGTCGCAGTAGGCGCATGTTGCAATGAGGCGTATGTCGCGGTAGGCGCATATCATGTCGCAGTTGAGCCACATGAGGCGCATGTCGCGATAGGCGCATATCATGTCGCGTATGAGCCGCATTAAGGCGCATGTCGCAGTAGGCGCATATGGTGTCGCAGTTGCATGCATGTCACAGAATAGGCCGCATAATGCATATTTTGACTATTACTAACTGTTATATGTCCTAATTGACTGAATTATTGCTCGAATTTCTCCCAACTCCCAACGTGGAAGTTGTAGATCTTTTCCTTAGCAGCAAGAATATGTCTCTAGTTATTTTATGCAAGTTTCTCTCATTCATAATATTGTAAGAATAGAACACGATAGTGGCCCGCTGTGGCGCACTCTTGACAAGTAAACTGACATGATATATCTCGGCATATTGTTACGACAGCTAGCCTGACATGACAAGTATGAAAGACTTGGACACCGTGGGCGATTGTGTTTGTACAAATAAACTAGTACTGTCTTACATCATGTTTAGGATGGGGACCCCTGAGTACCACGGTCAGGGGTACCTACTGAAATTGACTAAGGCTAATTAACTAGAATGATTCAGTAGTCATGAAGAGATTCCCAGCTACAGGCAATCCCGTTATCTGGGCGCATTCAGTGGACTTGTAGCCTACCGACGAGTAGGGCACATTTTCAGCACACAGTCATGTGTTGCATTCTTCCTAAATGGACATTCGACCTGGGTAACCGGATAGTCTGCAGGGCTTGTGGCTGTTGGGATAATCTCATTGCATCTTGCTAGTTACTAGGCCTGTGATAACCCTAGTTAGTTAAAAGTATCAAGCCGTACTCTTGATTGGTCGTGATTGATTGGATGAAGTTTGTTCCAGCTTAGTCTTATCCTAATCCTGTACAAGATTGTATCAGGACATGATTTCTTGTATCGATAAATGATGGGATACCAAGTTCTGTTCAGATGAAGAGTTACAACCCCGGTCCTTGTTTGGTTTAAGGGTTGTAACCTGGCTCCCGGAGCAGTTCTGTGTCCTCTCTTCGTTTATTGTCTTATTATAACCCCCTGTCATGCTCGTCATGTTTTACCTTTACTTCAATACCATGATTATTTATACTGGCCTTAACAATAAAGATCAGGGGTCCAGTTCTGTTCAGGCGAAGGGTTACAACCCCGATCCTTGTTTGGTTTAAGGGTTGTAACCTGGCTTCCGGAGCAGTTCTGTGTCCTCTCTTCGTTTATTGTCTTGTTACCTTATCAATAGTAATTGAGGCGGGTTTCTATTCAGGCGAAGGATTGCAACCCCGGTCCTTGTTTGGTTTAAGGGTTGCAGTCTGGCTACTTGAATGGTTTCTTCGTGTTCAATATATTATTGTTATCTCAGCTATTATCACTATCTTTTAATTACCTTTACTATTTATTTGTGATATACTGGTTTTAGTTCCTAAGTGAAGCCTCCTTTGTGGCACTTGCTCTTTCTGGGGTCTGACCCAGCTGGTTTTGTGTGGCCAGATATCGGAGCAGCACCAGAGGATCCACCTGTCTTCCAGCCCGATGGTGACCACCAGGCGTAACCAGGGCAACGAGTGGGTTTCTTTTGTCCTCCCACTCTATTTGTAAAATTATTCTTTTGAGGCATTTAGCCGGCGAGCACGTGTTAGCTCGTATTGCACCTTTATTTACTGTCTGCCTACGGGCTGTAACATGATTGACAAATCCTAGGGTTGATCATGTATTAACTAAAACTCTTGCTAGTCCTGACATTTTGTACGACTAGCTTCATGATCATCCAATATGTAATGTATGGGACGCCTTACTATTGTATATTGATGCTCTAATATCTTGTGACTGCTACTACTTGCTTGTGATTGAGACAATAGGTTTGATCTTGACCATAGGAGACTGATGGATTATAGTTAAACCCTCATATATCTAGACCGCCGTGACCGTATAGTGACGTGGATTCCATTTCATTATACGTAGCTGGCTATGTCTGCCCCCGCTCTCCAGTATTCTGGTTCTGGGGCGTGACACACGCCCCTCTGGCCGCAACCCTTCTCGTCGCTGTTCCCGCCGCCTCCAGGCGCCCCGACGCCGACAACCTCCGCCCGAGGCCTCCGTCCACTCGACCTCCTGCGCAGCGCCACTTCGGCCTGCCGTACAGGGCCCACTACTGCTGTTCCGTTTGTCCCTTCGACGTTGACCCGTGAGCTTCTGTCGGTTTTCGTTCCCGATCTCGACCCGGGCCACCCTTCGTGCAACTCTGACCCGTTGTCTACAGCCCTTGGTGAGTTCCGACTCGCCATTTCCGTGGAGACATTCCCCTAATTTTTTTGGGTTCCGATTCGCATATTCTGGGATATTCCAAGTCCGAGGGAAATTGGCTTTTCTTCCAATATTACATCTGAGAGCTCTAACCGAGCACCCGAGGTATATCTCGTATTCCCGTGTCCCTCATCTTTGTGTCGATGATGATTTGGTCCTCAATCCCGTTACGGGATTTAGTTAGAAGTTCGATTTCGGGATTTCCGAAGTTCTTTTGGTATTTTTGTGCTGTGACTTTCGGATTTTATTCCGTGAGTTGATTTTTGGTTCTGTGGTTAATTCGTTTTGATTTCGGAATTTCCGAATTCTTTCGTGATAGGTTCTGTGTATTTTGGTTCTCGGAATTTCCGAGATTATCTCGGAAAAGTTTCTGGGATTTTGGTTTAGTAGTTAAATTGGATTTTTCGATTGTTGGTATGTTGGTTCCGGGTTTTCCGAATTCATTTCGAAAATAATTCTGTGAGTATATTTTATATAAAAATGGATTTTTTCCAAGTGTGGGACTGATATTTGGAGTTTGTGGCACATTTTCCCAGTTTTGGGTTATCCCGAAAATAGAGGGAATGCTGCCGAAAATTTTTAAAATTATATAAAAGGATTTCAAATCGATTTTCGAAATGGTTTATTAAATTGGATTTTTGGGCGACGACCGTACCGGTCAATGGGCCCTTAGCGAAATGCAAACGAAATCGGTTTTACCGGACGTTGAGGCATTAGCTATTTTTGACGATTGGACCAAAGTCTGAGACTCGTATTATATTTTAATTTATTAATCTTATTAAATTGTAGGAAATTTTAGGACTAACCAATGTTTTCTTCTTATTTAAATTCATGTAAAATGGATTGTAAGGGCATAAGCCCAGCTTTTATTACTTTCTGTGGTTTTATAATAAGTTAGTGTAGTTTATTTCTTTTCTGGTTTGTGGTTGGCGTAAACAAGTAAAATAGTAAAATAATTATTTTACAGAAAATCAATATTGTTTTCTCACATTAAATAAATCAGGAAAAATTACAAGTTATTATTTAAACAAATTTCACATTTTCCTCATTTAAAGAAAAATATTATTTTTAAAATATAATATAATGAAATACAAAGTTTTATCAAATAAATTAGAAAATACGATTTTTCCCAATAAAAAGTTAAATTGACTTTTCTTTATAAAGTTAGAAACTCACCTCGATAAGCGCTCTAAGTAGAGTTGTAAATAACCTAAAATTTGACTAGGATAAATTCTAGAGATTGTAACTAGCACACCTAGATATGGATTGAAAATGGGTGCTAAGTCAGAAATTCTCAATTGTAGGATTTCAAGAACGTACTTGACATCTTCTTTAGTTCATACATCTCAATCCAGTCAATAAAACAAAGGCAAGTGCAGTTATGTCTATTTGGTAATTTATCTATTAATTTTTTTATTGCATGTTTAAACCACTGTATTACACGTAACTCTCCCCTAGAGTAATGATTGAATCTGATTGACTCGAAATATTGGGGGAGTAGTGTAGCGTCTATGACCAATACCTCCATATTGCATTGAGTGTGCGAGCTGATTCCTCCCATACACGAGGATAGGCCGGACCGTATCATTAGGATATAAGTGAATCATCCCAAGCCGGTCATGAAGAACAGTTTGGCAACTCTAGAGGGGGGTGAATAGAGTTTATATAGAAAAAAGCCAATTAAAAATTAACTCTTTCACCAACAATCAATAATCAGAGTAAAGTGCGGAAAATAAATAAAGAGCAAAAGAGCATACGCAAACACAGCGATTTTAACCTGGTTTCCCTCGTGGAGGACTAGTCCAGGCCTGAGAACTCTAGCTCAGGATTAAATCCACTATTTATGAAATAGTAGTTTACAACCCGTGCCTTTTCTTCAGAAGAGCACGTCAACTTCTAACAGAGGATCGCAGTGGCGATTTGCTTGGAATTGTCCAAGCGACTTCTTCAACTCTTGCACAAGAATCCTAACTGAGAGATGCTGAGCACTCGAGACTTAGGAGGCTTGTGGCTAGTAGATGGGAAGGGTATGGCTTATTAAGCTTATAAGAGAGAAGAGAAGAGAAGATTGAGTGGTTTGAAATGAGAGAATTCATGCCCTATTTATAGTGTTTTTATAGGCAGAATTCGGCCAGAATTCGGGTAGGAAAATTCAAAAATTTGGCCGTTGGACAGCTAGCAACCAGCTATCCCTAAAATTAGGGTTCCTGATTTCTAGGGGACAGAGTTCGGCCCGAACTCTGTGTGGAGGCAGAGTTCGGCCCGAACTCTGTCTCCAGAGCACAGAGTGGTTCTAAGGGGACCAGTGGGCAGTTTTTGGTTCAGTGGAGCTTGGGATTTTGGGTAGGTTATAGACTAAGTTCCAAGAGCTCAGCAAGACTCAGAGTACATAAATCTAGACTCAATGAAATCATAAAATACAGACTCCAGAACACACTGAGAGCCGGAGACTGAGCTGTCATCTGTCTTGAACTGAATGCAGTCGTCGTGTGTCGTATTGAATTAATACAAATATTATTTGGTCAATGTAGTCAATATTTGGTTGACTGTGACTTTGTGTCAACAATCTCCCCCATATTGATAATTGACAAAATAATATATGTATATTTCAATATTCATACCTGGACACAGTTGATTGTAACATAGTTCCATAGCTCCCCCATACACGATGCCTGAGCTAAGAGAAAATAGCTCCCCCGTAAACCATGAACGGTGTCGAGCTAGAAGCTATAGCTCTCCCCCTTACAAAATGCATAGTACCTGTGATCTGATAGATAATATTTTCCAGAGCAAGAAGTACAGATATACACAGATATACGAATGCATAGAACCAGTATGATATCTAATATCTCCCAAAAGCAAAATAATAAAAATATACATTATTTCTCCCCCTTTTGGCAGTTAGCAATATAAAGAAGCAATGAATATTAATGCAACCACACCAAGCAGAGAAGAAACAGTAAAATACTAAGCAAAATAAGTCACTGACATAGAATGATAATAAAGACAGATAATGTCATCCACCAAACCAAGTGGCCAACTCATAAACAGAGTACATAAAACCAGCTACATAAATCCATAAGAAACTAAATAACTGAAATCAAAAGTAACTAAGATCATCAGCAGTAGCAGCAGCAGCAGATAGTAGCCAATCTCCATCATGGAGCACGAGAAGGTCCAGGAGAGTTAGAACGTCTGGGATCCACAAGAGCAGCACTTGGATCTAGGTAACGCAAGACCCATGGATCATCAATGCGATATCCCTCATGATCGGGATCCCGCTGCATGGGAGTGGGCAAAGTAGGATGATGGGACATGGAGTACCGAATATCATGCAACGAGTTGCAGAGTGCACTCATCTGCAGGGTAGTGCGGTAGTCCATCTGAGCCCACCGATCAGCCTCTAAGTAAAAACGATCCTGGAGCATGGTCTGGATGGAGTCAAGAGTGGCAGGTGGAGGAGGTGCATCCTGACCAAGAGGAGGGGCGTCAGGCTCCTCATCATCAGAATGCTCAGAAACATCAGGAGAGGCGACAACTGTGTGAGTATGTCGTGCCTTGGACAGAAAGACAGGAGCAGGCAAGAACGGACAGATATCAAGTGGTATATTAAATGCACGAAAGATCATAGGAAGGAACAGAGGATAAACCAGAGGTCGTGGTTTCTTCCTACAGTGAATCATCCAGTCCATCATTGTACGTGGAAGATTGAAAGAAATTCCAAAGTGAAGATGATAAAGAGCGGATATTTCAAGATAAGTGATGTCATCATGGGAACCTGTTTTGGGTAGAATGGTGTTAGAAATTATCCAATGAAGGTCAGAAAAATAAGGGTTGAGATATTTAGCCGTGAGCTTGCGAGGACGTGTATATGGAGAACACAAATCGTCCTTGAAGCTCTCAAGGGAAATTCCGTCGGGAAAACGGAACGAGCGAGCGTCAACTAGCTTTTCCCAAGAATTGGGCTCTTGAAGATCAAGATATTCAGCTAAGTCAAAGTCATCAAAAGAAATATTGATTCCTGCAACGCGGGAATAAATAAGGAGATCATCAAAGGTCATGTTGCAGTAGAACATTTGGACAGCATGACGATAGATGGCAGAAGTGGAGGTGACAAGCTCATCAAAGTAGAGGTCATGAAACAAAGAATCATATTGAGAAAAGATAGAAAAATTAATAGGATGTCCTGCGAATACCTGACGATTCCGATAGTCACTAAACCAGTTGTTTGAGGCTTCTAGTGAAACAAACAATCGGTTGTCATAGGTAGAATGGTTTCGAGGACGAGATGGGTTGAACAACGGATGAGGTGGTTGAAGTTGTTCAATGATTTGTTCATTCGTCGGAGGAGTATCCGAAGATGAAACACTCTCAGTTCGAATTCTCTTCCCACGATTGAACAAGCGAGGAGCCATAAAAAAACAATTGATAGAGTGAAGTATAGAAGACAAGAATGATACCTCAAAGTAATACCAAACAGTGGAAGAGAATGATGAGAAACCCTTTTCCCTTGATTTTGAGGAGCAATGGAGCACTCTAGATCAAAAACTAGGGTTAGGGTTTGAAGGAAGGAGTTTGGAGAGGTGAAGAAGGAGGTAATATGGGAGGAAAGAGAAGGAATCCCGACATAAAGTAGGGCTTTGTCTTTGGTCGGGTAGAATAGTGACCATTGGATTAGAAAAGATCCAACGGCGGAGCCAGATCCCGATTCTGGAACCTAGGGACCGAACTCGGCCCGAACTCTGTTAGGGGCAGAGTTCGGCCCGAGTTCTGGATCAGTGGTCCAGAACAAAAGTTAGGCTGAAAAAAGATTAAGTGTTGAACAAAAAGAGATACAATTTTGAGAAACCCAATAAAGTACATAGAGAGATTCACAAAGGTCAGAATGAACTTTAGGAAGATCAATTTGGCAATAATAAATCGTAACAAACCATATAATAAACAAGGAAATATATTGTAATTCAGTATTTCAAATTTGCCATGGGTTAGCTGCAGGGGCCGGATCCCAGCTAGCGGTAGTCCTGAGGACTAGTGCACCGTGTCGCTTAGGCTTTTACGCCTTTTTGTCAGAAGGATCCTTTCGGCTTGTACCCATAATAAATTTGTCATAAAAGAATCAAAATATACTCGATATTTACGCAGGTAAGTCTCAACTTATAACTGCTTCATCCAAAATTCCGAGTTCACGACAAAGATAATTGAAGCGCTCTTCGGATAATGGCTTAGTAAAGAAATCTGCTAGCTGATGATCAGTGTCAATAAATTCTAAGTTAATCGTGCCATTTTGCTGATGATCACGCAAAAAGTGGTGTCTGATCTCAATGTGTTTAGTGCGTGAGTGGCAGACAGGGTTCTTAGTCAAATTGATGGCACTAGTATTGTCACAGAATATAGGAATATGCATGAAAGATAACTTATAGTCTTCAAGGGTTTGCTTCATCCACAGAATTTGTGCACAACAACGCCCAGCTGCTATGTATTCAGCTTCTGTTGTGGATAGTGCGACAGAGTTCTGCTTCTTGCTAAACCATGAGACTAAAGCCTTTCCTAACAAATGACACGTGCCGCTCGTACTTTTACGGTCGACCTTGCATCCAGCAAAGTCAGCATCAGAGTAACCGATGAGGTCAAATGATGTTGACTTGGGATACCATAGGCCCACTGTAACCGTACCCTTAAGATATCGAAAGATACGCTTAACCGCGGTCATGTGAGATTCCTTAGGATTTGCTTGATATCTAGCACATAGGCAAACACTAAACATGATATCGGGGCAACTAGCAGTTAAATAAAGTAAGCTGCCTATCATACCTCGATACTTACGTTGATCAACGGGTTTGCCGCTCTCATCTGGTTCGAGTTTGGTTGAAGTAGCCATTGGCGTGCTAATTGGTTTGACGTTGTCAAGGTCGAACTTCTTCAGCATGTCCTTGGTATACTTCGATTGACAGATGAAAGTTCCATTTGCCAGTTGCTTTACTTGCAGGCCAAGAAAGTAGTTGAGCTCTCCCATCATGCTCATCTCAAATTCTGTCTGCATACACTTGGCAAATTCTTGACAAAGAGTTTCATCAGTAGACCCAAAAATAATATCATCAACATAAATTTGAATCAACAGAATAGTGTCTTTAAAAGATTTTATAAACAGTGTAGTATCAATTTTCCCTTTTGAAAAACCTTTCTCAAGTAAGAAGCTACTTAGCCTTTCATACCAAGCTCTGGGGGCTTGCTTGAGGCCATAAAGTGCTTTCTTTAGCTTGAACACGTGGTCGGAAAATTTGTGATTTTCAAAGCCAGGAGGTTGTTTCACATAAACTTCCTCCTTAATAAAACCATTCAGAAAAGCACTTTTCACATCCATTTGAAATAATTTAAAGTTTTGAAAATTAGCAAAAGCACAAAGCATCCGAATGGATTCTAGTCTAGCAACAGGAGCATACGTCTCATCGTAGTCGATACCTTCCTCTTGGTTGTATCCTTGAGCTACTAGACGAGCTTTGTTACGTGTGACTGAACCATCTTCATTTACTTTGTTTCTAAAAACCCATTTAGTACCAATTATAGAGTGATTAACCGGTCTAGGAACGAGTTCCCATACTTGGCTTCTCTCGAATTGGTTGAGTTCTTCTTGCATAGCAGAAATCCAAAATTCATCATTAAAAGCTTCAGAAATGTTTTTAGGCTCTACTTGTGAAATGAAGGCAGTGCTAGCAACAGAGTCTCTTAGTGATGATCTAGTAGTTACTCCACGTGAAACTTCTCCTATAACTAAATTTTCTGGATGAGAAGGTTTGAAAGAGAATTTCTTAGGCAAACCCTCCAGAGAATTAGTTTCGGTTGAAGTATTCATTGGAGTAGAAGTTGATGGCTCAACGTCATCATCAAGAGTACTTGCTGCACTGTTGTCTTCATCAAAAGTCACATTTGTTGACTCTTCCACAATAAGTGAGCGTTTATTGAAAACTCTATATCCCTTACTCTTGGCGGCATAACCAAGAAAGATACCATCGTCAGCTTTGGCATCAAATTTGCCTAAGTTGTCTTTGGTGTTAAGGATAAAACATCTACAACCAAAAACTTTAAAATAAGAAACATTGGGGGTTCTCCCAAACCAAAGCTCATAGGGTGTTTTCTTCGTAATGGGACGAATCAGCACCCTATTCAAAATATGGCATGCTGTACTAACAGCTTCTGCCCAAAAGTATTTCGGAAGTGAAAATTTATTCAACATGACTCTGGCCATATCGCCGAGAGTTCTATTCTTCCGCTCCACAACACCATTTTGTTGAGGAGTTCTAGGACAAGAAAATTCATGATCAAAAACCATTTGCATTACAAAAACTTTCAAAATCATAATTTACGAATTCGCCTCCATGATCACTTCGGATTCGAGTAATCATGTAGCCTTTTTCGTTTTGAACTTTCTTTACAAAAACTTTGAAAGCAGAAATAGCATCGCTCTTATTAGCGAGAAAGAAAACCCAAGTAAATCTCGAAAAATCATCAACAATAACAAATGCATACAGTTTGCCACCAAGGCTAGCTATTCTACTAGGACCAAATAAATCCATATGAAGTAGTTGCAAGGGTCTAGTAGTACTTACAGAGTTGATGGAATGAAACGAGGATTTTGTTGCCTTGTTTAGTTCACATTCGGCACATACCGTATCCTTTTTAAATGTGATGTCAGGCAATCCTCTCACTAGCTTCTTGGTAGAAAGCCTGGATATAGCATCCATGTTGGCGTGACCAAGACGCTGGTGCCAAAGTAGTCGTTCGTCTTTGTGGGCATATAAACATCTACCTGCATTGTTAGTATTTATAGAAAGATAGAAAATATAGATGTTATCCTCTCTTTTTCCTTCAAAAGCAATGTCTCCTGTTGACCTATCATAGATGTAGCAACTGTTTTGTCCAAAGTTAATGTCATATCCATGATCAGCAAGATGACTAATGCTGAGCAGGTTATGCTTTAACACGGTCACTAGGCAGACATCCTTTATTACAGGAGAGGGAGGATGACCAATGATACCATTACCTATAATGTGCCCTTTGAGATTGTTACCGAAGGATACGTATCCTTCTCTCTTCATCGATAGTGATGCAAAAAGGTTTGCGTCTCCCGTCATATGTCGCGAGCATCCACTATCGAGAATCTACTTACTTTCAGTTGAGGAGGGAAGGTCCACCTACATCAAGAGTAGATGTGACCTTTGGTACCCGAGTTCTTGAGGGTCCTGAAAAGTTAGTCTTTGGGAACCAAGCATATATCCTTTTATCTACAAGTCTTCTAACTCTGCACTGTGGTGAGATGTGTCCATGTAATCCACAATAAGTACAGATAGCATTCTTGTTTATACTAGGAGTATGAGAATGATATTTATAAGCAACAGGATGAGGATGGACATGATGTGAAGAGTTAGCATGGTGAGGATGATTATGCATGGAATAAGTGGCATGGTGATGGTGTCTTTGAGGCATAGAATGATGGTATTGTCTATGATGAGTGACATGCTGATATTGTCTAGATGGCATGGCATGATGATTTTGTCTATATGGCATGACATGACGATTTTGTCTATATGGTATATGAGGACCTTGTCTATATGGCATTGCATGATGATCTTGTCTATATGGCATGACATGATGATTTTTATGTGTGAAGTGCTGTTGATTGTGTCTTTGTGCATGATGCTTGTGTACTGAGTGAGAATTGTTCTTACGTGCACGTGGTTTGTGAAAGTTTGTGTATATGAATGCATGGTTATGTGCTGCATGAGAATGACTTGGTTGACTAGCATGAGTGGTGTTGTGCCCATGTGATTGGGTTTGAGGTTGAATAACCTGTTTACCCAATTTGGTTTCTAATCTTTTAGTAACAGCTTGCAGTTCAGTAACCTTAATATTTAAGCCATATATCTTAGTCATGGAAATCTTGTGTCTACTCTTTTCTTCAGCAAGCAACGTGTTGAGTGTAGTGATTTCTTGAGTTTGTTGCTCAATACGTGCTTCAGCATCATGCAAGCTTAATTTGAGCTTGGATACTTCATCAGCGTCATTAGTGGGTGATGTGTCTCTAACATTATCAAGAAGTAAGGAAATTCTTTGTATCTCATCTTCTAGACTTTTGATTTTGTCCTTGGCATGTTTATATTTACCGATGACCTTTTTATGATCATCGAGTAAATCAGTGAAAGCATCGCCAAGTTCATCAAAAGAGAAGTCATCCAGAGTTTCGTTAGATACCTTGTTAGAAGTTGCCATCAGGCACACATTTGCTGTATCTTGAGGAGAGTCCTTTTCTTCCTCAGAGTCACTTGCTTCACTTTCATGCCAGATGCCTGTGTTGGCATATTTCTTTGATGAGTTCTTTTTGTATGGCTTCTCATAGCGGTTGCTCTTCTTCAGGAATGGGCAGTCTTTTCGGACATGTCCAGTTTTCTTGCAACCGTAACAAGTTGGTTCTTCTTCATCGTCTTCTTGAGATTCCTTCTTCCTTCGATTGAAGCGAAGGAATTTCTTGAAGTTGCGAACCATGAGAGCTTGTTCTTCATCATCCGAATTATCTTCTTCGGTCTCATCATGATTAGCTCTTCGTTGATGAGCTTTGAGTGCGATCTCCCTGGTCTTCGGAGCAGGCTCTTCGAAGTCCTTGAGGTCAAGCTCGTGAGTCATAAGCTTACCCATCAAGGTCTCCATTAACATTGTTGTGAGATCGTTTCCTTCTATGATGGCTGTCACCTTAGGGTTCCAAATCTTTGGTAGCCCTCTGAGCAGCTTACGAATCTTCTCGTGGTTTGAGTACTGCTTTCCGAGCGAAGATAGAGGATTGATGATGTCGAGGAATCTTGTGATCATTTGAGTGATCGTCTCACTTGGCTTCATCTTGAAGGCTTCGTATTCTTGAGTGAGACGGCTTATTTTAGATTTCTTGACCTGTGTGGTTCCTTCATGCGTCACTTCTAGAAGTCTCCATACTTCATGAGCAGTGGTGCAAGTAGAAACCCTGTTGAACTCATTCCTGTCTATAGCACAGAATAAAGCATTAATGGCCCTAGCGTCTAGACTTGCCTGTTTCTTCTCCTCGACAGAATATTTGTCGTGTGGTTTCTCAATGAGGTCACCATCGACAACTATCCTGGCGGGCTTTTTGTAACCGTCAGTGACGACAGTCCACAGGTCAAAGTCTAGAGACTTAAGATAGAAGCTCATCCTTGTTTTCCAATATGTGTAGTTAGTTCCATCAAATAGGGGAGGCCTATGAGTGGACTGACCTTCACCATGATTGGAAATCAAGGATTGTGTGGTTGCCATGGATCAGCTCTTAGGATGTTAATCCTTGTAAAGAGAACAGAGCTCTGATACCAATTGAAGAACAGTTTGGCAACTCTAGAGGGGGGTGAATAGAGTTTATATAGAAAAAAGCCAATTAAAAATTAACTCTTTCACCAACAATCAATAATCAGAGTAAAGTGCGAAAAATAAATAAAGAGCAAAAGAGCATACGCAAACACAGCGATTTTAACCTGGTTTCCCTCGTGGAGGACTAGTCCAGGCCTGAGAACTCTAGCTCAGGATTAAATCCACTATTTGTGAAATAGTAGTTTACAACCCGTGCCTTTTCTTCAGAAGAGCACGTCAACTTCTAACAGAGGATCGCAGTGGCGATTTGCTTGGAATTGTCCAAGCGACTTCTTCAACTCTTGCACAAGAATCCTAACTGAGAGATGCTGAGCACTCGAGACTTAGGAGGCTTGTGGCTAGTAGATGGGAAGGGTATGGCTTATTGAGCTTATAAGAGAGAAGAGAAGAGAAGATTGAGTGGTTTGAAATGAGAGAATTCATGCCCTATTTATAGTGTTTTTATAGGCAGAATTCGGCCAGAATTCGGGTAGAAAAATTCAAAAATTTGGCCGTTGGACAGCTAGCAACCAGCTATCCCTAAAATTAGGGTTCCTGATTTCTAGGGGACAGAGTTCGGCCCGAACTCTGTGTGGAGGCAGAGTTCGGCCCGAACTCTGTCTCCAGAGCACAGAGTGGTTCTAAGGGGACCAGTGGGCAGTTTTTGGTTCAGTGGAGCTTGGGATTTTGGGTAGGTTATAGACTAAGTTCCAAGAGCTCAGCAAGACTCAGAGTACATAAATCTAGACTCAATGAAATCATAAAATACAGACTCCAGAACACACTGAGAGCCGGAGACTGAGCTGTCATCTGTCTTGAACTGAATGCAGTCGTCGTGTGTCGTATTGAATTAATACAAATATTATTTGGTCAATGTAGTCAATATTTGGTTGACTGTGACTTTGTGTCAACAGGTCATAGTTCGGTGCCTATTCAAATCAGATTGTTTTGATTGTAGAATTGTTGGAAAATATTGCTCAAGTATTTTAAATTGTTTAATATTGCAAATTTCAAATTATTATTTGAATTGTTGAATATTCATAATTGTACTTTGCTCCCTCCTGACTAGAGACCAACATTTTTTGGTGATTGAGTTGTTGAAGATCTGATGCCTGTTCCCGCAGAACCTGGAACCCAAGAACAGTAGAGCTGTATAGTAATTTATTTTAGTAACCAATGTATCAAGTGTAGTTGTTGTAATTAATAGTCATTGTATTTTAGAAATTTTAAATTGAATAAAAGATTTTATATTCGTTAGAATTTTATCTACATATGTTTCACTACTGAATACAGCTTACTGCCGCCGTCTCAACAACGGTGCAGGCTGGGCATGATCCGATTCGACCCAAAAAATTGGGACCGGGTCGTGACAGTAACCGCCGGAGGAAAGTAATGATGATGCTGACGTTGGCGACGCTTCGTTTTCTGAAAAAGCTGTCAGCTGCAGTCTTCGGGGGACGTGCTGCCAACTCTGTCAGACTTCAGCATTTAATGTTCTTTGACAGGTGATGGGTTATCGAGTGGGCGCATCGATCGACGTTCCACTAGGTGCATGGACCGTATGGGGCGCATGCTTGTGAAGCGCTTGGTATTGAGGGACGCGTCTGTGTGATGCGCGGTCTGGCCGACGCATTCGCTCCATTTGACACGTCTTTTGGTGCGACTGTTGTTACGCCCCAGAACCAGAATACTGGCAAGTAGGGACGGACCAGGCCAGCTACGTATACCAAAGTACTCCAGTACTCCGAAACAACGTATAAGCTGTATAGATGGGGGTTACTACTACAAGCCAACAGTCGATCCTAGGTTAAGCAATCCTAGGTATCTCAATCACAGGTAGTAAACAATGTACAAGAAGTAATATCAACTGGAATATAAAATAGTAAAGCGTCCCAAACTATCATATATCAATGATCATGAAGCCAGTAATACAGAGTAAAGACTAGCAAGAGTAATAGTCATACATGATAAGCTCTAGCTATAGTCTAGAATACGTAAATCATGTTCTGGCCCGTAGGCTAAATGTCAAGTCCAAAACACGAGCTAAACACGTGCTCGGAGGCTAAACGCCACAAAAGAATAATGTACATAACTAGTGGGAGAATGAAATAGAAAACCCACTAAGGTACTCTGGTGCTCTGGATAATCACCAACGAGTGGAAGGTACGGAAGATCCTCCGGGCTCCTCTATCAGATCTGGCCAAACAAAACCAGTGGAGTCAGACCCCCAATAGCAAGTACCACAAAGGAAGCCAAACTATGAACTAAAACCAGCATGCAAATCATAGCAATGGATAGAGAGAGAGATGAGTAAGTACTAATCGAGACTCGTGCACTACCAATGCACTTATCTCGAGAATAGAAGGACAATAAGTAAAGCAACATGTAGCATAAAGTAAAGGACATGTGATGTAATGTAAACTGTGTACATGTAAGGAAAAGGAAGCATGTGAACATGAAACATAAACTAGACATGTGAGCATATTAAGTAACTAGAACATGTGAGCATGTCATATATGAGCATGTCATGTAACTGGAGCATGTGAGCATGTCATATAATTGGAGCATGTGAGCATGTCATGTAACTGGAGCATGTGAGCATGTCATGTAACTGGAGCATGTGAGCATGTCATGTAACTGGAGCATGTGAGCATGTCATGTAACTGGAGCATGTGAGCATGTCATGTAACTGGAGCATGTGAGCATGTTAAGATACTATATAGAACGACAAATGGTAAGATGACTTAGGAACTATTTCGAAACCCAAGTTACAACCCGTAAACCAAACAAGGACCGGGGTTGTAACTCTTCTCCTGAACAGAACTTTAGTATCTAATCATTTACCGACAAAAGTGAAGCATAAACAAAGATGTACTAAAATAAATAAAATCGGACACTGCCTAGATAAACTAGACTAGACTGGACTCCATACAATAGTCACGGCCAAGCAATGAGTACGGCTTTATACATTAGCTAACTAGGGTTGTCACAATCCTAATTACTAACAAATGCAAGTTTGAGAATTCCAAGTCTGGTTACCTGCCTGCTGCCACCTATTAGTCATGCCGGGAAGTGATTACAAGTGTGACTTTGTGCTCCCACGCGACGGTGAAGCTGGGAGAGTGCTCATCTCGACGGATAGCTCCAAACCCTTAATTAAATGTTATAACGACCTAGACCAAAGGCAACAGGTAACTGGGAAATCCTCCCCACCCATGTTCTAATGATCAATCTAGTTATATAATCCTTACCATTTTCTTGGATTCTGGGTGTGGCATTCCGTAGAATCCATCCTAGACATGAGCATGCAAGACTGGACAATAACGAGAATGTGCACCATAACAAGCCACAACAAGAAAATATCATAAACTGGAAGCTGGTAGTGCGCTACGACGAGCCACTATAGGGAGTGTGCCATGACAGGCCACTATCATGTAAGCAAAGAATGACATGTAAAAGAGTGCACCACGACGGGTCACTATCTAGTAAGCAAAGGAGACATGTAAGAAAAGTACGCCACGACGGGCCACTATCATGTAAGCAAAGAAGGCATGGCAACAATTAACATAGCTTGTAAGAAAGAATCTATCAAAAGACATATCATGGCATGTAGGAAACAATAATTTAAGCTAAGTACATTTCATAGAAAATAATTGAACATGTGCTAGTGTCAAGTGTATATAGGGTGTACAATCATTTTCTAACTATACAAGATCATCTAATCATGTTAAAGAATCATTACAATCGAAGAAAATATCAAAAACGGACAAAAACGGACAGAAACGGGCAAAAACAGACTAAAACAGCATAAAACGGCATACCGGCGGTATACTGCGGCATACCGGCGGTATACCGGACTAAAAACAGAAAGTTTCTGGTGCAAAAAATGGCATACCGGCGGTATACTGCGGTATACCGGCGGTATACCGGTTTTTCAAACAGCAACAAAATTCAGAATTTTGCCAAAACTTGTTTCGGCCATAAAAACTTCATTTTAAATCGAAATTCGGACTTTCAAAAGTCAAAATTGAATAGAATTGAATTTCCTACAACATGGAAGTATTAGTTTTCACAAATCAAAATATTTGATAGATCAATACCTCAAAATACTTCCAAATAGAGGTTCTTGGGACACCGAAACGGGTTCCGATTGCCACCAAACTCAAAATCTATGATATACAAACTATGTGAGGGCCTCATATATGTATATGTGACCAAGATACATGATGGTAACACTAGTATCACTCTTGATACCAAGTTTTCTACTAAGTCCATATTGGGTTTTAACAGAAAATCAAAACCTTGTTTAAACCAATTTTGGAAACATGCATATAGATGAGAATCACAAGGAAAACATTCTTAACAAAATGAGTTTAGAACAATTCTAAGCATTTAATACCAAGGGAAACAAAAATGACAACAAAACAAAATGGTTCATGGATTTGGCAAGATGTACTTGCCTAGGTTAAGCTCCAAGCCTAATCTTCTACTCCTCCTCCTAGGGGGTTAGACACCACACCCAAGGCCTCAAGGCCAAGCTCTTGGCAAGCTCCAAGGGGGAGAGAGGGAAGAAGAAATGAAGAGAGAGTGAAAAGAATGAAAAGAGAGAGGAGAGAAAGTAAAATGGTATATATAGAAAGGGGGATTTAATCTTAGCCGTCGGATGGTGATCCATGTGAAGATCTAAGTCAATCCTAACCATCAAAACAAAACCAAATATCTAATGGGTAATAGGGTGCATCTACACTATTCATGAAAATATCTAAACACTATTCATCAAAATATCCAAAACACTATTCATCAAAATATCGAAAACACTATTCATGAAAATATCTGAAATCGAAAATATCTCAAATGTAGAAAATTTGTCTAGACGGTATGCCGTCGGTATACTCCGGTATACTAGCGGCATGCCGGCCAAGGAAAAATCTATAAGTTAGGAAAAATTTTAAAGCATTACGAAAACCAAGAAAATACGAAATATACTACAAAATACGTATCTGTATATAAATACCGATACTGTGAGACGAGTCTCACAACTGTTACGTTCTTCAAGTGCTTTAAATAGCTGTTTTTGACTTGGCTGAATTCGAAGCGTCAGGTTCATCCATTTAATGCGAATTCATTGCACGGGATTCGGAGAGCCATCCACTTGGCGTATGGGTTTGATTTGCCCGGCCTATAAATAGTGGCATGGAGAGAGTTTGTTTCTCGTTCTCTCACGTCCTCCCGAAATGAACTTGTTTACTCGAGTGCATTCTGTTGATGAGATGCTCCCGAGGGTGAAGATGCGACGCAAGGTCTTCATTGATGCACTTGAAGGTGACTGTTACATCCAAAAGTCGGAATCGATCGCTTCTGAGGCAGGCGGAAGGTGCTTGTTGCATCCAAAGATCGGGATACTCGAGCCTCGTCTCCGTTATGTAGGAAGAGCCACAGATCGGAAGCTGCAGCTTTGGGGGCTCTTTCTTCCTTCAAAGTGGATGTTGCCCATTCTGGTTGTGTTGAAAGCTGCTCCTTTAGCCGCGGTTTCGATTGCGGTCTTCCTTCGTCTTTGGAGGCTCTTTCGAAGCCTCCCCTGGCCACAGGTTGGCTTGCGGTGCTCTTCTCTTCCTCAGTTTGGAGAGCTCTTCCTCCAGCTAGAGGGTTGATTGTCACCCTCGTTTTGTTCAATAAATGCTTCATTAGCCGAAGCATCAGGTGAGCCTGGCTGAAAGAGTGGCACATAACTGAGCTGCTGAAGGGATGCACATAACTGAGGATGCACATAACTGAGCTGTTGAAAGGATGCGCCCGACTGGGAGTGCATGGTGGGATGCGCCTGACTGAGAGCGCATGGTGGCTGCTGCGCCTGGCTGAGAGCGCATGGTGGTTGCTGTGCCCGGCTGTAGGCTTAGGGTCCTTTATTTTTGTAGAAGTTCTCCTTTGTACGGTCTTTTTTAAGACATGTAATAGACTTTTATATGAAATAAAAATCTTCTTTTAATGTCTATATTCTTGTTTTGCTGTGTCAAGTATTTTGTCTGAGCTCCCTGGCGCATGTAGTGTTTGGCGCATAGGATTTCTGATCGTGAAATTCCATGCTTCTACAGGGAAGTGACATCTCTATCCTCCTTAGAAAAATTTCGTTCTCGGAATTTCAAATCCAAGCAGGATAGGAATATCAAAACTAAGCTAATCTAGGTACAAGAAACTTGAGCAAGCAATCATTCTTCAAGGCTAACTAGCAGATAACATATCTATATTAACAATCTACGACATCAAGTAGTTCTATCCATAGGGTGACAAGCATGAGGGGTTAAGACAATCAAGGTACACGGGAAGAAATATACCTTGTGAGTCAAACAAATATGGATACTGTGATCGGATATCATCCTCACGTTCCCACGTTGACTCTCCTAATGAGTGATGACCCCAAGCAACCCGGACAAGGCTAATTATTCGGTTCTTGAGTATCTTCTCTCTTCGGTCCAAGATGGACACAGGCTGCTCCTCGTAAGACAGGTTGGTACCAACAACCAGCTCAGAATGATCAAGGATATGGCTTGGGTCCGATACATACCTTCGCAGCTGAGATACATGAAATACGTCATGTACCTCTCGTAACGAAGGTGGAAGAGACAAACGATAAGCAACATCGTCTACCCTATCAAGGATAACGAATGGTCCTACGTATCGCGGACTCAACTTCCCGCGAACGCCAAATCTAATGATCCCACGGGTAGGTGAGATCCGTAGGAACACGTGGTCCCCAACAGAAAACTCTAGCGGTCTACGATGCTGGTCCGTCCAATGACGATGCCGATCCTACGCAACTCGAAGTCGTTCTCTAATTCCCTTAACCAATTCAACAGTCTGAACAATCATTTCCGGGCCTAACATCTTCCTCTCTCCGATATCATCCCATGCCAGTGGCGACCTACACTTCTTACCATATAGTGCTTCAAATGGCGCCATCTGGATACTGGCTTGATAACTGTTGTTGTATGAGAATTCGACTAAGTGCAGGTGGCTCTCCTAAGATCCTCCAAAATCCAGAGTGCAAGCTCGCAACATGTCTTCCAGAGTCTGAATTGTTCTTTCTGATTGCACGTCCGTCTGTGGATGGTAAGCCGTGCTAAATCTTAACTTGGTGTCCAAACTATGATGTAAGCTCTTTCAGAAATGTGATGTGAAATGGGTATCTCTGTCTGACACAATACTGACAGGGACTCCATGCTGCCTGACTATCTGTTGCATATATAATTCTGCCAACTTTTCTGTAGATTGCCCTACTCTGAAAGGAAGAAAGTGTGCTACCTTTGTAAGTCGGTCCACTATCACCCAAATAACATCTTTACCACTTGGCGATCTCCGTAAACCGGTCACAAAGTCCATTGTAATATGTTCTCATTTCCATTCCGGAATAGGAAGCGGTTGCAATAATCCAGCTGGCCTTTGCTGCTCTGCCTTCACTTGTTGACATACCAAGCAACGGGAAACAAATCTAGCTATCTCCCTCTTCATTCCGTTCCACCAGAAGTGCTGCTTGATATCTTGGTACATCTTGGTCCCTCCAGGGTGTATAGAATACTGAGAACTGTGAGCTTCTGTCATAACTTCTTGTCTAATATCTTCGCTAGGCACACATAGACGCGATCCAAACCTAAGGGTACCATCTTCATGGATTCTTATCTCCTTTCTGAGTCCTGACTCACATTCTGCCCTAAGCTTCTGAATCCTTGGGTCCTGTGCCTGAGCTGCCTTGATCCTGTCTACCAAGTCAGATTGAACTTGTAGACTTGTTAGAACTCCTACATCACTAGGAAGTATAACTTCGATACCCATCTCCTGAAGGTCTTCTAAGATATGCCTCTGTGTTGTCAACATAAATGCGCCGCCTCTCCTGCTGAGAGCGTCTGCTACCACATTAGCCTTGCCTGGATGATACTGAAGCTCCACGTCATAATCCTTGATCAGCTCTAACCATCTTCTCTGTCTCATGTTCAGCTCCTTCTGAGTAAAGATGTACTTCAAACTTTTATGGTCTGTGTACATGTCCACTCGGTCACCATATAAGTAATGCCTCCATAGCTTCAAAGCAAATACTACTGCTGCCAACTCCAAATCATGAGTTGGGTAATTCTTCTCGTGGTCTCGAAGTTGCCTAGATGCATATGCTATTACCTTCCCATGTTGCATAAGGACACATCCAAGTCCTTTGTCCGACGCATCACAATATACAGTAAAACCTCCGGGTCCAACTGGCAATGTAAGAATGGGCGCTGATATCAACTTCTGCTTCAGATTCTCAAATGATGCCTGACATTCTGCCGACCAAATGAATGGCACATCCTTCCGTGTCAAGCGGGTCATGGGTGCTGAAAGTCTTGCAAAGTCTGATACGAATCTCTTGTAATATCCTGCCAATCCCAAGAAACTTCGCACATCAGTTACGGTCTTGGGTACTGGCCAACTCTCTACTGCTTCTATCTTCTTGGGATCCACTGCTACTCCAGCTCCTGATATGATGTGACCCAAAAATGAAATATGATCCATCCAGAACTCACACTTGCTGAGCTTGGCATACAACTGGTTCTCTCTCAGAACCTGTAACACTTTCCTGAGGTAGTCTTCATGCTCCTCTTCACTGGCAGAGTATATGAGAATGTCGTCAAGAAATACAACGACAAACTGATCTAAGTATGGCATAAAGATGCGGTTCATCAAATCCATAAATATTGCTGGAGCATTGGTCAAACCAAACGGCATTACTAAGAAATCATAATGCCCATACTTCGACCTGAATACTGTCTTGGGAATATCCTCCTTTCGAACCCTCATTTGATGATACCCTGAATAAAGATCTATTTTGGAGAAAACTCTAGCCCTGCTCAACTGATCAAACAAGTCGTCGATCCTTTGTAGTGGGTACTTGCTCTTTACTGTTGCCGCGTTAAGCTTCCTGTAATCGATGCAGAATCTGGATGACCCATCCTTCTTCTCCACAAGTACCACTGGTGCTGCCCATGGCGATGTGCTAGCTTGGATGAACTTCTTCTCCTTCAGTTCCTCTATGTGCTGATATACCTTGGCCTGCTTTGAATCCGCCATTCTGTAAACTCGATCTGATATCGGTTTAGTTCCTGGTGCCAATTCTATGCTGAACTCAATATCTCTAACTGGTGGTAGTCCTGGAAGTTCTTCGAAAAATACGTCTAGAATTTTTTTAACTACCTTCGGAACCTGAACTTCTTCCATTGCTGCTACTACTCCCTGCTCTTGTTGAGTTGCCATTGATCTGACTAAGGTGAATCTCTTCATGACTGGAATATCAAAAGATACACTCCCTCTATGACAATCTATTGTCGCATGACTGTCTTTCAGCCAGTCCATGCCTAAGATAACGTCGAAATTTTCAACAAGAAATTCTATCAACTGGGCGGGTAAGGAATGCCCGCAAACTACAACTCTACATGCTAGAATAACTCTACTAACTCCTACGAGCCCATTACCAGTGAGTATATTCAACCTCCCTGGTAATGCCTCGAACTCCATTCCTAACCGTGTCGTAAGTTGTGCAGATATAAATGAATGTGATGCTCCTGAATCAAACAATGCTACTGCGGGATATGAGGCGACGAGAATGTTACCTGCCACAACATCTTCCGATGCTAATGCCTCTTCCAAGGACAGAGTGAATGCCTTCCCTCGACCTCCTTGCTAGTTCCCATGCTGTGGCCTAGCCTGGTGCTGCTGCTGGCCCCTGCCTTGATAATGCTGGGGTGGTCTATGCTGGTGTTGCTGTATCGGCGGTCCCTGCTGCCGAAACATCTGAGCCTGTGGCATCAACGGACGCTGGGCCAATGGTCTCACTGCCACTGCTGGTCCTCGATACTGGCCTACCCCTGGTGCTGGCAGAGCAGAAAACTGTTGTATGGGTCCTCCTGACCTCGAATTCATGGGACAGGTGGTAACCCGATGATCTGGATTTTCACATATCAAACACAGTCCGTTCAATGTCCGACATACATCTCTAGTGTGCCCTACCTTTCCACAATAAGTGCAGCCCGCTGGGGGTTGCTGATTCTTCCTCTGTTGCTGTTGCTGCTGCTTGGGTGGTGGTGCTAGCCCTCGTATTGCCACATCGTGAATGCGAATGCCAAGGGATGGTGCTGTTGTTCGGGGCGCTGCTCTCCCTCCTCCTTCAATCTGACTGTGGGATCTCTTCTGACCTACAGTCCTTGCTGTGATCCTCTGAATGGTGATCTCATGCCTTCGGGTTGCCGTCAATACCTCATCAAAAGTCTGGTAATTATGCCCCTCTATCAATTGCAAGAGTTCAAGGTGAAACCCTTGCTGAAATCTTATAGCCCTCTGGCTCTCCGTTGCTACCATCTCTGGGGCGAACCTACTCAATCTGTAGAACTCTGCTGCATAAGCATCTACTGTCTTGCCGGCCTGCTTGAGGTTGATAAACTTATGTTGTAGCTCAAACTGCGCCACAACTCCATAGTACTTTGTCTTGAACCTTGCTGTAAAATTATCCCAAGCAACAGGACTTTTGATGCCTACTTCCTCTGATTCCCACCAATCACACACGAGATCCTGAAGTAACAACTTCACTTGATCCACACGTTCTTCTGCCGGTACCTTAGCTGCTGTCAGAATAGCCTCAATATCCTTAAGCCATGCATCTGCTGAGATGCGTCTTCCGTGCCCTCGAAACGGTGGGGGTTGTACTTGCAAAACCTGGTTGATGCTCCTGAATCTGGCCTTGTCCCTCTTTCCAAAGCTGTCTGCAACCCTTGGTTGAGTAGTACGTTCTGCTCCTGCAACTGAGCATGCATGCGCTGCTGGGCTAACATCTGGTGTTGCTGAGTAGCCATCATCCCTCTCATGATCTCCAGAAGGGCCGGTGTGTCCACTTCCACAGGGGTAGGTGGAACTGTTGGTAGTGGTGGAACCTCTGGATACTGCGATCCAGCTGCTGCTTCTACTATCACTTCTTCTTGGATGGTGTCTTGAAGTAGTCCTGGCCCTTGTTGCTGACCAACCTGGTCATGTTGTCCATGCTGTCCATGTTGTTGCTGTCCAGCTCTGATAGGTGAGGATGAAGTGCCCCTAAGAAAAGGGACAAGAGAACAATCAAACGACCAGACACGAAGGATCAATGAAGTCAAGGGATACTGGAATGTCAAGCTGGAGTTGAGAATCAACGAATCATGAGATCAAGGGGGAACATGTGTGATTGAGACATCCTATTAAAACACCCCACAAGTCTGAAATCAGACCTGCATGGGCCACCACTAAAACCTTGTCACGCTCCAGAACCAGAATACTGGAGAGCGAAAGAATGACTTAGCCAGCTACGTATTACGGGTAGAGGAATACCGTATAATACGATCAATACTGTCTAATAAGACGAGGGAGTGCATACTACATAAGAGTCTCACTATGGTCACTTCACATCTATTGTTTCAATCATTCAAACAAGAAGCGAAAATAGAGAACATATGAGATAAAGCAGTAAGGCGTCCCAAACGTTCAGTCAAAATGTTCTTGATATCTGGTCTTTACAAAATACAGCCAGATGATGTAGCAAGTATACACAATTGTTATCAGCTGCAGCCTAACTTAGTTACAATTATGCAAAAGTAGGTACAAGACAATCCGACTAACATGTCGGTGCCAAACGGCAAGTATAAAGTAATTAACAAAAACGAGCGGGGAAGTAAGGAACCCACTCGAGTCCTCCTGCGATCATCCCTCTAGTATTGACCATCTTGGAGGTAGAAGTAAGCTGGATCCTCGGGGACCGGCTCTAAATCTGGCCATGCAAAACCAGAGAGGTTAGACCTCTAATAGCAAGTACCGCAAGGGAGCACGATATGAGAAATAAAGCCAGTAATAAGAAAATATGATAATAGATCTCTGCTATCTACTAGAATTCACATAACATCACGACACTTCGAACCAACCTCCCAACCAAACAAGGACAGAAGTTGGCCCGTCATGTCCTGACATTCTGATCATCTCAGTTAGATAACAGAGTAGGTACAGTACACAAACAATCAATTTAAACGGCCATGCAACTACTACGGCTTGCTACTGTGAGTTCGAAGTTATCCTGGAATTATGCAATAGAGGATTCCTCAGTTCTTACTATGTGCAAGCAAGGCTAGTCTATCCAATCAATCAATTGCGTCAATCATGTATTTAGACGAGTTCCAGCGGGACGCTCGTCGTTAGTATACCATGTACAATTAAATAATATAAGCAGATATCGCTCCCTGCCCGTGTGGCAGATTTGCAGTATCTGTGGGAACCAGCCGGCCTGTCGGGCACTTAATAGTCCCGAAGAGGGCTGCCATGTAAGAACTCGAAAATCCGTTCTCTCCATGCGATCATTATTTTATTTATCTTAATAGCCTCTATGTTAAGCGAAATCCCATGCCGTGGGTCATGGTCATTCAAATGGGTACTTTCGTACGGGGTACGATATGCACAACTCTACAACGATACCCGTGCGGTTAGGTTGTAGGTCTTATATAGCGTAATGCAACAATCAAAACTAACCACGAAATAATCATGCCTTAACCATAAAGTACACATGCTGCTTTTGTAAAATAAATAAATAAATAAATAGAAACCTGCATGTGTCTGTATGCCAATATTCAGGATCAGCCAGTCGATTACAATAGTTCATGATATGAACGTGTCTCATTCATTCAATTCAATAAGACAACTAGCCAGCCTCTTAGTTCCAATTAGGAACGCATGATCAATTTACTAAATCAAGATAACAATCCTTATTTATTAATATCAAGACAATAATTAATGTTAATAAATGCCAAGTCAATCAATCAATAGTAATAAATGTCAATCAATGTCAATCAATGTCAATTTGAAACAAGAATCAGCCAAAAGGCATTATGGCTAGCATTCATGCGGCTGGAAAATTATTGATTCATGCGGCCGGGAATGAATGGATTACATGCGGCTGGACAAGGGTGATTCCATACGGTCGGAACAGAATAGTCTCATGCGACAAAATTAGCAACGCCCTATGCAGCTGGAAACTAAAGGGGTCTCATGCGGCTACGGGCAACATGCGCCCACGCGTCCAGGGGAAATTCCATGCGGCTGAATAGGTGCAAGCCTATATGCGGCTGAGAAGTCACGCAGCGCCATGCGGCTGAGAATGATCAGCGCCATGCGGCTGAGAACGATCAGCGCCATGCGGCTGAAAGTTTATCTTATGCGTCTGGGAATAATTGAGGTCCATGTGGCTGAGGGATAATGAGCGCCATGCGGCTCAGAATTACAAGCCTCATGCGGCTGCGGGTTCAGGCTCAGCCATGCAGCTGAACAGCGCCATGCGGTCGATTAAGTCCATGCGGCTGACTAAGCTCATGCGGCTGACTAAGCCCATGCGACTAAAATGACAGCGCTCATGCGGTCAAGGGAGACTTGCCGCATAAAAACTCATGTGGTCAAGCACTGTTCTTCTTCTCCACTTTTCTGAGAAGGAGAACCATGGGAAGCCATTGCTTCCGAGCTCCCTAATTCCTTCATTCCAAGCCCAAAACTGGACTTCCATAGGTCAAAATGGGGTAGAACGAAATTCTCTACAACATGGAACCATCAAAACTTAAAAAATAACAAAGTTATTAGATCAAAACCTAAGAAATCTGAAATGCATTAAACTTAGATCTATATAAAATGAGCCATGGAAATTGAAAATGCTAAGTACTAAAGTATCTAAGAATCTTGAGAGGAAGACAATGGAACAACAAAAATGGAGATCCATCAAGAAGCAAGTTGGCACTTGCCTAGGCGGTTGGTAGGTGGGAGTTTGTTTATGAGGAAGAAGAAGAGTAATGGTGAAGTAATGAAGAGAGAGAGAAAGGGTTTTAGGGTTTTAAATGAAGAGGTGGTGGTTTGTTTCGGTTCATGATGAACCAACATACTTAATCCAATCCAAGCCGAACCCAAAGCATAGCTAAAGCAGAGTATAAAAGCAGGAAATAAAAATGCAGAAATTAAATTGCAGGTAATTAACTAACATGAAATTGAAGGGGTTTAAATACAGAACAGTACATGATAATATTAAATAAATATATATTTAAAGCGGTACATGCAGTAAAATACATATTTCGGGAACGAAAAGTGACAATATGTCTGTCTGGCTCCATCTCCCCAGGCAAGTGACTGGGGGCCGTCTCCTTCCCCGGTGCCTCCGTCTGACCCGCCTGTGGCCTGACAGTCTCCTTCCCCTTGTATTTGCACGCACTAGTAGTGTGCCCAAAGCACTCGCAGTAAGAACACATGGAAGGGACCCAGTCATACTCCACCGCCTTAGTCAGAACCTCCCTAGACGGTACCTGATACTCAAGCATACTCGGCAGCTCCGCACCCGCCTTGATCTCCACGAAGACCCTGGCATACATCAGTCTGGTGCGAAAAGTAGTGGCCTTGTCTGCTTTGATCGGCTTCCCCACAAGGCTGGCAAGTCTCATGAGAAGCGGGATGCTCCAATACTTTACTGGAAACTCAGGAAATCTGACCCAGATGGGAATAGCGTTCAGCACCTCCTTCTCACACCTCAGCTCCGGCGTCCACTCCTTCAATATAATGAGTCTCCCATCAATAACCAAGGCCCTCCCTGCAGGATCCTGGACACATCCTCCGCTAATCCAAATTTGACATAATAGAACCCGTTCTTCCGAGAGAAGAATTTTATGCTACCTTTGGGTCTCCAGACACGCTCCGCATAACCCCGAATTTGGCCATAGAACGGCTTGTTCCCTAACACATACAGCACCAGGGTGTTCTTCCAGAATTCTGAAACCACCGCTATTTTTTCGGCAGGAAAATACGCCCTAAGACCTCTTCCAACCGACATCGGTGGAACAAACTCCATCGACATTGGACTTTTCGTAGTCACGGGCGTGCAGACCTCCTTCCATGACCGAGGTCTTTGCTCCTCAACGTGCGTCCTGATCGGGGGGTTCACAGGACCCGGGCATGTCCTGCCGGTATCAGTAGCAATACCCTTAGCCTTCTCGGCCGCCGTCGCCTTTGGCCTCCAAGCCGAAACAGAGCGCACCGTACCTCCTCCACGACGACGGAAATCCACTGTGCCAATCGAAGATCGGTTTCCATGATTTCCTGGCCCCGCCCGACCCGAAACTTGGGTCTGGGCCCCTCGCCGTCCTCCAGCCCGTCGTCTCGTCATCATCTGCCAGCCTGCATCACCAGTGTTGTCCTCCCGGACCCGAACTCAAACACCGAAGCCGCTCCGTCCGAAGAGGACCCTCCCGTGCCGCCCGACCCCCCCCCCGCCCGTGGGGGTCCCCCTGCATCCGCCCGCTCCCCGACCCCTCCCCGCCTGGGGGGGTCTCGCCGCCGCCTCCGTCCGACCCCTTCCCGCCTGGAGGGGTCCCGCCGCCGCCACCCGCCCCCCCCCCCCCCGATCGGGGGGGTCCCCCTCTTGCCGTCGCCGCCCGACCCCCCCCCCCCAGTTGGGGGGGACCCCCTGTGGCCGCCGCCGCCGCCCGACCCCCCGCCGAACGGGGAGGGGGGGTCCCATTGGTGCCGCTGCCGCCCGACCCCCCCTCCCCGATCGGGGGGGTCACCTTGTCGCCGCCGCCGCCACCCGACCCCCCTCCCCGATCGGGGGGGTCCCCTTGCCGCCGCCGCCTCCCTTTCCTCCAACCCTCCGAGCCCCACCCGCGAGCGGATCGGGGGGACGGGGGGGAGGCGTGGTGGCCGCCAAAAGGGAAACCCTAGCAGAGCTCTCCATCTTTATATATATATATATATATATATATATATATATATAGAGAGAGAGAGAGAGAGAGAGAGAGAGAGAGAGAGAGAGTGTGAGTTGAGGGAACGAGGATAGGGGGTGGTTTGGGGCATGAGGTCCGTCAAAAGAAAGTGTATAGAGAAGAAACCTTCTTTTCAAAACATTTTTTTATACTTTCTCAAAATTCGTGTTCTGAGCAGTGGTTTTAGAAAGAAAAAAAAATTTGGGGAAGTAATATTTGAGTGTGCTGCCAAACATAGTTTTTGTGGATTTTTTCACTTAAGTTCATAAAATTGAGTTTTAAAGTGTAACCAAACTTTGCTTACTTTCAGAAAACTGTTTTCAGAATAAAAGTTCAGAAAACATATCTAAACGGACCCTCAGCATCAACAATGACATCACGTAACAAATTTGTTCACAACCTAGGTTTACTATAATCAATAAGCAACAATCTTTATGAATCCTAATCAAAGATAGTCAAATGTAACAACCAAAGACTGATCTCTAACATACGATTTTCAGGACAAAAAACTATATATGATTTTAATTACACAACAAGTTAGACTTATAGCCACACAAGGTCTCCTGCAATTTTAGATGAAAAATAAAATAAGTCAAGTATAAACATTGTGCTTAAAAAATTAGTAGGAAGAAAAAAAAATAGAAAAATAATATTTGGCCCGTGGTCTTGAACCGCAAACCATAACCACATGTCACGTGTCCGCATTCCATTGTCCTCTTTTCCTCTATTTGCTTGGACCCGCCACCTGTTGACCTGCCAATAGGACGCTAATACGTGACAGATGGTCCAAAAATACAGTCCAAATAGTATTATCCAAAATTATATACTAATTTCATAGCAACAGCTCCAATCACTAATCAAGGTTAGCAATTGCTGAGGGCATACATGAACATCGCATAATAGTTCCCACTTATTTTTTTGAAAAAAAATAATAATAGCTACATATATATTTTTGTACGTACTTTAAAATTCTCGATTGGCCACACTATTCTAATTTGACATTACTTGTCTAGACTATAGACTAAAAATCACACAGTTTATTTAAAAATATTCAAAAAAAATACAAAACTTTTCTCCTAACTTGAGTATTTTTTTTTATTTATCCCCATCAACTATTTTTCTTCTCTTGATATCGTCGACTTTCTGGTGTACTGCGTAATGTCTTACCTTTAAGCTTCTAGATGGATGCAAATTCTCTATATAGTTGGACCATCCCATCATAATTGTTTACACTGCAATATATTAAAAAATACAATAATTATGCCTAACAAGAAACATCATGTTATTATTCCTAAAAACAAACATCATGAAAAAGATTTTATATATATATATATATATATATATATATATATATATATATATATATATATATATATATTGGAACCAGGTAATTGTATTAATGAAAATAGGGAAGGTTTACAACTTTTATGGGTAGTTTTCACCAACTCCCATCCTTCTTACATCAGAATCTACATTGTGCATGATGCCAATAATCGATGTTCTAGTATCATGAAATATTCTGTTGCTTCGTTTTCGCCATATGTCCCAAACTACTGACGCTACGGGAGCACATGCCTCACTAAACCACGAAGATCCGCTCCCTCTTCCGGCTCCTTGGTGGTCTCGTATACTCTGCATGGCTCCCTCGAAGTCTTCCACTTGCGTGGGTTGCATGTCTAAGTGTTGTCGTTGCGAATGCCAAATCTCTTTGGAGACGACACATTTGAAGAACATATGGTCTCTTGTTTCTTCCTCTTGTTGGCAAAGTGGACATGTCGGATCGTCGACGAGTATTCCAAACCTCTGTAGCCGATCCCTGGTGAGGAGTTGCTTCAGCGCTATTCTGTACATAGTACAACGTGTATATATATATATATATATATATATATAAAACGTGCACAACACTCAAAGTGTTATCTGGGCCGACAACTCGAAGCCTCACATGAATCGGCTCAGTCAAACTCGAGCTGGATTGGCCTAGGTCCGATCAATGGATTTGTCCGACCCAACCTATTATTAGATCCAAGCTAGGTTTGTCCTCCAACCGTGGCCCGTAGGTCTGTCCTAGTCGTCCTAACGAGTCGGACCTAATTTTTTCTCTGACCTAACGAGACCGACCTAATTTGTTATATTTTTAATTAAGTGGACCCTGCGGTCAATTCGGGCACAGTCCGAACGTAGCTTCTACCCGGATCTAGACCCAGACTGGATTTGGGGTTTTGATCTCAAATCCGATCCGACCCGCTGCGTCGCTCAATATCGAGCTGACCATGGGCCGGTCAAATCTGAGTCCAATACCCGTCACGTGCTCACCAGCCATATTATTAAACTAATACTCCACCACCAGAGCCTTCCACGTCATCGAACGCTGGATTCGCGTGGGAAAAGTTTTAAATTCGGTACGTTAAATAATCCTCTCTCCCCTCCCGAACACCAAACTCCATTCTCAACCAATAAAAGCCTCTAGATCCAGGTGGACCCCACGCTTCCCTCCAATCGGACGGCCAGTAACAGATCTGTCGACTTTTCCATCATTCGGAAAAAAAACGACAGCTGGCAGATCGTACGGCAGGACAATTTTCTTCTACTGGTCCCCCCCGTGTATATAAATAATAAATTCACCGTCATTTTCTCTCTGTCTATTCGCTTCAGCCGTCCTCCGAATTTCGGATCAGGATCACGACCCGACCCGCACCCCGAGGACCCGATCTCCGGTTCGCCGCCGGCGGAGCACCGTAACGCAGCCGGTGAGGTCGTCTCCCTCTGATCTACGCGCCGGAGTGGCGAATATTAGGGTTTATGAGTTCTTTATGGGTTTTCTTTTTGCAGGGATGGGATCGAGAGCGGCGGAGGAGCGGATGGAGAAGTCGACCGGGGTCCACTTCTCGGGGCTGCGGCTCGAGGAGGACCATCCGACGACCTCTTCCGCCACGGCGGCGCAGAATGGGCGCGGGGAGCCCTTCGTTATCGGTCAGTAGTCACTACTTTGTTCCTCGATTGCGTAAAAACACTAGTAATTTGGAAGAAAGTGATGATGTTTGCATTGTGGAATTTGGGGGTTTCGGTTGGAATTATAGAGTTTTGATGTGAAATTTTGGTAGTAAACCCCTCTTGATCTCATACAATTCTTGGCTTTATTTGTGAAAAAAATGATGATATTAGCAATTTAGCATTGCGTTGAAAGCACCATGGACAATGTACATGACGCATCGGGGAAAAGAGCTTTTTTGATGCAAAAAATTGGTTTACTTCGTAAAATTCAATGTCTTTTGCGTCAGAATCTTAGGGTCTGCTTGGATTGAAAGAATAAAAAGCAGAGGATTGAGGGAAAAAAAAAAAGCAGAGTTAAGTGGGGTTAAGTGAGGGGGAGGGGAGTCAATACAATGACATATAACCTTGCTTGGACCAAGATAGAACAATAGCATGTAATAATTAGTATGGGAACTTCAATCCTATTGGAAAAAAGAAAAAAAAAAATAGACGAGAGAGTATTGTCCGGTATCAATGAAAGTTGACAGTGGAGTTAACTAGGAGTGGAGTTACAAGCAATATTGGCGAAGTTGGAGTATGACAATGTTGGCATTGATATAAACAATGTGTATTTTTATGTGTTATTTGTTATCAAAATATATATATTTTAAGCTTCTCATGATGGAATTTGATTTATATCATTTTCTATTTATATTGGAATGATCGCGATGGAAATTGTGATTCAAAATCCCAGCGTGGGTATGGTTTCACAATCACAGTGGCATGAATTCTATAATCACAATGTTTTGTCTCAAATCATTGTGATTGTGATTTTGAAATCGCACTAACAGTGTGGTTCTGAGATCCTGTTTAACTAACCTCCTGTAAGTAAAAAAATGAATAGATAAGAATATAGTTTGAAATACCTTCTCCATCACCACCTCACTTGCTGCTCTCTGATTGATACCTGTATTATCCCTCCATACTCGAGTCTCCATAGTCTGAGTGAATAGACGGTCAATTTACATCAACAACCACCCATCTCTCCTCCTAGTCCTCTTCCCTTCCCTACCCTTCCATCTCCTCAAAATCAAAATACTTTCTTGCCTTTGGGCTTTGACTTATTTTGATTCCTAGGTACGTTTGTCACTGGTCACCTTGATCAAGATGAACAAATTTGTCTTACATCTTATGATTATTATTAGCTTATCCAAAGGTATTTTAGATCTTACAAGGGTTGGATTCCTCTCCCGTGATAGCAATACAGCTAGCCAAAATGCAACTTGCCAACTAATGAAGCATATAAAAAATAGACCAATTGGACCATTCAATTGATCAACACGATGGGGGTATTTGTCCAGAGTTGATTTCATGCTTAGTTTAGGGTTTCTGGCTTATGTACTGGCTCCATTGAATGGTCAGGATGTGTGCTATGGTCTAGGATGTATAAAACGTGAATTGGGAGTCAATAGTAGTAAGTAGTAGCAAAATTCAGTTTGATACAGTTTTTAAATAGTTTGATACTAGTAACAAAGCTACAAAACTCTGATAAAGTAAGAAACCATAGCTATAAAGTTTGGCAGCTATTATTTTTTGTGAATGTTGCCAGCTCCTACTGCTGGCCCTCCCAAATTTGAAACTTTGAGACTTCCCTTGCTCAAAATAATGTTCTCAACCATCCCAATATGTACCTTTGGTGATTACTGTAGTTTTTTGATACATGAACTATTTTTTATTGAACACACACACTCTCTCTCTATATACAAGCTCCCTATAGCAAATTGTATCATCTTAAGTCTTTGTCTCGACACTTTATAGCCTAGGGGAACTTGGAGGGCTCATTGGTTGCATGAGCTTAAACTGCAATCCAAAATGTAGGTGTACCTATCTGTCAACTGGCCATTTAGGTTTTATGGGATGACCCTTTCATGCTTATAGATACATTGGCTAGGAATTTGACACCAACATAGAGAATTGACGTCAGGATCTGTCATAAAATTTTGTCAAATATTATATGGAGCTTTCTTATCCTCCATAGATGACATGACGTTAGGTCGACAACCGGTCATAAAACTTTGTCAAATATTGGATGGAGCTTTCTTATCCTCCATAGCTGACCCCATTCTGATGGGAGGAGACTTGAATGATGATGATAATGACAAACAATGTATGCAAGCATGCCTCCTCCAACCTAATGAGCTAGCCTGTCTGGGTTCATCTAGGCCTCTAAACTTGTCTAATTCAATTCTAAGTTTAGGTTTCTCTTGGAATGGGCTTAGCTATCTAAGCTTGCTGTCCAAGCAACTGCATTGTTGTTGTAATTCAATTCTGGGTCTCATGATGTTCACTGTATTTACTGACCTTTTGAATATAGCTCATGATTCTTGGGAATACATATGACAAATACTAGGTCTAGCTCTTCATGATTCCATAGATAATGATGTCACTAACTCACTATCTCCAAAAATTAATGCTGCTGCTATTGTTTTCTCCTCTTGTAGAATTCATCGTTTACAGTTATATAATTTGTTCTCAAGACTTGATGTCATAACTATTGCAGGTGTTGCTGGTGGTGCATCCTCAGGAAAGACCACTGTTTGTGATATGATCATTGAGCAGCTTCATGACCAACGTGTTGTCCTTATTAATCAAGTATTTCCTGCCAATTTATCTTGTCATTTTGATTTTGGCATTGTATGCATTGTTTGGCATAGACATGAAGCAAACCACATATGACATGAAGTTTTCCTTCCATATGTTCTCCATATGTTCACGCATGATTTCTTAGACATCTTGGCCATTCATTAATAAAAGCTTTACCTGCAACTGCATCCTCTGTCTTAGATGTTACTCTAGGTTCTATAGTCATTTCTTTTGACGTTTTGTTAATGTTATCAAAATCAGAGATGGTCAGCATTGCATGTATACTAATTTATGCCAAAAAATCACAAGAAGTTCGAATCCCCCCATTCAAACCTTGGAATGTTTTGTAATCCAAGTTCTTCTTTAGATAACATTTTACAATTTTGAAATATCATTATTGCAAATCTGCTCTGATGGTATACATTTTTTATGCTATCTTTGACCTTAAGAATTTCCTTATTTCCTACCATTTTTTTTTCCAGAGATCGGCCATGCTGATGATTATGCTTGCATTCCCGACTTCATATCCCTCCAATTTGTACATTGATCTCTTGAAATGGCACAATTTGATCCTCTTTGTTGCCCTCAATGTACATTATAAAATTGTGACTTCATGTATAAGATAAAATATAGCACTTCCTGTGAGTTGCGTATAATTGTGGAAAATGGTTGCAAGTACATGGACCACCATTCTATTTTTGATTCACCAAAGTCAGTTTATTGAGATGCATGCCTTAGTAAACTAAATAATTATTAATACTGAAAGGATCATTCGGCATATAAACTTTAACATAGGGTTCTTATTTAAAGCAAAATTTCAATCATCATCATCTTTTAATTATGGGACTGTGGGGGCAGAAGTTATGGTACAAAGGATAGAAAGGCTAAATGCCGTATCTCAGTTGCTATGTTTTAATATTAAATAGGGAAATGACAGTCACACAGCATATGATTATACTAGGGCTGTGGCAATAAAACTGTAGAGTGATGTGCATTATATAGCACTTCACAATGTAAGTATCGTGTGTGATAACTAGAATCACTTCACTATCCTCGTCAAAACTTGCATTTGGTGCTAATGTATTACAATTCTCAAATTATAATGTCAAAATTCATTTATGTGATAAATTGTGAATAAAAGCTTTTGCATGGTGGACAACTGGGATCCTAGGTGAACTCCTTAGGTTACCTTCTCTTTTGTTTTTTCTTCTTCTTCTCCACTCAACTTCTACTTCTCCCTCTCTCTCTCGAATTACTTTATAACCTGGAATTTTGTGACTATGTCAGTAATTGGATGGTACTTTTACCTTAATCGGAAATCACAAAGGATGATACTTAACATAAATCACCAATCTCACCTATCCTCCACACAATTACCCATCCTTTGATGGTTTACCTTTTAACAATTGCACCCTCCAAATCATGTATGTTATTGTCATAGTCATATGCTCTCAAAGTTCAGAAATTTTTGCTTCTTTAACATTTTTCAATGAGTCAAGAAAATTTGTATTGATTCTCGATTTGTTTTGCATGAACCATGAGGTGAAATTGAATTTTGAACATCGTTTGCACTTGACAGTTGTCTCAATATCCCTTCTTCTTTTTCTAACTTCACAATAGGGTTGGAGTTCCTAGTTGTGGAATTTCATCGGGCCTGGTTTGGGTCAGATCTTGGTGCTTCTTCCTGAGTCCTGGACCGTGGATCTGAAATGCGGTTAGGACCAAAAGTTTGGCTTGCAAATACCTGTAGAGATTTTAATTAGGTTAGTGACGCGGGACAACATTTGATTTTAAATTTCAGCCGCTTAAGTGGTGTCTTTGTGCTCAATTGAATAAAGCGGCGAATAAAATTAAACATAAGGGTTCGAGTTGCTTGCGAAGAATATGTAGGAGCAGAAATTAACTTTGTAACACATTGATAAGTCACAAAAAAACATTTCCTAAATTCAGATCACCAAGTCCAGGATAAAGTTCTAAATTTAATATTAGTGGAAAGCAAACTAAAGGCTCATGTTTACTTTTAGAATACACAATCTCTCTTTGTAGACATCAATAACGATTGATAATATGATAAATAATGAGAGGATGTAGGGTTACCTTTCACGTGGGATGTCGACTCGGATCGATGCTTCAAATGCCAGGAAGAGGCTTTTTGCTTGCGGGATCTGACGAAGAGTTTATTGTAGCGACAATACTCTAATGGCGGAGTTGTAGGGGCTCATCCTTTTCTTGATAATTTAGGATTCGGTATTGCACCTAGCTTGATGAGCCGGTCTCGAACCAAATCACTTGGATGAGTTGGATATCACACCCAACTTAAACTAAATGGCTCAACATTTAAGTCAATCTAAATCTGAATTTCATTCTTAATCATTCTATAATTCAAAACAACTACAAGGTGTCTATTAAATAGACTCCACATCACTAACTCAACCACTAACTTTCCTATGTGGGACTAAAAAAACTTAAACAATTAGTAATAAAGTGCCGAAAATGAAGTGCTAAGCCCAAACAAACGGGCAAAAGAAAAGTACTCGTGCAAGTTAGTGGTTCGGTATTGCACCTAGCTTGATGAGTCGGTCTCGAACCAAATCACTTGGATGAGTTGGGTATCACACCCAACTTAATCTAAATGGCTCAAAATTTAAGTCATTCCATATCTGAATTTTATTCGTATCATTCAATAATTCAAAACTATAAGGTTCTGTTAAATTGACTCCACATCACTAACTCAACCACTAACTTTCCTACGTGGGGCTAAAAATAACTAAACAACTAATTATAAAGTGCCGAAAATAAAGTACTAAGCCCAAACAAACAGGCAAACCAAAAGCACTCATGCAAAAGTAAAATACTCAATACCAAAGGTGCATGTGCACACCCTGTTGAATCTGCTGCGCTCATAATACATCATTGGAGGCGCACATGAGGGCTCTATGATGTCCCCATCAGTTAGGCTCAAGCAGGCTGAATACTCAACAATTAAGACCTTTTAGGTTCAAAGATTAACTGTAGCATCTACGAGTCGGATTTTGGTTTCTGTTCACCTTGAGGCATCAGTCTTCTATTTCTTACACTTTTTTAATTTTGACATATATGAGCACATCTAGAAAGGAATAATATTTGGCACCTTGAACTTGTTACATCCTACTTATTACATAAGCGCAGTATATCACGTAATATGTAAGAATATTTTTCCCAGAGATAGCAAAAAACAAGTAAACATGAGAATGATAAAATTAGCCCGACTGTGTCTGCAGCTTAAGAGCAATTGAAAATTAGTAGGCCATTGAGCCTTGTGGTCATAATCAGATACGGGTGCTGTAGCAATAGCACCTTGAAGTCTAGAACTTTGCTATGTTAAAGATGAAAAAGGGAAAGAGACTTCTAGGACGCTAGCTCGGGTCCAAAATTATGGTATGCCTTTGAGTGTTAGTTGTCTCCAATACTTAGGGAAGACAACTGAAGGGTGCATCTATCAAATGCACATTCATTTGGCTTTATCATTAGTGACACTTGTCTTTAGTGTTTGTCAAATGAGTCCCTACTACGTGCACTTTTTTTTTTTTACAATTTTACGTTAGAAAAAAAAAATCTACAAGTGACATAGGTAAGATGTTGGAACTCCTCTTTTTTCTTGGAAAAAGCAATCCTCGTTACATTATTTTATGTTCATTTTTCCCCTTGACAAAAAAGTAGACTCTAAATTCAGAATGTCATTCTTCATTCTTTGGCATAATGTGTCATAAAGATAAGTGCAATTTTCTATAGTAAATTGTATCATTTTACCTCTTCGTCTAGTTTGTTTATAGTCTAGAAAAACTTGGAGGGTGCTTCTTGGTTGCACGAGCTTAAACTCTAATATGATAAGTTGGTCTACCATACCAACTGCGACCTAGTTTTTAAGACAGAGCCCCTCTCATGCTCATAACACCTTTTGTTAGGAATTTGACACCAACATAGAGGGTTGATATCATGTTGATAGCCGGTCATAAAACTTTGTCAAATCTATTGTGAAGCTTTCTTATGCTCCATAGTCGACCTCATTCCAATAGGATAAAGCTTGGATGGCGATGATGAAGTATATTCTAAAATTCAAAGAAAGACCAATAAACTCCCTCGATGATAAAACCTAGTTAAATCATAAAACGACGTAATCATACTGATAATATAAGAGTTTAAAAATAAAATAAAGAATCACTACCTCTTCTTGTTTTCTCGACTCTCGCCGCCTTCAAGCCATATGATCAACAAGAAGGAGGTAATGATGCCCACATCCCTCCCCCCCCCCCCCCCCCCCCCCCCCCAACAAACCAACTCCCGGGCACATGTCCCCACCCAGCTCCCCGTCTCTCTTTCTCCATCCAATTTTTGCTCTTTCCTCGCCTCAGACAAAAGAGTAGCTAAATCTTGCATTCAGATTACTAGCTAATGGGAAACTGCCTTTCTGGGTCTGTCTTATCAGTATTGTGCAAATGGTGGTGATTCTTCCATTCTATCATTTGTCCATGTAGATTGCAGTTTTTTTTAAGCTGAAAGATGAATTAAGTATACAACCTTTTACTGCAAAAAACAAACAAACCCATATCTTGTTTAATTTCTTTCAGGAATACTTCTATGTTCTTTTAGCAAAAGTTTTAATCACAGGAAATTTATATACCCGAGCACCATATTGCAGGAATCGTTTTATCATAATTTATCAGAAGAGGAGCTTACACAAGTTGATGATTATAATTTCGACCATCCAGGTACATTTTCCAGAGATTCTGATTTAAGTAGTGTTGTAGTATTGTATATCATTAGACATCTTTGTTATTTAGGGGGTGTTTGGTTTGATGTAAATGCAAATCCATGCAGCATTTGTTGCAGCATTTACATAATTTTCAATTGGCTTGATGTAAATGGTGGAATTGGTGAATAAAATGTTTCATCAACTCCAACTACTGCGAGTTGTCTTGCTGGAAATTGCCGCAACACCAGCCACTTACGATAACATTTATTACACCACTTACATCATTTGCTTTGAATCTCTCTCCATTCAAGTTACAACCAAACAATGGATTTGTATTTACATCAACAAAAGTTGCAACCAAGCATCCTAATTATATCATTACAAATAATGGATTTGTAAATCCCAGAATACTATTTACGTGCAACTAAATGATTGCACCACTTACAACAACATGCAATAAGGCAAGGAGATGTTCGAAAGTTAAATGATATTTCTACTTACGGGCAACCAAACAGCCCCTTAATGGATCTGGTTAGAGTTATACCATAGGACTTGGTTGCAATTTTCAGATATAGGTAATAATAAGGCAAGGGGATTACTCGATGCTTTTGAATAAGAATATGATGTAAACACGTTCGTGTATGTACAAATCTTCCATCACAATTCACAATCCCATGACAGTTCCTTTTGCATCTACCTATCCTTCAACTGGCTGTCTAGGTTTTTTGGCACGGTCCTCTCATGCTCGTAGCTAACTTAGCTTGGAATTTGGCACCAATATAGAGGGTTGAAGTCACTTACACATGGGATCATAAAACCGGTGCCAATTCTTTTATGGAGTGTACTTTTGGTCCACATTCGACTCCATTATGATGGGAGAACGCTTGGGTGACGATGACAAGGATAACGAAGATATGATCATTCTGTCTATTGCAGGCATAAAACACTATTAGTTCCTGATTTCTCTCTATTATGGTTTCAGTCCAAGGTGAAAGTATTAAGCTTATTAAGCTTATACAACAGTGGCAATTCTTGATTTCTTTCTCTATGCTGGATATTAGATTTCAGTCCAATGTCCTTAAGTTTTATAATTTGAATACCAGGTGTTACAGCTAACTTTGCGGTGAATATATTTTTGCATCCTAAGTTTGGAAATATCGCTCCCATAATTCTGGAAAAAATCTATAAACGTGCTTTACGCTTCCTTGATATTTGCAAATGTCATGCCCCAAACCATTTAGTGAAACTTGGGGATTGACACAGCCACAATCCTTAAGCCATCCATAGTTGTAAAATCCAACTCATATGTCACACATCCAATGCTCTACAAACTTTTCTTCCCAAGATACAACCAGAATAGTCACTATAGTCCCGATAGTTTCAACAACACATAAATCATCATAAGCAGAACTTCGCCAAATAGAAATCCTAAAATTCATGACTTGTAACATTGATCACCTATTTGTATAACATTGATCACCTATTTGTAACAAGATCGCGTCTTTTAAAACCATTTAATGACAAAGCTTGCACTAGAATCTGCTAACAACACTACATATATAGTAAGATGATCGATTACAAATCCTTGGAGGAACGACTATCATGGCAGTTCTACTAGATTCAAATGTAAATCCTTGAAGGAAGAGCCCACGAAGACGTCGTCCAGCAACCATTGTGAAAAATATGATCCGACGAAGTGTGAGCTCATGGATCAACAACTAATGACCATATAATCTAATTAAGTTTTTCTTTTGAAAATGCTTGGCTGATAAATTATTGGAATATAAATTCACTAGTAAGTTGTAAACCATGTCTTGTAAAAGTCTCATGCTATTATTTTGAAATTGGTTTCTTATGCCAGGAATTTAAATGGGTCATGGCCTCATAATTATGTTCTTTAGCCACAAATGACTTGGGCCCTGTTACTTACTATTTTACCCTTGTTGGGTCTAGCAATTTAATGTCCCACCCTCCTGGCCTTGGACCCCGCCGCTGTTCTCTACTCATGGTTGAGGATATATTGAGTTCCTTGATGATATCATATACCTTGTATCTTGACATTTAATGCAATTAATTTCATTTCATGTTCTACACAATATCATGTGCCTTTGATTTCAATAGATCCATATCACACTTTCAGTATCATGTTTGCAACATTTTCACCTAGTCTGGGATATCGGATATCAGGTTCATATCAGTTTAGTTTTTGAGATTTTTGAGATAAGATGTCGGATAAGAGATATATTGAAATATCGGATGTCAAGAAATATATTATATATTCTAGATATCGGAGATATATTGAAATATCAGTTTAGTTTTTGAAGCGACTTTTGAAATATTTTGTTTGGTTATAGATTTGTCCCCTTGAAAGTGTCACTTCCATCGCTATACTCATTTGGTTGCATATAAGTAACATGAAAAGTGTGGATTTGTGCAGATGTCACTTAGGGAATAGTGAGTGGTAAATAAAAATTATTTAACTCTCACTTTCATCCCACATAAAGCTTGAAAGAGAGGATGTCACATTCACATATTTTTAGGGGACAAGACCCACTTTATGTCATAAATGAAAAGTGAGATTCATGCTTCGCTTGCTTGTTACAAAAAAGTAGTGAAAGTGCAGTAAAAAGTGAACTTCATCTCTTTCACTTCACTTGTTTGCAGCCAAACATACCTTTGTTCACCTCTAACATCCGATATTTTAATATATTGGGAGAGAGATTGGCGATATCATATGGGCCAATATATCGGATTTCGACGGATATATCGGCCAATTTTTCTTAAAATGATATATACGAGTTATATGGTCGATAATGTAAACCGATAATATCGCCTGATATCTCCGATATTTATAACACTGATTTTCACAACAGTGATTATTGACATTGAAGCATTTGACATGGTACAACTAATTTGATGACACAACCTTAAAGCAACACATGTTTAACAATTATGGAATACAAAATTTACACTTTGCTTAATGCCTTAGTGAGCATATTTGTTAACATATTAAATAAATATAACTTCAAACTGTGGAAAACCATAAATACTAGATAATTGCTATTAATGTCATAAAGTACTCCTGCTACATCTCCAAACGGTTGTGAGTGTTTTCAAATCAACCTAACATTAATTAGCATATATCAAACATCATATCATGCACCTATTGGTTATATCTGTCATGATATCTGGGGGGAGGGTCACCAAATAGGTTTATGTTGCTCTTTTTATCCAAATTCTTGATGTTCAAACATACTGATCATTTCAGTTAAGAAATGATCTGAAATGATTCTTCATTATCCTTTCCATTATTAATATGTTAACCTTTAGGAATTGTGGGTAGTATCTAAAACTAATAGTTGGAGCTAAACTGAAACTGAGTTAGAAAGTCATAAGGAGGATGATATTCTGTCATAATCATCTTGTATGGATATGTTTGTTCTAATCCAAACTCCTGCCTCACAAAATGTGTCATCTGTGGATCTAAACTCCAAAGTCTGATGGCTTCACTGATGGACTGAACACATTTTTTGTGTCCAATCGTCTCCTTAGCAGTCTGATACCAACCTTTGGTGAATTAGTATTTACAAGATCAATGCCTCAATTGGAGATTTGCCATATAGGCCAGTAAGGTGTTGTTCAACATTCCTGTTAGCACAATTTTAATTCATGGAACTAACAAATAACCCTCTAATGTTTCATAGACTGTGAAAAATAGACATGGTTTTACATTCCTAGACCTTTTCATTCTGTTGCAAAACATAACGTAAAAGCCTAATTAAAGCACATATTGCATACTTGAGGAGCATACAAGTCTTTTAGTATAATGTATTATCAGCCTAGGCATATCTTGGTCAGAATTTCCTAGGAGGCCAACGAATATTAGTAAGAACCTCAATTCGGCGTTCTTACGTTGGAGCTCGTTTCCCCGGCAATGAGAGCTCGTTTTCCATGTGACGAGAGCGCGTTTCCCCTGCGACAGGAGCGTTTTCCATAACATGACCAAAATTTTAAAAAATGACATAAATTTTGGGAAGAATATTGGAAAATTTTAAATACACGTTCATCAAAGTAACAATAAACTAAGGATTACTTACCATGATATCATAAAAAGCACCCTGTAAATGATCTCTCCGTAACTTTGAACTTAACTTTATAAATTCTAATAAATATAAGATATCTATAATTTTTTATAACAATAATTAATAAACGTAAAGTTTTTATTAGCGGACGTTTCCATCACGCTCCCAACTTTAGACTCTTCTAAGTAGTCGCGCTCCCCCGCTCATGTCTCCGCTCCCGCTTCTGGGTTCTAAGCTACTTCCTGCTGTAACAGGGGCCACAACTAGGAGCCAAAGAGCATTAGCCTGCTAGTTTGTAGTCCTTTGCCACTAGCTCCTATCAGAGTCTGAGTAGTTTTTTATGTCAAAGTTTATTTTGAAGGGTATTGTTGTCACTCCAATGCATACTGTCTCTATCCATCAAGTTGTCCATATATAGCACTATGTGGATTATTCTTAAAGGTTAAATTTTGTAGGGGTAACCCAATTGCATATGATCACTTATCAATATGAAATCAGACTCGTTACTGGTGACTTCCAAAGGGTTTGTGCATCTCACTGCTTAGTCCATTTTCTAAATTAGTGGTTGGTTGTATATTTACTGCACTCTTGCATGTAAATCACTAAATCTTTGCTACCAATTTAGAAAGTTGTTCAACATCTTTAATATTTGTATGTATGCCTTGCCCATTTAAACCCTTTGTTTTTGTGCTATTTGTGTCCATGATATTGTTATCTCAAGGATTGCATAATTTCCAGATGCATTTGATACTGAGAAACTACTTTATTGCATGGAGAACTTGAAACATGGCCATGTTGTTGATATCCCAAACTATGATTTCAGAGCAAATAAGAGTATATTGCCGGCGAGGAAGGTACGAACTTGCTTAACTATTTGGTATGTGTCTGTATTATTGTTTTATAGGCTCTTCTGAGCTAGGACCTCAAAATAGTATGTACAACATTCTTGGTCCTCATTCTGTGCGACTGTAGCACGGCTGATAAAATCTCTTTGCTAGAATGCAAGAGCCTGGATCACGCCATTTTAAATATCTTAACAAAGGTCACAGTTTGATCATTTCGTTTAAGGACATCAATCCTCTAGATGAAGTCAAATATTAATTTGCTTTTAGTGCTGGTGTTATGGGAGATAGTTCTTGTTCATATTTTAACCTTGCTATTCTTTATGGAGCTTTCTTATACTCCATAAGTGACCCCATTCTGATTAGGGGAAGGCTTGGATTATCCGTTGTATTGAAGATATTTACATTTTTATTATTCCTCGTATTCACTCAATTTTTAGTTCTTCATTGTTTAAAATGAAATTTAGACAATCGCGTTATTTCAGTTGCTTTGAAATGGTTGGAGTCTCGTTTGGCATGTTGTGTGTTCTGTACAACTTCACTGGTACCCTTATTTTTCTTCACCACCCAGTCACTTGCTTAATTAGTTTTTATTTGATACTATCAGCTGACTACAATGTTTCTCTATGTACTAATTCTATCATCATGATCTTTTGCTAGGTTAATCCTTCAGATGTCATTATTTTGGAAGGGATTTTAATATTTCATGATCCCCGTGTCAGGGACTTAATGAGCATGAAAATATTTGTTGATACAGGTTAAATCCCTTTCATTTAGCACAGATATTTCTATAGAATAATGCAAGTTTCTCTATATGAAGTTTCTGTTGACATAGATTACATCTCTTTCACTCAGCTACAAATATTTCTATAGAATAATGCCAATTTCTCTTTACACGTGTCTATGGGTCTTATCTATGTGTATGTTACTCTTAGAATAACACAACGTCAACTCTCAAACCTCACCAAGACTTTAGAGTTTTGGTGCAAGTGGCATGGACTTTAACATGGTATAAGAGTAACCCAGGTTTGAATCTCCACTGACACATTTTAAGCGATTTAAAAAGTTTATACTTCAACGCGAAGCTCTCGGCCCATAAAATAGACCTTCGACCTGCTGGGAGTGTAGAATAACATAAACATTAACCCTCACAAATACTCTTAAGAGTTTTGGTGCAAGTGGCAGGGTCTTTAACAGTTTATTACCTTTTTTGTTGGCTTTACGATCTTTTGCTTGCTTGAAGAGGTTTTATTGGGGCTAACAAATTATTTATCTCAACCTTCATGAACTCACGAAGTGAGAGTTTATCCAATTAATAGATGACAATTCAGGCCAACACTAGCTAATTCTTAATAACTCGTATCAAAATTCTGAAAAGTAAAATCATTATGGGAAGCAACGGCAGATGCCTTGCAACTACCCAATAGGAATGAAAAAGGGTCCTGGGTTAGAATCCTCCTGGTTGTAGGAGGAATATCAACAACAAAAAGTCTGTCCCACCAAGATATTGCAGCCTTGCAGGGATAAGCGATGTGAAATTGCCAAATTGGTTCACTCTAGTATGCCAATGGGGATGGAGAGACAAAGAAGTGGGCAGGGAGTAACAGTAAAATAACACCAACTAAAAGAAAATCTATTCCAAAGGTCATTTCAACTTTACCTGACTTTTACTTGAAGTGGTTAGAACGCTCATGGCTTAACTGTTTATTTATGTTTTAAAGATACACCTATAGCATTAAATGCAATCTGATGGAACCTGACATTGAACATGCACCGAATTGGTATCTGGACAATTATTAGCTTATGATGCATGACAAAGTAGAGTATTAATTGCACTTTCAGAAGATTAGTTCTCGTGAGTACTTCCTTGTAGTTTGAATGTGGTTTCTGACAATTATTATGCAATACAAGTTAGTATGGGTTTTGTTATTTCTGTTTATCTGCTTTTCTTGCCAAATGTGTCATTGTGCTCTTTGACATTGTTTCAACAGATGCTGATGTAAGATTAGCTAGGAGGATACGGCGTGACACTGTTGAAAAGGGTAGAGATATTGGAACCGTACTTGATCAGGTTCAATAATGCCATTCTGTAGAACATATTATTGAATTCTATCATCTTTTGCTTGTCAAAGTACCAGTTAGCGCATGATGTTGTATCTCTATGTGTATTATTATGAGGCCTGCAGTAATTATTTTGCCCAGGAAATATTGAAGTGTCGTATATAATTTTAGTAGGGACAGCAATTTGACTGGATCCTATGCAGGAACATCATGCAGATTCATTTTTATTTGCAGGATTCTTACCTGAAATGGACTACAGTAAAAAAAACTCAGGATGCAAGTGTAAACTTGTATAGTTTCCTACTTTCCTATGAAGCAAGGCCTTTTTTTCAGGAAATAGAAAATGTTCTTCCTGGCTAGCAATTAGCCATGAGAATATGTAATATACTAATATTAAGTCGCACATCGCACATGCTCACTTGGTTTCTTTAATGTTCTTCAATTTATTATTTTAAATCATTTGCAATACTCAAAACCTAATTTTGTGTACCAATCTCATTTTCATGATAGTTTAAGTGTTCCCAGTAATCAAAATGAATGCCAGAAACTGATAAAATAGACGTATGTTTTATAGTATTATCGTTTCCACATATACTTCATAAAGGATTGTTTATTTGATAAGATATTAATTATATACATGTGGGTGATGGCATCGTGCCTTATACCATGCCATGGATTCATTAGCAGATGGATTTATCTTAGAATCCATAACCGCCATGTCATGTACTGGATTTAATCTTGAGGATCAAACCAAAAGATAAAAATCACTATCCAGAAGTGATTTGCTATCGTTGCCTCAATAATATAGATTTAGTGAATTGGTAAAATTTTAAGTTTGCCTAGGCTCTGCCACAGCCCTGTACTTGTCATGGTATTTTTTTTTTTCTGTCTAAAATTTGCTTTTGTGTAAAGTATATGTTGGGTTTATTGGTAAGTTTCCTGATTCATGACGATCTCTTACTACTAAGTTTAGGATTAAGATTACTAATCCTTACTTATAGGATTGGGATAACTATTCCCGTGGGGGACTCCTGTAGCATTTCTCGTTTTTTAGGAAAGTATCTTTTAGATCTGTAAGCATGTTTATTTATTTAAAAGGATTAGGATTAGTTGTTCCTAATCCTAGTTAGATAGGAGAGCATGTGTATTTAGAGGGGGTTAGGTTTAATTGTTCCTAATTGTAGTAGGTATTGGAGGTTGCCTATGGGTATAAAGGGGAACCTAAGCCTCCCTTGTAGGCAATTAATAAATATACCCTTTATATTGGGTTCTTTGCCTCTTCTTTGTCTAACTCAAGAAAGAAGAGAATGATAATTAATAAAACTATCTTTATGGCAATTTCCATAACTATGACCAAATCTCTTTTGGCCTTCCACAAAATCCTTTCCGAGATCCAAGTTCTTCAAGTTGGCAAAAACCTAGACTCTAATTTGATTGGTTCAGATTCCAGATCATCTCCCCGTCCCCTCTTAATATTTTGTGCTGATTTCAAGTTCATACTTGCTCCACTTAATATTGGAAATATTAGTTTGATGTGAATATGTTCTTGCTTAAGTAAATGATTCAAGGACGTGGACCTTATATAAATGTTATAATCAGTTTTAGGTTCATAAAATGCTATATTTAATCCAAATTGATACCAAAACTATCAGCCGAAACCGATAATGAAACTATCGAAACCAATGTTCTGAGAACCGAACCGCCAATCCAACCCAATTAACCGTGAACCGGCAGGTTGGCTGGTTCTTTAAAACTGCATACCATTTTTCTATATGAACCGCGCAAACCGTTGAACTGGTTAAACCGTGCGGTTCAAACATTTTTTTGCTTAAGTTAAATGGGTCATTAACGGGTGGGTTGGTGAAGAAAAATAGACCATTTACCCATATAGCCAATAAGGCAATAACCCAAATTCATGCCTTATATAAATGTTGACTTCTCTTTCTGCATTCATGTTCTCTCTTCCTAGAGACGTGTAACACATCTTTGGTGACGGCCTCACTTCGGCGGCTTCTCTCCGCTGATATTATTTCGACTTTACTCCTCTCTATCTATGCCGACATCTCTGGCAAGCAAGTTTCAAAAAACTTTTACATGAATTTTTATAGCACATAAAAGTGGATCATGTTCTATCATGTTTATACTCTAAAAATAGGAAGAATTTTTTTTAACTGTTCAGACATGCACTACTAACTACTTTGAACATATATGATACTTATGTACTACTTTGAACATATAGGATACTTATGTACTACTTTGAACATATAGAATACTTAGGTGATGAATTACAGCAAGGACAATGAATAGAATATTTATGTGATGCAATGATATAAGTACACCAATGAGACCCGAATCATAAAATGAGAACTAGGAATTTACATATATTCTAACCTAAGCAAGTTATGGACATATGAAAATAACTTGTTCTAGGGGTGTGAAATTTATAGATTGACATGTAGATTTGAACCCCGGTTAAACCACTGGTTCGATCCTGGTTTGAACGTCTAAAGCTTGAACTGTTGTCTTGTCCGGTTCGATGGCCGACTTGGTTCTCAGAATATTGATCAAAATAGACTGATTCAAAACCACCGAAAGCCCCCAAATTGCCTGAAAAGGCACATAGGAAGGGTCCGAAATCGATATTGTGAACCTTGGTTAAATGATAAATGTGATTGCTGCAACTATGTTCTTCTTAATCAGATGGCCAAAAATATGACACGCCATACATACAAAGTGAATGGAAGAAAAGATTCTTGTAGCCTACCCAAAAATTTGGGATAAAGAGTTTTTTCTTCTTCCGGTGTAATAAAACTTGTATGCTGGGGTTTATGGCACTTTGTCTAATACGACTCGCAAAGTGCATCTTTATGCTTGTTTGTGGATCCGTATTGTTGCCTTTTACACAATATAAAACGTGACATCCTGAAGAAGAATTGTTGCGGTGAGATAGCATGGTTGCAAAGGTGGGGCATGAGAAGCGAAGGAAAGTAGGATACACATGATTCACTTAGCGACTGCAAGGGGCATAATAAGAGACTGCATTGCGTCTTAATAATTGTTTTAACCATGGCTTGAGAGGCAATTTTCCAAGGCAACTCTACGAGGTCAGTATTTTTAGAAGAGAGTGGCACAAATAGCAAGGTAGGGGAACAATTCCCTACCAAAATCGTAGATTGCTATTTGGATCATACGTAAGGACAAAAATGTGTCATATATATCTAATGCATAATACATGAAAGTCCATGTAGAAATCAATGAGGAACTGTATATGTTTGTGTTGGGCATGCTAGTCTCGCAAACCAAATGAGGTGGAATACATGGGAGCTTAACGAGTCAAAGTGTCAAACAATTCAAAGTGCTCTTGATTGAATGGTTTAAAATTCTCTTATTGTGTGACATAAGTAAGATTCCGTATGGTGGAAGACAAACATGTGTGGATGCAATGAGGCTGGTTGGCAATTGCATTGATATGCTTCTAATATGACACTTGAATGTTTTTATGATAATTGATGGGTGCATATAATCTAGTATATGTTATTATATTATCCTTGAACTTAAATTTCCTGAATATTCTTCATAATTGCAATACTCATTGGTTCTGTAGTTCCCTGATGCAGTACTCAAAGTTCGTGAAGCCTGCTTTCGATGACTTCATACTTCCGACAAAGAAATATGCTGATATTATCATCCCTCGTGGTGGAGATAATCATGTTGCAATTGACTTGATTGTTCAACATATATGTACAAAACTTGGCCAGCATGATCTCTGTAAAATATACCCAAATCTTTATGTCATCCAATCAACATTTCAGGTACTCTCCAATCATCATAGCATACTTGGTCATTCACTGATCTGTTTCGAACTCTGTTAGTGTTTTGTGTAGTGTGGAAGTCACGGCTGGTCATTTGGTAGAAATGTGATTATCTGGAATAATAAAGATTTTGTTACTCAATAACTCTTCATTTTTTTTCTTCAGATACGTGGCATGCATACCCTTATTCGTGATGCCCAGACAACAAAGCATGATTTCATATTCTACTCTGATCGTTTGATCCGCTTGGTTGGTATCCAGTTGATATGCTTAATTTTTCTCAGATAAGAATCCCGATTGTATTTTTGTTTCATGCATAGGTTGTTGAACACGGTCTTGGCCATCTTCCATTTACGGAAAAGCAGGTGATTACTCCAACTGGTAAGCAGCTTTGCTTGGTTATCCCATATCTAGGAGTATCTTATTTTTCGGGCCAAAAAAAAATTCAGAATGTTATCAGAAATATTGTTGAGTGATATGGTATAAAGTATAAACCAGCTAACTTTATTTTGTTTATATCTTGAGATGTCACATTGCTGATTAGCCTATCGTCTCCTTCCCCTGTCCATAGTCGCAAATTCGGCATTTGGGAATAATTGGAGAGCTTGAAAAGTTCAGGATTTGGCAAAGTTTGGAAAAACAGTGAATGTTCGGCAAAATTCTGGATAAAAGAAAACATATAAAAATTAAAATATTGATAAAAAATGGCCATTCTCTAAAAATTTAAGGCACAAATAGAAATAATTAGAATTTAAATTTTCTCATAAATTTTTGATAAGATATTGCAACAGAAAATAAATAAGAAAATGTACCTATGTTATGTACTTTTGATGCATTTTCTTTCTTATGTACTTTATATATAGTTCAGTTTAGTTCTGTAGTAACAAATTTATGACTATCGTGGAGCAGCAGCAGCTCAGTTGTCAATAGTTTAGTTCCGGGCCAAATGCACTTTTGAAAATGCTAGCTAGGATGGCTAAAACCATCATTCAATAGTTAACTCAAAATATAACCATGATGACTTAATTACTGTCAATAATTTAGTGTCATGTAGGCTGGGATGAGAACTCGATGATGAGCAGTTCTATAAATGGAGATGGAGAGGTCCTTACTTGCATGGACAAGATCATACTAATTTGCATTGGTCCGGAACATGCTAGCTCACCATATTTGGTGTAGGCTGATTTGCCAATAATTTGACAAACAATTCACTAGATTTGTGATTTATTCGCTAATAGGTTCCAATAGTCATTCATTTACAGATTGTACGAATTTGTGGCGATCATACGGATTTGCCCGTGTCTATATATCTTCAAACCTGTGACTCACAGTTGTATTTGTTTCACAAATTGAAATTGAGTATAAATACTTAAAACTGGCATTAATAGAAATATGTATGACATGCACATGCACCAAGCATTAATTCCTTCATCTTAATGCAAAAGGCAACATAATTTAGGAATAAGAGAACTTCCCTGAAGTCCTGGGACCTATTTGGATTTCTTGCTCAATCACCTGGAATGTAGTTAACCAAAACAATGTAGGACTTGCATCCAACAACATGATTCTTGATCTTCATTGCAAAACTAGAAATATTTATAACATGCACATGGGACGACCATTTACTTCCCTCATCTTAATGCAAAAGGCAACATAATTTAGGAATAAAACTATAAACGGACTTCCAGGAAGTTCCGGGACATATTTGGACTTCCTGATCAATCACCTGGTTCACCAACGATATGCCTCTTGATCTTCAATGGCTTAGTAAGCTTATGTAGTAAGAGTTTCTCGAAAGCATGTATTGAGAAATAGTGATCTTTCCATCCAATGTTGAGTGATGCTACATCATATTTTCTTAGACCAGTATTTATGCATAAAAGACAATGTTGTAAGAGTTGGATAAGTGCAATTGCTATCATTATTGTTTGCATGATGAAAGGTCCTCATCTGAATCATCTGTTATGACCGAATCATGTTCTAATAGACACTTTTAATGCCGGGATTGCATGATTGATATTTCACATATATCCTTTATAATCTGATTCTAGAGCCAAGTAAATGGCCCTAACAGGTCAGATGCATTTTAAGGGTTTTTTTATGCTATTCATAAGTATAACATTGATATCTATACACCTAAAGGAACATAGTCTACCGGGATTTTGCTGCTAATGTTTACATATCTCCTTTTATGTGCTTTGTTTTGAAGTGTATGTGCTTATTCTGAAGTACCATATTAGTTTAGCTTTCTTTCTACTGATACAGACATTAATTAGATTTGTGATATTTTATTTTATTTTTAATTCAGGATCTGTATATACTGGGGTGGAATTCTGTAAGAGGCTATGTGGTGTCTCAGTGATCAGAAGGTACACCATTTATAATTTGTTATCCCTTGTCATATCCTTTTGCTTTCTGCAGTAGTTGCATTGAATTCCTACTGTATGATAAAGTGGTATCTTAGTGATCAGAGGATTGTACTTTATAAAATGTAGGCAAACGGGTTATTATGGACGGTTGAGAATGTCCCTTGGAAAATAGGAAATCTCAAGTACGAAACATGGGAAGTCCAGCTGCCAGAGCTGTCCTTATTTCTCAAAAGAAAATGTTGCTACATAAAGAGTGAAGGAATTATTGTGGAATACTAGAATTAGATCATATTGTAGAATATGGATAGAGTGGTAAATACTGAACCTACAACATAAGTTTCGAGTTCCATATGCTTTCTAATTTGCAAGCACTGTTAATTTCTTTGCTTGTTTCAACGGTGAGTTGAAAACTTGAAATATAAGTAATTAACATGTACGAGTTTGTTGTGATTACTTCCTACTGGAAGCCTTCTGTAACTGTTGTTTCCCTTACGCGTATCACATGATACTCATATAAGGTTGTTGCTATTTTTAACTGAACCTTGGATTTCCTAAATCTGGTTTCAGTGGTGAAAGTATGGAGAATGCGTTGCGAGCATGTTGTAAAGGGATTAAGATCGGAAAGATTCTTATTCACAGGGAAGGAGATAACGGCCAACAGGTTTGCGCTGAGATCTTTAGTTTTCTTATACCTTTCTACCAACTGTTTGACTGACATTTTGATTATTTTGTAGCTAATCTATCAGAATCTGCCAAAAGATATTTCAGATAGGCATGTTCTACTGTTGGATCCCATTCTAGGCACAGGTTGGTTTGATATTACCGCTCGATGCACATCGGTACATAGTTTTGGCAGTAGGCTACTATACTGTATTATGTCACCCATAAGTTCCTCTTTCATGCTAATCCCTGGAATTTAACTAATCTCCATGGCTTTATGATGAGGAGCCAAAGACCGGGGGCTCTCAACATAATTCGAGCAATGATACTTTAGCAAAAATAGTTTCTTTTTATAGATACTAGTTATTCAAACCAGTAAACGTATCACATAAGTTATTCATTCCGTAGCAATTCAGCAAATAGAAGTAAAACTAACTTTATGATAGCTGCTATTTAATATGTCTGGCATATTCATTAACTGCATTCAACAGATCTTGTCATCATTTCTTCCTTTCTTCTTTAACTATATCTGATTCAACTATGAGGTGAAGAGAAATGAAAATCGTAGAAAGAATGAGTTTATTCATTGGTCCAGTCACTAACAACTGTGTTTGTGGCTGTCTCCAAGCGACATGGCTGTCTCATACAATTGTTTTAAGGGGTAGCTGATCTGAATCAGTCAAATTAGGGTGTATGGTTTCCCCCACTTGAAGAACTCTGAATTGTAGAGAGGGTTTTATTGTGGAAAGACAAAATAAGTTCTGAATAAAACCATAAAGATAGTTTTATCTACTATCAAACTCTCATCTCTTGAGTTAGAAAGCAAGAGAATACAAAATTAATGTCAAAGAATTGATTAAAAAAATAAGTTCTGAATAATGTTGATGAAAAATCACCAGAAAGATAGTTTTATTTACTATCAAACTCTTGTCTCTTGAGTTAGAGAGCAAGCGAATGCAAAATTAGTTGTCAAAGAATTGATTAGAATGGAGTCTTGGGCTGAGCTTTTATACCCATAGGCAACCTCAACTATCTACTAATTTCTACTGAGACTAGGAACAACTAATCCCCTAAGGGCTAAGTTGGAAATCCTAAAAATATAAGAAATCCTGCAATTCTAAATATTATAGAAGATCTCTTATCCTGAACCATACAGGAGAGCTGTGTAGTTTAAGAACTTTCTGTTTCACTTTTCCTCTCTCCCGTGGTTGGTGTAGTGACACAGGTAGAGAGAAGGCATATGTTGACATTTTGGAGAGAGGGATACTGTGATGAATGGATGCTGGAGAGGAAAAAATAGACCTTTATTCTAGAGTTTCTTAAAAATGAACTTGTGGAAATGGGGCTCGATAACCTGACAACCAACAGATATCCAAGATTCTTTGTGTGTTTGGATACTTAGAAATGGACGCAACTTCTTACGAGATCCAGTTATGGATCTTCGAGTATACGACTATGATAATCTGCAATATATGTATATAGTTTGGAATTTTTGGATATTTAATGCAAGATGCAGACAATGACCCCCTTTTAATGGAATCTTACATTACTAATTATTTCATGTTTTGAAATGAGTCTTGATATCTTATAAATGTTGAAATTTAGAAGTAGGAAAAAAAAAACAAAGAACAATAAATTACTGACGTAAATTTATGTTGCTTATTACATAAAAATGGCATCTAAATTGTTAACCCAAAATCCAATTTTGGATCTGAATTTTGTAGGGTTTTGTTCAAGCATGGATCTTGTGTTTCTTTTCTTATTGGGCTTGGATCTGGATCCTTTATCAATCTGAGTTTGACTATGTACCCTAGGTGTCCTATGTAGGATGGCAATGCCCTTTTTATTATTTTAATATGTAGTTAAATATATACTTGGGATTTGAAATTCAGTTCATGTCCTTATTTTGCATCAGTGTTGCCCAACTTGCAAACGTAGAGAAAGGAAATTAATCTAAACTATTTATGTAATGGCCTAAAGGGGGTTTTCTGGCATTCAGGGAAGTGACAAACTGTCTGCGGCAACTTAAAAAAATTACTTGAGGGATCTTGTTTTTCCATTGCCTAGTAAAAACAAAAATGGTTGATGTTGGCCTTGTTTGAAATAACAGATAACCTTGTGGTCTAGTCAAACAAAACTCATGTAATTTTCCACATTCGATCCTACTCACATCCCTTACCTACACTAACGTGATGCCCTAGCTCTATCATTTCATTATTTGTTTATGTGATACTTTTCCCACTTATGGGTATTGAAAGGATTGTCTGAAAGTACACAAAATAAATATCATTTAGGAAACCAAAGTCCAAGATTCATAAACTTAGGGGCCTGATTGTTTTTTATTAAGAAAATAATGCCCATACTGGTATTATTAGTAAATTAGTGGATTACGCTTTAAAGGGCATAATAACCTTACAAGGTAAGTATTTACATCTTTGACACTGATATGCTCCAGTAGTCAATTGCAAACGATGTTTCTAATTATTCAAATATTAGTTAAGTAATAGACATATTGATTGCTAATGAAATGATTATGCTTTTTGTATTTATAATGTTTTCTCGCTTAATTACATTATTGCATTGTTAACATGGTAAATTGCTCAGAGTAAAGAGTAAACAGCAAAGCTTTCAAACTATCATGAGACGAAACAAATGAGTTTGAAACCATATAAGCTTTACGCTTAATAGTTCCTGGTTATAGGTTCACTAAGAGGGACATTAGTGAAACCGGTCAGACTAATACACACCAGAAAACTCATATGATGAGTATGACTGTACTCATAAGTCATTTTTGTAGTTGACATCATAGCAAGTGTAGTAGGTAATTAGTTGAATGAGTTCATTGAATGATTTGCATAAGAAATCCCCAATGGAGTTGCATGCTACATCTTAACGGGGAAGTCCTTCATGCCAGTGGAACAAGTGGTATAACATTCAGAAAAGGAGAGTACGTCACAAGTGATCCAACATGTTACACTAAAGAAACTCTTGCCCAAGGTAATATGAAAAGAGAAGAATTTCTATCTTGTTATTTGAGGTGTGAACATATGAGATCCAGGTACATAGTTACTAGCCTTGCAATGGATTTGACATTGTTTCATATCCTGTGTCTAGTCGGGATATAATATGACTGATATTGAATTGCATGGTAATTTACCATGGATAGGTTCTTTCAGGATGTTGCTACATCCTTACCATGTGGGAGACATGACACCAGGTGTTAATTTTGGCTAGGAAGACAAGGTTCTATAAAGTGTTTTGTTGGAAACCATCCTTGCGGATAATCAGATGGAGATGGTTGGATATCTGAATTGGTTAGATAGGTCAGGGTTATTTCAATTCGATGCAGCTATTTTGGTATTGAGCCGAACGGATAACAGAGTTGGTCGACCATGGAAACAAATGGTATGGTTTGTGCAAACCAAATGTGATTTGGGTTTGTAGGTTCAACATAGTTGACTTTTGCTAGCCAAGGGTCACTGGATGTTGATTGGTCAACTTCAATTAGAATCAAATATATTCCAATATGATCAGAATATTAATTGATGGTAACTCATATTTGAGTGGATTCAAATATGGATAGGAATTCCAACGGGATTCAGCCATCCATATAAGAATAGATTTGATGGGATCAAATCTAATCCTAATTGGTGGCCAACCATACTGAAACTACCCTTAGCTTCCAGTATAAAATATAGGGCCGCTTGCCATGAAATTCCTTGTAGGAACTCATGCTAAAATCCACCAAAAGCCCTAGCCCTCTTTGTCAGTCTGCCAGAGCAGTCCGACCGGTAAGATAACATTGATAAGGAATAAGGTATACTGAATCTTGATAGAATAGGATTGTATTTTGCCAGAAGCATACATGTGATCTCGAATAGATTACTTTACTCTATGTTGTGTGCTTTGATCTTCGATTAAGGATCGTACAAGTGAACATCCCCGGTCACGTACATAAATAGTTCGTGTACTACAGAACCGTATCAGACTATGTTGCACGTACACGGCAAAATGTTCTCTGTATCCGTATCCTGTCCGTACCCATGTCCATATCCATATGCGTGCTACATAGGTTACTACCTTTGTACCTATTTTAAAATGTATGTATCACGTATCCATATTGGGTCCGCATCTATACCCGTGTCCGTATTCGTGCAACATAGGTATCAGAAATATTGTGTGTCAGAACTAGATATCCGTTGGGATTTTGAATACTGGATATCAGTTCCGGTATCTGGTAGGGTCTTACCACTTCATGTGTAGTTATGACACATGAAGTGTTCATGTGAGAGAATTTTTTCCAATTACACTTTTGTATCCCAAGTGTCCTTTACTTACAATCTTTCATCTACAAATATCTTATAATCTATTGCATTCAGTAGCAGATCTTGGAATAAATTTTACGAAGTACCGAATTATAGGTAACTGAGTGAGATGAAATAGTCTATCATAGATAGTTGAATTTTTTTTCCAGTTTTCGAAGATTAGGAACATCGCACACAAAATGTTGCAATTGAAATTTCATTTTTTTTTCCTTGCCCAGTGAAATCATTAGGATAGTATTTCTCAATAATAGTAGAAATTGCATCTACGATAAATACTTTTTAAGCAGAATTAGGATAATATTTCTCCATGGAAGTATATATAATTTATTCTGAAACAGGCCAACTTCAAGAGTTTTGTAAATCTTGGGATGCCCTCACGCAGTCACATGTCTTTATGGAAGAGCATATAATTTTTGGGAAGTGGACCGACTTTGAGGGTTTTTAAAGACCTTGACGCCCCGAGGCCCCTACGGGTCTCCATAAAGATATCACTATCTCATTGATAGAAAACCAATTTTCAGCTTAACTATCAATGATAGTATGAGCCTTAAGAAGCTTACTTTACCATCGTCAAAGTCTCAATTTACCATTCTATCCACATTATCTTTTTATGTTAGAGCTCAACCTAACTTTAGGGTGTGCATAGGCTTTGATCAGTTGTGTATTGCATTGCATAATTAGTAACATTAGGAGCTCTAGTTTGCCATTCAAGCGAACTTGTAAGTCATTTCTGTCCAACTGGGTACAATTCAAGATGAAGAAGGCAGTTCCGGAGGAATGATAATTGAAAAAATGCAGCAATGGTACTCTTCAGATCTCTGTTGGGATTGACTTGGGATGCATGAGTTCGTGGACTAAACATCATCAGAGAGAATTTTTCTTGCAAAAACGTGTTAAAACGTTTATGTTGACACCAATATGACTCATGCTAGTTCTTGCATGTTTAGGTACTTAAAAGCCATCATCATTTTCAAGTGTGAAGATTTAGCTAAATTCCATGTTTAGAAATTGTGATACATCTGACGAATGCAATCATTGGTTATCTTCTCTATTATTCGTTGATGGTAGTTACTATATATCTTGCTAACGTTACGTAGGATAAGGCCCTTCCCAGAGCTGAATGGAGGGAATGAATTCAGTTAGCTATGACTCTCAAAAAATGGGATAGCCATCACATTTGCCAAGTCTTTTGCCCATTACTCACTGCTGCTTTTCCATCATAGGGAACTCGGCTGTTCAAGCTATTGCATTGCTGCTGCAGAAGGGTGTACAAGAGGCAAACATTATTTTTCTTAATCTAATTTCTGTGAGTTGAACTGCCTTCCTGATAACATATGTTACTATAATTTGTGTACTTTAAGTTATAAACTTTGTTTGACTCATGTTTTACGATGTGGAAGCAGTTGCATAAGAAATCAGAATATATCCAAAAGATAGCTTTTAAAACCATCTCTCTACCAAAATCATTATTATCTTTATGATGCCATTGTGTCATTGGAATTCCAAATGAAAACCGACAGCCTTACTCCCATGTGTTTTAGCTGCCTATATATTTCCTTGTTTTTCTTATATTATCAAATGCATCAATTGTTTGCAATTCAACTTTGTCTTTTCAATTTTCATGAACCATTGATTCCAGATTATTCACCGTTATGGATAATAGGTACTAGCATAATTTTGAATGTGAGTATACCATATAAAGAGCGTGCCAATGCCACAGCTCTCACTAATATAGGAATGAAATAGTCATAATGTACCCAATTATGAAGAGGCTATTTACACAGTTCTACCCTGGGCCCTCTCTAGTAATCAAGTGTCAACCCTTTGTGGGAAATGTTTTGGAATTGTTGTCAAAGTTTGCATAGGCACCATGAACTATAAATACAAGAAATAATTGAGTAGGGAAGTGGATACGAAAGTTAAATGATCTAAAGAGAAACCTGCTTGAAATCCTAAGAATATTTTGTCGATTTGTAGGGGGTATACGAAAGTATAGCTCATAGAGATACATTTATACGCCATAGAATTCGGGAAGAAGTTATAGATGGGAACCCTAAAGCCAATTGATGTTGATACGTGTGAAATTTACATTCAAATCCTAAAAATTTATGATGTAAAAAGGAGAAAGGAATATTGGGATGTTAAGGAGAAGAAATGTAGCAATAATATTCTACAACTCGCAAAAAAAAAAAAATTATTGATTAAAGTCTGAGAAGTAAAAACGTCAATCGTCTTTTGTTGACCCTTCAAAGAAAAATATCAATTCATCTCAAACCAGAACTTACATCTTACCTAGAACAACTCACTCTTAAGAGGTTGTGAAAATACACAGATATTTCTAATGGAATACTATTCTTATATGCCTATTTTCCCACTTTAATGAGGATGGGAGATCTTTGTAAAATCTTAAACTTACTTTAAATAGGATTACAGTGAAGACCTGAAACATAATCCTAATTATCCATACTTGATTTACGGTAGTTTGAACCAACTAAATACTAGTTCATTCGCGACTCAATGTTGACGTAGGAACCCGATGGATTACCTCAAAGAACTTGCTTGCGTGATTCACTTCTCTTGCACTTGGCTCGTGCGTGACTTCATCTTGCAGCTTCCTCACGATGTACTACAATTGGATGTCCACATTTTGATGATGGATGACCCTCATAAACTGAACCATGGTAAATTGCTGCTATCAGCAGACGAATCCCTTTATAATCATCTGATAGAATGCTGGTGAATCTAAGGACAGATTAATAAAAGGAGCATTGTGTTCTTTAAAATACCAAAGTGATGACCATAGTTTTTGGCGCTGCAAACGGTATCACCTGATGATACTGGTTATTGGGATGATCTGTTGGCAAGAAGTTGGTACTGGTATAGTGGAGATGATGAGATATGTTGTGCTGATGGCCATCTTGATGTCAGAGGTGTGTTAATGATGTCAGATTTATGTTATGTTAAAAGCCACAATGGGAGTTGGCACATCACAAAAATACCAATTTACCCACAAGCGAATAGAGATCAGGAAAGATTCTTCGTCAGCCGTCTCTTTGAGGATATCCGTGGAGAAACATCCAATGAGTGAGTTCTAAACCTTAAGATATGTATATCTAAAGCTTCACTATATCTATGTATTTTTTGATAGGTATACTTGTAACAGTTTTGGGACATTCTGAAGTGCCTATAAACAATGTGCAGATAAGGGAGAGTACATGTTTCTGATGGAGAGATGGATATTTTGGAAGTAACAGCCAACATGGCACTTTGGAGGGTCATCTTGTTCGTTTTTACCAGGATTTGGGCCTAATCTAAAAGTAGGCGATTTGGGAATATATGAAAATACCAAGTTGTTGAAAAATATTACTGCCAAATTTGGAGCACAGTTATTTATAATTTTCTGTAATGCTAAAACAATCAGGGGTTTGGTTGGCTGTAAATACAACTGCTGCAACATTAGTTGCAGCATGTACACCATTTCCAGTTTTTGTTTCACTGTAAATGGTGTCACATATGCAACATAAGCTGTAACAATTATCCCAATTCCAGCAACATTTGTTGCAAACAAAATGGCTGCAACACCAGTTACAACAACTTTTTTATTCCATTACAGGCAACCAAGCCCCTGATCCCCCTATCTTCTACTTGATTCAAGCCAATAAGGGAATCATCATCTTGGCCGCTGCTTGTGCAGGTTCACATAAGTTCATAAATTAATGTCATCAAAGCTCAATAAAAGATTCATTCATGATCTTCATGCTGTAAGGGCTTGAACGCTACCCACTTTTCCCCACACAGCTTGTATAATTTAGATAAGTGGTCCATACTTGCTTGTTGGTAGTTCAGTGTCTCTCTGCCCTCTCCATCGACTCTCAATTGCCTATTTGTAGATACAACTGATAGATAAAAAGGTCCACCTAGAAAGATTGACTTTTCAAGTTAAGTGACAATTTATGTGAACTTTTGCATTAAGAACTGAATTCAAATTCATTCTTTTCTAGTCACTTAATCTAATTCATACATATCCTTGTGACCTTTTGACTCCTGCACATCTAACAAATAGTTTGAAATCCTCATGCCTATTTGAGGTATAAATGTTCCTTCAACTCCAGTGAACAAGAATCTAAGTCATTTTTCCCATCAAGAAGTTGTTATGTTGGAATGCCATGATTGAATACAAAGGATAATGTCAAGCAAATTAAAAGTGATATGCTTGTTCTGGTTTTGTAACGATGCAAATAGGAATTGCAGTAACTTTCAAGGGTTACCAATGCTACTCACAGTAAGAAAAGTAATTTTCCACTCTTGTGCAGCAGCTACCAGAATGATTACCTTCCAGGTTACAGCTCTTGTGATTCCTTGGAAGAATAAAAACAAGTTATTGTCTGCTAATGCTCATCTGTAGTTTAAGACCAGCTTGCCTTTGTTTGTCATTAATCTTCTTGTTACTCTTTCGAGTTATTTATACTTTTAGTACAGCCTATTGCATAAATCAGTATCATATAGTTTGTTGAGAGTAACTTTGTATGACTAGGCTCCTCAAGGTGTTCATGTCGTATGCAAACGTTTCCCGAGAATTAAGATTGTGACATCTGAGATCGAGTTTGGTCTCAATGACGATTTCCGTGTCATTCCTGGCATGGGTGAGTTTGGAGATAGATACTTTGGAACTGATGATGACTAGATGGCATTCATCTCCAGACAGCTCCGACAGAATCCCTTCATAATTCATGTAAGTTGTATTCTTATGTCCTCTATAATTTAATTGCTTTTGCTGTTATTAGTGGAGAAGTTGTGGTTAGCAGAGTTGGATGTATTATTGGGCCTTTTGGGCCTTAGTTTGAGAAGAACTTAATCACAGTGCCTTACATTTCCTTGCATATACTTGTCTCGTTGCCTTTCCTTCGTTCTTTAGCTAAAGTAACAATGAATCTGAAGAAGATGACCCATGCTATGAAGAAAGGCAAAGTTTTCAACTTATGTTATGGTCCTGATGCTGGAAATTAACAGAGTTCAAATGAGAAAGTTCTTATTATAATATGTTCATTTAGAAATAACTCAGGATTATGAACAAAAACAATGTGGTTTAGCTATAGATTGTTATTGTGGTTTTCGAAGTAGACTGTTTACATAACCGAAACTTTTACATTTGATTATCGACTTCATCTGTTGCAGGTGTCAGACGATATATTCTTTTTCCAATTCAGAGGATCACTACAAGGAACTGGTGCCTTTCACTTCGCTCTCTTTGTTTGGCGGCTTTCTTCAGCATTTTTCGAGCTTTTTCCCCCCAGCCCTGAAAACCTTTCAAGGCTTTTCGTTGTCGTAGTAGCCCGTTGATATTGTATTTATTGAGAAAAGAAGTGATGATGCAAACATAATGTTACAATAATGGATGTGGAAGAACATTATTATGAATAATTACAAACAGTATTTGTGTGGGATTCGTATAATATATCCAAATTTTGGCTCTAATTCTTCAGTTTAATGTACTTCTCTCATATTGTTCCTCAATGAGACTGTAGCAAGAAAGGAAACCATGAGTTTGTCTGAATTTTGTCCAGATGCCAAAAACAGAAATATGGTTCTATTCTCAGCTCGTGCTCCTGTAACTTGATACTCTCGACTAACCAATTTTGTAACTTATATCTTAAACTTTTTTTACTCGACAACTTAATACCATCAATTATTTAATACATTTAAGTTGATATCCAAAAATTTCAAAAAATAGCAAGAATTATCCAACCCCCCCCCCCCCCCCCCCCCCCCCCCCCCCCCCCAATCCCCCTGCGGGCTCCACCCTCCCCCGCCACCTCCAACCACTGGCGCCCTCCTCCTCCCTCTCCGGCCACCCCTGTCGCATCTAGCCATCCTCGCCCCCAACCCCCTTGCCACGCCACTGTCCCCGCTCCCCTACTCCTGGCTGCACCACTGCAGCACACCCCCCCCCCCCCCCCCCCCTCCTCTTTCTCTGGCTCGCACCCCGGAGAAAGAGGAGGGGGAGGGGGGGGGGGGGTTGCAGTCGAGGTGAGGGGAGCGGGGAGTGGGGGATACGGGAGGGGAGTGGGGGGTGGGTGGGTAGGGTACGGGAGGGGAGGCATGGGGTGGGTGGGGTAGAGTAGGAGAGGGGCTAGGGGTAGTTTTATGTTTGGAAAAAGGATTATTTTTGTCCAAATTTTTCTCAAGGAGTCAAATTATCGAGTAAAAAAGTTTAGGGTATGAAGTTGAAAAATTGGAATAGTTGAGAGTATCAAGTTGCAATTAAGCCATTACTTTTAGTTAATTCTCCTTTGCTCAGGAGAATAGTAATCAACTCCTACATCAAACAATGACAAAAAATAAATATTATTTACAAATAGTCGACTCCTTTCTTATTGTGCCTAATAATGTGAGATATCATCCCATGTGCTAAATAATAGTAACAATATATAAGGAGTATCATATCTCAATAAGTGTATGTCATGGTCATGAAATATTCGCAAAATAATCTCCTCATAATGTCAGTAATAGTCACTCAGTCACAAGTAATAGTCACTCAGTCACAATAAATAATATCTGAAAGGATCTCGTGCCTGTGCATGTCGAGGTCAACAAGTCCTGAACATTACGGTATTTCGGTCCACACACCATGGAGGTACCGGATTCGAAGTCTCGACTAGCGAGGTTGCATGAAAATTGATTCACCCCACCTCGATGCTACCGCTAGTAACTCGATCCACAAAGCATGGACACCAAGTGAATCAACCATATATATCGCACTCAAGAAAGCTGGCCATTGTTAGAGCCGAAACAAATTGGACTTTCTTAGCACGAGGTTACCAATCAGTCTCTCGAGTTGAATCGGTATAAATGTTATTAGCTTATCTACAATCACAAGTGATACGCTCAAGTGAGAGTACTAGCACGGGGGTATGATCGAGCATGTGAGCAAGCACAGGAGTCCCTACGTACTATTCCAATAGTGCGGGTACATTTCCAGTCACATACGTGTACTTATATAAGAGTCCTTCTGAACTAGTCACATATCATGCAGACGCATGACATAAATATTTGTTAACACAAACTTGCACCATATAATATCTCATAAAAGGATTAGAAAACGAAAACACAATATCTTGAGGATCTCGTATTTATCCCTATATTGGTACGGTCCGATATGGTATATACTCTAGAAATCATAAATCCATAAAAATTCACACACAAGCATATACTTTCACCATAAACATGTTGGTGAAGATTGAGTTGATACCGGTCACACATCTGCATGATTGGCACGTGTTTCTAAGACAAAACAAAAAAAAAGTTGGATTCATGCTAACAATGTCTGATAGCAACAATAATTATTTCTTGGTTCGTGCGAAACATGTCGATCGTCGACCATTCTTCGACAAAAATTTCAAAAATATAATGGATTATCCTAGTTACTAATGCTTCATGTGGCACAAGTTTTGTGTTGAATCGCTTAGCGAAAATCGAATCGTGTTGTTTTATTTCAAATATCAAAAAATGCAAGAAATTTGCGGTTGAAAATCAACAAAATTTGAAATGAACAACATATCTAGCATGTCATGATCCTATTGATATATGTTATGGAAAATAAAATCCAACGAGAAAATCATGAAACCCACAAATCGACCAACATTTCAAATAAGAAATACTTGCCTACGTGTGGACAATGCGACTGGTCGATCCTCTATATGCCTACACATGCCAGCCCTCCTCCAAGGTAGTTAAATAGCACGTGTTTTTCGGCCTCGATTGCTCGATCACACGAGAAAGTAGGATGGGATCGAGAGAGAGGATCTCGAGTTCTATGTTGGAAAGAACTTAGAAAAAACACACACACATAGAGAAAGAGTTTTTGCTCTTAGGAAAGAAATTAGGGAGTTTATATAACCCCATAAGACTTTATTGTGGCCATTGATCAATGATTGAACGCTTACGATTGAGCCAACAATACAAATTGGAGAAATCATGCACGCAAATTGGAAAAATTATCCAAGAACTTAATACTAGTTGTTTGCGTATGTAATTTGGGATAAACTTCCAATTAGGGTATTCATTCTATTACTAATTCATACACGGGTCACATGTCAGTGTCATGAGTTTCTACAAGTTTGTTAGAAACTCCAGATATTCACGAAATTCATGAAATATTCATTGGTTGCAGAAGCTACTTGGTTTCGAAAATCTAAGAATATCCCACGAGTTACACTTGTTCGATATCTAATGCATGCTAATAAGGAAATCCGAGAAATTATGAAGTGGGGAATCCAAAATTATAATCAAGCCACAATATCGATAATCGGGAGCTCGTAATAAGAGAATTGCATCGTACCATCAACACACACGAGTTCACATATAAATACGAGAGAACTTAACATCACAATCATGATGCCGTAAAACACGAAATACTAGTATTCATATAGAAATATCGATACCGGAGAAGGGGTGTTATAGTAGTCATATTATAAATTAGCTAATTGAACTAAGGGCCCGTTTGGTTTGCAGGATTGGACAACGTAATGTAATTGGCATTACGTTGTCAATCTAACTCGGATGTTTGGTTGGACAAAAAAAATTAGATGTAATGTAATCGCGATTACAAGTTTGATTACATTACATCAGTTTCTTCTAAACTCAATTACATCATAAAACCTATGTAATCACAATTACATTACAACTTAAGCGGAAGGTTGGTATGCTATAATTTGGTCTTTTTGTTCTTTTTTTGTCATTTTTTGTTGTTTTTGTTTGTTTTTTGTCGTTTTTTGGTCATTTTTGTTCGTTTTTTGTCGTTTTTGTTCGTTTTTGTCATTTTTGTTCATTTTTTGTCATTTTTGTTCGTTTTTGGTTATTTTTTGTTGTTTTTGTTTATTTTTTGTCGTTTTTGGTCGTTTTTTTTTTCGTTTTTTTTTTTTGTCGTTTTTTGTCGTTTTTAGTTATTTTTGTTCGTTTTTTGTTGTTTTTGTTTGTTTTTTTGTTCGTTTTTGTCCTTTCTTGTCGTTTTTGTTTGTTTTTTGTCGTTTTTGTTCGTTTTTTTTGTCATTTTTGTTCATTTTTAGTTGTTTTTGTTTGTTTTTTGTCGTTTTTGTTCTTTTTTTGTTGTTTTTGTCCCTTTTTGTCGTTTTTTGTTCGTTTTTTTGTCATTTTTGTTCGTTTTTTCGTTGTTTTTGTTTGTTTTTTGTCGTTTTTGTCCTTTTTTGTTGTTTTTGGTCTTTTTTTATCTTTTTGGTCGTTTTTTTGTCGTTTTTGTTCGTTTTTTGTAATTTTTGTTCGTTTTTTGTCATTTTTGTTCGGTTTTTTGTCGTTTGTCCTTTTTTTTGTTCGTTTTTTTCGTTTTTTGTCATTTTTGTTCGTTTTTGGTTGTTTTTGTTTTTTGTCCTTGTTGTTTTTGTCCCTTTTTTGTCGTTTTTGTTCTTTTTTTGTCATTTTTGTTTGTTTTTCGTTATTTTTGTTTGTTTATTTTTTTTCGTTTTTGTCCTTTTTTGTTTTTTTTTTGTCTTTTTGTTCGTTTTTTTGTCATTTTTTGTCGTTTTGTTCGTTTTTTGTTATTTTTTTTTGTTTTTTGTTGTTTTTGTTTGTTTTTTGTTCGTTTTTGTCCTTTTTGTCCGTTTTTTTGGAGTCTTTTTTCACTTTTTTTTGTCGTTTATGCTCGTTTTTTCTTTTTGTTTGTTGTTTTTGTCGTTTTTGTTCCCTTTTTTGTCGTTTTTGGATTTTTTTTTGCAAGTTTTTAATCTTTTTGTCGTTTTTTGCTCGTTTTAATTTCCTCTTGTTTTTGGCCTTTTTTCGTATTTTCGTTTTTTTGTCATTTCTGTTCCTTTTTATCGTTTTTTATTTTTTTGCTCTTTTTTATCGTTTTTTTGTCATTTTTTTTTTCTTTTTTTGTCGTTTTTGTTCATTTTTTGCCCTTTTTTTGTTTCTGGTCGTTTTTCGTCTCTTTTTTCCTTTCATTTATTGTTGTGTTTTGTCAATTTTTTTTTTGTTTTTAGTCAATTTTTTTATCATTATTGGTCACTTTTTATGGTTTTCACATTTTTGATATTTTTTTTTCGTCGTTTTTCTTTTTTATCGCTTTTTCATTTTTGATTTTTTTCTTCTGTTTTGTTCGTTTGTCATTTTTTGTATTTTTTATTTTTTGTCGTTTTTTTTTTGTTTTTGGTCTTCTTTAGCAGAAAATAAACCATTTTTCCCTTATTTATTTATTATTTTTTTTATTTTTATTTTTAAATTTTTAAATTTTTTAGTGATCCACTTTTTAAATTTTATGTTGTATTTAAAAAAATATTAAATTAGAAACTTAATTACATTACATGGTAAACCAAACATATGAATACAATTGACATTACATTATATGATTTGATTACATGCTTCAACCAAACATAGTAATGTAATTGTAATTCTATTACATTACAAACTCAATTACATTATAAATCCAATTCCATTACGATTACGATTACATTACAATGAACCAAACGCAACCTAAATACCATAAACTTTCTCCGATTTGCAAGTTGATATCATAAACTATAAAAATTAGCAACTTACTACCTTAAATTATTATAATTAACAATTAAGTATCTTAAACTTTTTCAAATGTACAATTTGCTACCCTTATGTCGTTAACGATGAAATCCTTCATACTTTTATATTTATTTGGATACCATAGCTTACCCAAACACGGTAACAAGTTGCAAATCAGAATGCTAACCACAATACCTTTGGGATAACAACTTGTTATTAATTTTGATAGTTTAAGATAAAAGCTTACAAATTGATTGATGAAATATTAAAATATCTAGTTACAAATTAGTCTTACAATTTGGATCTATCATTTACATACTATATATACAATGCATTAAAATTTTGAATAGAAAGGAAGTAAATTTGGTGTCCTCAATTGTTCGTATTTTATGCATATTCTGAATTCTTAGTGTTCTTTCGAAATAAAAAACGTTTATTTGTTTCTTATTATTTTTATTTAAGAAATTAAAGTTTAGTGGGCCAAGCCCAGACAATAGGAGCAGATAAACAAATTTCCAAGGACCCAAAATGTAAACAGCCCAACCCAATTCCACTCCCATATAAAACCTCTTCATTGCTCTTCGTCTATAAAACCCTAACCCTAGCTCCGTTCTCTCCTCTATCGCCGCCGCCGCCGCCGCCGTCGTCCAAATCTGCGAAATGGTAGATCCAAATCCTAACTCATCATCCCATCTCTTTTCGAGATGTTCTCATTTTGCTTCGATTTCTATTTCTTTCCCAAAAGTTTTGCCCTTCTGTTAGAATGACTTTCTCTATAGTTTTCGTTCCTAATACTGGACGGACACAAGCACAATGCGATACGGACACGAGGACACGGGCCCGCCGGTGATTTCGCCGCGTCCTAGTGTATTGTCGTGTCCGACACGACGCGAGGCGGATACGGGACCGTGTGTTCTGCTCCGTAGTTAACCATTAGATTGAGATGAAGTTCAACTGGTCACGGTTTTTGCCACGATCGAAGACGAGCTAGAAGGTGAAAGTTGGAGTAAAGACCACAACGAATGACTAGCTACTCTTTGGATCCCTGGTCGTGACGGGACACGGGCACGGCAACGATTTTGGTGTCTACTGTCGTGTCCGATACTTGTCCAAAATGACAAGAAATTTTGCTTTAATTTTTTATTCAATCTGATTTGCTCTTTAGTAGCAGTGTTATATGGTTTTGGTTCCTCGTGATTATATATGGATCGTTTAGAAGAATAGATCTTCTAGTGATATATTAATTTGGATATTTACTTTAAAATGGACCTTCATTTTTTGTGGAAAAAAACCATTTTTTTGTCGTTACAGTTTTGTATACTATCTAAAACTTGTACCATGTTATCTCATGGTCATTCTTATTTCATGTTGTACTTCTTTGTGTGCACGTTGTCACTAGTTATATATGTTCTTTTTTATTTTTCTTCATTTTTTGCTCTTGTAGTAGATTCGTTCTTTATAATCTTTATTCCTTGTGATGATGTGAATTGTCATTTTAAAAAAATTAGATCTTCTAATTGAGATTTATTTCGAAGTTTATAGTTTTTTTTATTTCTATGTTGTACGGACACAAATATGGCATGATATAGATTTTGACAATGATTTTGTTATGCCCTACCGTTTTGTTGAATTTGTGTCATTTCCTCGATTGGGCGGGAACATGTTACCAAGTTTTATATGGTCTATGCTTCTTTGGTTTCTCTGACAGACATTGAGTTGCAAGTTGGCGCTTTCTAGAAACTACCAACATTTACAAGTTAGATATAAAAAACTTGTTCTTTGTATGCATGTTGCCATAATACATGTTTTTCAAATATCATACTGAGTCCCTTGGAAAAGTCCATTTGTAAGAGACTTCTAAGCAAAAAACAAGAATCGGCCTACTTTTGTGGCGATAGGGTAGATTTAAGGGACCTAAATGCAAATAACCCTTTATGGTCTGCTTGGTAACGGTGTTTTCACCGGTTTTAGGGTGTTTTTGAACTGACTGTTTATGAAAACCTTTGCTTGTTAATTTTTTTTAGACAACGGTTTTGGTCGGCTCAAAGCCCCCCAAAACCGGTGTAATGTAATTTTGGGCGGCTTTATAAACACCCGAAATCGGTGGGTTTTGGGGTTATTATTATTTTATTCCATTTATATCCTCACCAAAAATATATAATTATAACTACTAATACCCTTTCTTGTTTAATTTTATTCGTGTAAAAAAATTTCACAACCGCTCGATAGTGAAAAGCATGGATTCGACTGGTTTAAAAGCCGCTACTTAAAAACCATCCAAAACCGGACCCCTCATAACCGCTCATAACCGGTACTCTAAAAACACCTCATAAGTGCTACTCCTACAATTGCCAAGCAGACCATTAATTTTTTCATCTTCTTAAAGATAAACGTATAAATAAAATTTGGTTTTGTGGTCTTCACTGTGATTCATAACATATGTTTGCAATAAGATGATTATTGTTTGTAGAAGTCAAATATAGATCTCATATAAATTTATAATTTCTTGATCATATATATTTCAAAATTTCCATTTTGTAAAGGAAGGAAATAAATAAATAACTAGCAGTTTGGATTTGTGGGATTCATTGTGATTCCTATCATATATTTGGCATGAAACGATTTTCTTTGTCTAAACTATATAAATTGAATGAGCAGTTTACAGAAGATAATAAATAAAAACTTGGGTTTATGTGTTTTTTTGTAGGTTACATATGAAGTTCATATATTTTTAAAATCATTTTTTTTTTGCTTTTTCCAGAAGATTGAGTAGATTAATAGAAAATTGAATTTATGTTCTTCACTGTGATTCTTAAGCTACATTTTGCACGGAAAGATTTTTCCTTGTAGAAATAATAAAGTTTATTGACTTTATTTTTTGCAGGCTCCAAAGAGAGGTGTGAAGCCTGCCGCCCCAGCGAAGAAGAAGCAGGTATAATTTCAAATAAATTGGCCCTTTTATGTGTGGGTTGTATGGCTTCTTTGGTGGAATCTAATGAGTGTTTTTTATTTGCAGGATAAGGTTGTCAACCCCTTGTTCGAGAAGCGCCCAAAACAGTTTGGTATAGGAGGTGCTTTACCACCAAAAAGGGACCTCCACCGTTTTGTGAAGTGGCCGAAGGTGGTCCGGATTCAGAGGCAGAGGAGGATTCTGAAGCAGAGGTTGAAGGTCCCTCCAGCATTGAATCAGTTCACCAAGACCTTGGACAAAAATTTGGGTAAAATTCACTTACTCTTTAGTTTGAATAATTCATGTGTGTAGTTGTAGATTGTTGATTAAGTTACTTTCTTTAATAGATTGTTTGTATGTTAATAGTACGTTTCAGTGGAATTCTTATATGGTACCACAAAACTGTAACCTTCCAAATTACTCACTGCTATTCGTATCTAACTGTAAGTTTATTTTTCTTCTATATTTCTAGTGGCAAAAATAATATTTTTGCTTTATCAAATTTCACGCCAAATTTATCAAGTTGTTTGTACGTATGTGTGTAATACCAAGATAGTGGATTGGTTTACATGAATCCTTTTGTCTCGTTTGCTCTACTAAAGGCTATTTTATTCAGCATAACCTTTGATTGGAATTGGATCAGCCATGATCCTAAATTTATTGCAATGTTCTAGGTAGAAAAGTAAGCATTTGCATTCTTAAATATCACATAACACGTTAGGTATCACAGCCTATCTACCCTAACGTATCATACTGTAACAATCTATCTGTGATCATGTATCAAACTATAACATTATCAACAACAAAGCCATACCCCGCTTTGGGTGGGGGAATGTGCATCCTTCTATGTCCGTTGTAATCCAATAAGACTTTGGTCAGGAATATGGGTAACCATCTCTTATTTTGTAATTTTAATTCTTAAGTCATGAATATTTAGATTGTTTGTAGATGTGATGTATGAAAGGAGTCAACTGCACATTCAACTTTATACCCTAAAATAACCATCTCACGTGAAAACTGGAATTATATAATTTACAATTCTGTAAGTTCTTGACACATCTTTCGAACTAGTCTCCTTCACTCTTTGCAACTAACAATAAATTATTGTTGTAAAACCCATATGAAATTGCTGGCACATGGCGGACTACTGTCCTATTCGTCTTATAGCTCTAATTATTTGCAACCTTACGAGTTGTATATTTTGAATCAGAATAAGAGGATATTGTAGTTGTCTAGTTGCTAATGTAGGGTAGGGGATGATCCTTAACATAATTGATTGGAAGAAAGTTTTTCAAGCAGCTGATCCCTAAGGTTTTGTTGTTGTGTCATGTGTGGCGTAGTTTGGTGCTGATTGTTCATATGGTTTTATCTAAAAAATTATTGGTCAATTCCCTAAACCAATATTGCAACCTAATACTAGAAAATCCTAGTCAACACCTCAAGTCTTGCACCATTTGTAGCATTGTTTCATGTTGCTTTCTGATGATGTTCTATCAATAGTTAATCCAGAATTTGTGTAATGATTCTTGTACCATATTTTACTAAGAAACTGAGCATTTGCTTTCTGAAAGCTCACTTCATGTATCCTTTGTACGTACCAGGAGCCCCTTTTGTTTTTCACGTCTCAACTGTCAACATTCAGTTCACTTACATGTTTTGTTTGCCAAACATTTTTGACTTGTCGCATGTGTGGTCTTATAAATGTTTGATATTTATTTTTGAATTCATATTATTTAATGATCATTGTTACTCTAGAAGTTATGCTTTATCAACGGCCATTCTTTAGCTCTCCAGAGACCATTCTCTTGGTCTACTCATGATGAATGATTTTCTTGGTTATTGAGTATGACCATCTGACTGTGTTTATCAGTGTATAATGTCTTCCTGGATATGTTGCTGACGTACTGTTGTGTTTGCAAACATATTGTTTAGGTTCCCTCGAGTGTTTGATAGATGCTCTTGCAGAATTCACAACTGCTATTTGGCTTCCTTTCCACTCTCTTTTTTCATCCATGTTGAATATCGAGGGTCTTTATTAGTTTATCTGCCACCTTGTTCTACCAGTGGGCTCATCTGCTTGGTGTAACATGGTTTCACCTTTCCATTTGATTTTACTGCAAGTGTATGCAATGCATGCAGTAATGTGTTACCTTAACATTTGCTTTTGATTGTAAAGGAATGCTTTGACCATGCCTAAGTGTATGATTCTTTATTTCCATGATAAAAACTGATCAATATTGGTTTCACATAATATTTGAGACACTTCTACTTGTTTGTATTATCCAGTGCTTTGTTTATGGTTTTAATATGCTTCTGTAAAACTTTACTTTCTGCAGCCACCAACCTATTCAAGATGCTCCTCAAATACAGACCTGAAGACAAAGCTGCAAAGAAGGAAAGACTTCTGAAGAGAGCCCAGGCTGAAGCGGAAGGCAAGACAGTTGAAGTTAAGAAACCTATTGTTGTAAAGTACGGGCTTAATCACGTTACTTACCTTATTGAGCAGGTTTGTATTGTTTCTTCTTTTTGTCGTTCCATATCATATCTAATGCTGTAGGGAATTTATATCAATAACATGATATTAGAATCCTATGAAGTATGGTGAGTATTTGACATTCTTATAACATGATATTAGAATCATGCGTAATTGTTTTTGGACCCTTACTGTTAATAGTTTCAATGAGTGTTAAGATTGTTGATAATCAACCGCTTTTGGGCCCTTTCTGTTACTAGTTGCAATGAATGTTACTTGTTGATAAATTGAAGCTATAGCTGTTTCCATATATGCATATCTAAGCAATTTTAACTCGTAAAGGGTGTATTACAAGTGCGTGATTCAGCTTATGCAGACAAGAACATTGATTTTACAAGTGATCAGTCCCTTGTTTGGTGTTATCCCTTAAATCATGATACCACCAGACAGAAGAGTAAATGTGGACATTCTTGTCATGTATGTTCCCTTCTAACATTAATGATGTTTTTTTTTCCTGTTTGCTGTTTTATTAGTAATCAGTTCTGATGTTGAGTAAAATGCGGAAGTAATTAGCATATAATACAGATATTTCTTGAAGGAAGTTCAGTTTCCAGATTATAAACTGAACAATTCAATAACTTATTTTTTATGCAACTCAATATAATCTCAATGCGACTAAAATCCATTTGTGTTTCTTTTCTTACTTTGTATATGTTGTCTTTGTGTTTTGTAGAATAAGGCACAGCTGGTGGTTATTGCTCATGATGTTGACCCAATTGAGCTCGTGGTCTGGCTACCTGCACTTTGCAGGAAGATGGAGATCCCTTACTGCATTGTTAAGGGAAAAGCACGTCTGGGATCGGTAAATAATACTTCTCTTCAATGAATCAATAGGAAGGAAATCAAATTTAGTATTAATATTTTTCTCCCGGCCTCTATTATTATATAGATTGTGCATAACAAGACTGCATCAGTTTTGTGCTTAACTACTGTCAAGAACGAGGACAAATTGGAATTCAGCAAGATCTTGGAAGCTATTAAGGTAAAAAAAAAGGGACCTTTTTTGTTAGGTTCTGCATTCCTTTTGCTACTTCCATCTGAGGCTTTGTTTGTAATTATTCATTTCTGCAGGCTAATTTCAATGACAAGTTCGACGAGATGCGCAAGAAGTGGGGAGGTGGAATCATGGGTTCCAAATCACAGGCCAAGACCAAGGCCAGGGAAAGGCTTCTTGCTAAGGAAGCTGCCCAGAGGATGACTTAGGTTTTTCCATGTCAAAATTTTGGATGAACTTTTGAGGATTTCGGTATCAGTTAGCATCGTTCTTTCACCTGGAATTTTGGTCCTCCGTGGTTCTTATTGTATGAGTTGGTGTTACAATACTTTAGCTTTCTGTTTTGATTTCCATGTTGGTGAGTGATGATAGTCGTCCATTTGCTTTTATAGAACCACCTGAATGATACTTGGTATCTAGTTTTAATTGCTTTCAAGTTCTTATATGGGAGAAATTATTGTGTGGTCTGGGCTCACCACGTGGAGATGGTGAGCTTGGGCTTGGGCGCTAATTTTTTGACACTTGGCATAAAAATTTCAAAAATTTGTAAAAATATATAGAAATTCACTTGCCATATAATTAGAAAAAAAATAGTTTTTTTTTTCTTTCAAAAACATTAAAAATTGATAATGGCAGAGCTCACCAGGCACCATCTCCACGTTGTGAGTCCGGATTACCCAATAATCTCTCTAAATCATAATAGTAATTATTATATTGATAGGGAAAACATAATATGAGTCAATGCTGTCATTCACTCGGTTTATATTGACAAGTTTTTTTATTTTTAGATATTTTCTTATATTTGTCCAACATGACGGTGACTCGCTCAACAATATCAGTCAATGGTTCGGATCCCCTTTTTCTCAGATTGATATTACATACCTACTAGTCTACATGTACATACTTTATACGTATTTTAATTAGAATATCATAAGGTGTTGTCGTCTTTCGTCTTTTTCATGTGATTATTCATGTGTGTGTTTTTTTTTACAATGTCAATATATTCAAAGTACAAATTTTGTTCTTTTTTTAATTTTCTATTGAGAATAATAATATTTGGAAAAAGGTAATGATAAATTTTACCATTGGAACATGAAAAGTTATATGGAAAAGAAAACTTGCATACAAACTTTATTGCTTTGACTCTTAAACATAAATGACATGCAAGTTGACATAATGTTTAAAATATGCTCAAGGGTATTTTAGGAATTCAAAAATTTTACCACCAAGTTTTCCTATTATATAGTAGAATAGATTATATAATAGAATAGATAACTGGACCTTTTAGCAACAATTGTTACGCCAGCAAGACTGTTATAAATCTAGTATATGGATTTATTTGCTTGAAACCGTATCATTTCAGCAATGTTGAGTTACAAAATTTTGCATGGAAAATACTTGCACCAATGTTATGTTGTGATTACTTGTAAGTTTAATGCAACCATCCCTTACGGAATTTGAGATTCCCCTATGGAATTTGTAGATGAGGAAAGTAAACAAAATCTCCCTAAAAATAAAATAAAAATAGAGGTAGTTAGTGTTATAGCCTTTTATTTTTATCTTAAAGTCGAGGTACCTTGTTAGTGTAAATGTTCCTAGATTGAATGAACTAATACAAATTCAAAACCTAACACTAGAATGACCTAGATTGAATGAACTAATACAAATCCAAAACCCAACACTAGAAATCTCATTCGATCCTTTTGGATGGATTCTCATTCTCTTGCCTACAACATTTCAAACCTACCAATTCACCGCATTATAATAACTAGTTACTAAAAATCTACAATATGATTGAAATATAAATTTTTTAATTATGCTAGAATACTTTAAATATTATTTGAATATGTTTTAGTTATTATTTATTATAAATATATTTTTAAACTTTGGATGTATTTAGTTAGATAATATCATTTAGCTAGTTTAAATATAATTTAAATTCTAAAATATTTTAGTATTTATATATATTTATGCAGTTGGAGGATTTTAGGTTTTTGTTTTATTTTAAACTACGTGAGAAAAATTACGGGACTTAATTATTATTTTTTTACTTTTTAAAACGAAATAGTTGATGAAATACAAACGGCTTAGACGGCTCAATCTTGAACCGTTTTGAAGCCCCCGTATATTAGAAAAGATAATAAATATTTAATTAACTTTTAACAACGAGGTGATTGGTAACTATTTTTCAATTGTTTTTCGTTCTTTCTTTTTTGTTAAGAATCTTTTTTTGGGTTTTTTTTTTTTTTTTTTTTTTTGCTTCTTTCACGAGTTTTTATTAAAAAATTCTTTTTTTTTTTTTCTGTTTCATGGGCTTGTTTGGTAACCGGATTTCACTATTTGGATTTGGATTTGGAAATCCTCCAAATCCAAATCATGGATTCCAACTCCAAATCCAACTCCAACCAAACATAGAATTTGGATTTATGATTAATAATTAAATTATAGTCATGATCAATAATTAAGCTATTAATTAATTATGATTAATTATAGTTGTTCTTATTATTTATAAAATTAATAATTAACGATTAGTAATTAATAATAATAATTGACGATTAGTTATTATTAATTATAAAATTAATAGTTAATAATTAATAATTAGTTAATTTTTAAATAAATAACGATTAATAATTAAAGATTAATAATTAACGATTAATAATTAATAATTAATAACTATAAATTATAATTAACGGTTAATAATTAATAACTAACAATTGATAAAAAATTTTAACGATTAATAATTATAAATTATAATTATTGATTAATAATTAATAATTAACGATTAATTAACTATAAATTAAATATTTTTAAAATAGTAATTATAAATTAATATTATTATGATTAGTATATTATTAATTAAATTATTATAAAATATGATTCAAATTGTGATTAAAATATTATTAATTAAGATTATAATAAAATAGTTATTAACAAATTATTAATTAATATTATAGTAATACTAATAAATTATTAATATGATTATAACAAAATTAACTAATTAACTAATTAACTAATTTTAAAATTAATAATACTAAATATAGGATATGATTATTAATTAATATTATAATAATACTAATAAATTATTAATTAAAATTATAAGAATAATATAATAATACTAGTAAATTATGATTATTAACTAATTAACACATTATTAATTAATATTATAATAATACTAATAAATTATTAATTATGATTATAGCAAAATTAACTAATTTTTCTAATTATTAATACTATTTTTTATTAATTAATAATACTAATAAAATAGTTAGTTTTTTTTATTAATTAACTAATTTTTAACGAAATTATTAAAGAAGAAATATTTTTAACGAAATTATTAAAGATTAACTAATTTTTAATTTACTAATTTTTAACAAAATTATTAAATAATAAATATTTTAACGAAATTATTAAAGAATAATTTTTTTTTTTTCCTCCAAAATCCAACCAAATCCAAGTTTTGGATTTTGTCATACTTTCCATATCCAAATCCATCTCCAACCAAACATAGAATTCCATGGATTTGTCTCCAAATCCATGAAAATTCAAATCCCACCTCCAAATACGGTTTACCAAACACACCCATGGGATGTTTGAGTTAGGTTCAGTACATATTAAATTATGTCCTTTGAATACTAAGATATTATCTTAACCATTATAAAAAAAATTAATAAACAAAAGTATCAACTATTGAATATAATTAATTATCAAAATATATATTATAGTTTTCATATGAATTATATATTTTTAAAAATATTTATATATTCACCAAGTATAGAAATATAATTTTTCATGAAATTTAATTCCAACCATTTTGATTTCTAGAAATATATAATTCCTGACTGTAGGTATTACTCTAAAAAGTCATCAAGATTCAAAAAATAAAATAACATTTGTATGGTCTTATTTTCCCTTGCATGATTCATATCGGGACAATTAATTTTTATTTTATACATAGTAACCGATATAGGTTTTTCTTATACCTACATGCAAATAATACAATACAAAATATCTGTGTATATTTGGAAGAGCCTTATTTCACATAATCGATGGATGTAAAATGTGGTAATTCTTATTTTATAACTCATATAGATCTTTAGGTAAAAGTGTTATTATTTTTTAATTTGTTGTCAGAAACATAGAGTTATACTTTTAATCAAAATAAAAATATTGCCACTTTTCTTATCTCATAATTTGGTTAAACATTGTGATACTATATTGTTGCAAGTAAAAATGTTGACAAATAACTACAAGTCTACAACTTCTTATTTGTAACCGCTAGAATTAGAAATAGCTCATTAAATGACCATTTTTTCGTGCTAAATAAACAAAAATGTGTATTCCTGTGGCAACAGTGTCAGTTTAAATATATCTATTTTTATACATCAAAAGTAAATATTAAAACAATTATATTATTTCTTTCTTTCTTTCTTTTGTATGGTTTTTTTTGGCAAATGTTAAAGGCCATTCCATTTTTACTAAGGGCCACCAACTTAAAACTTTAAAAAAATTACAAGTTTGCCATTTTGAAAACACTAAGGGCCACCCCACTTCTGTCAATTGAGGACTGCAGGACTTGCCTGCAGTCCAAAGTGAAGACAGGAATGCAGTGCTGGCCTGCAGTCCTCAATTGACTTTTTTTTTGTTACCTACAGCAGGCAAGTCCTGCCGTCCAGAGTTAAGAGAGGACTGCAGTGCTCACCACTCTCTTTCCAGAGACGACCAGAGAGCACGAGAGAGGGGAAGGAAGAGACAACAGAGAAGGAGGAGGATCTAGCGTGGGAGGCGGAGAGGCGGTCGGCGAGGGTGACGAAGTCGCGGAAGCGGCGGCGGACGGAGAGGGCCTGGTGGTGGTGGTCGGAGGAGGTGACGAGCACGTCGGCCACTTCCTCTTCTCCGTCAGAGCAAGGACTTGGGGACGAGCACGAGCCCGTCGGCCACTTCCTCTTCTCCGTCAGAGCAAGGAGTTGGGGCCTGGTGGTGGTGGTCGGAGGACGAGCACGAGCCCGTCGGCCACTTCCTCTTCTCCGTCAGAGTAAGGACTTGGGGATAACAGAAATCCCATGGGGCTCTTCGCGGAATGGGGCGACCTCGGCGCCGCCGAGGCGGAGCGGATCGTGGAGCGGGTCCGGCAGATCCGGCACCGGAACCCGCTGGGGAAGCTCTCGCATCCCCTCCTCTCGCTGGAGGGCTTCCACCACTTCCTCTTCTCCGTCGAGCTCAACCCCTCCTCTCGCTGGAGGACTTCCACCACTTCCTCTTCTCCGTCGAGCTTAACCCTCCTCTTGGTGGCCCTTAGTAAACTGGTAAACTTTAGGTTGCTCTTAGTAAAATTATACAAAGGCATGGTTGCCCTAAGTAGATGGGTTGCCTTTAGTAAAAAGGGGTGGCCTTTAACATTTGCCTTTTTTTTTTGGGGTAAAATATCATACAAAGTAACATTTTAATTGATTTATTAATGAGCACCTTTTCTTCATCCAATGGACTTTTATAAGAGTTACTACTATCCCCTTGTAAATACAAGTAATTGCCTACATTCACAAACAGTACAATAGCTTGTTCTGCTTTCATGTAATAGTAAAATATTCAGGGTGCGAATGCTAATTCCTATTCAAAGAATAGTTAATTGTTCGTATCAAGGTGTCAATCTTATCCCAAATAATCATTTTGTCATAAAACCCCTTACTTTATAGAAAATGTCAATCTTTTTTCTTTCTAATAGTGAATAAATAAAATAACATTTAACTTGTTTTATTATATGAAAGAAACATTTTTATTATATGAAATATGGTTGTATTGGATCAGATTGGATTGTCTTCATCCTGACTCCTACTTATTAACTTTTGAAACAAGTAATACAAAGTTGAATCCATACTTAAATTTTTTGATGTGGCTACCAAACTTTTTTATGGATTATTTTAGATTATGTTTAAATTTGAAAATCAAACCGGTTGAACAATAATAAACAAAATTAGCCTTATCCTATGTTTTCAGAAAGTTAAACTTGCTTATCTTGATTACTTTTGTTTTTAATATTCAAAACAAGTCCAACAAATACTTTGGTAAGAGACCATATCAGTTGTACCTGATCGAGTATCCCAATTCTATCCCCTCTCCCCATATGACACGTGGACTTTTTATTGATTTTTTTATTGGTGGGGCCCACATGTCATAGAGGAGGAGGACAATGTTGAGATACCGGATCATAGACAGTAGATCCGATTCTTTTGGTAAGAACAACTTAAAAAACAAATTTTTGAAACCTAAATTCAAGTTTGTGACAACTTTATAAGAAGTTGTTTTTATTGTTACTTTTTAAAAAGTGATAAAACAAAAATTTCACTGTCAAAAGCTGCTATTCCAACATTGGAAGACTTTTAAAAGTCTGTTAATTTTTTTGATAAGTTGCTGTTACTGGGGAAAAAAAACTTTGGAGATGACTTTTAAGAAAATTAAACGAAGCAGCCTTACATCTCTACTTTGCATAAAACCCCTTCATATTGTTTGTGTGAAAACTAAGTTATCCAGGTTTTATTGTGTAAAATACAACTTGTTCATCGATTTCCCTTATAAATCCGAAACTAATCATTTAAACAAAAAATATAAATAAAAGGAACAAATCATCGTGTTCTTCTCCGATCTCACTACTCTCTCTCTCTCTCAAAAAAAACTCACTCTCTCTCTTCGAATTCCGAAACCCTAACCCTAAGAAATCTCCACCGAACCCTAGGTTCAGATACCAATCCGGGAACCCTAACCCTAGCTCCCGACATCCCCCTCCCTCCCTCCCTCAATGGCGGCGGAAGGAAAGCTCGATCTGCTGGAGAATCTCTCCAAAGGTTTATACATATATGCTCTCCTTCTAGAATCATTGGACGCTGTCGAGATCAGCTAAGAATATGTTGATTCTCTTCATTATAGGTTTAGATCGGCAAAATCGTGAAATTAGTCGTAGAATTCACTTTTCAGACGCGTCGGCAAAATCATGGAATTTGGGGGGTTTGTTGAATCATGGAAGAAGAATTGAGGTTTTGACTTTGGGCTTTAACAAAATCGCTGCTTTTTAGGGTTTGATGAAATAGAGTCGTCGAGTGAGCGCTTTTCCCTATTGACGTGCCGGCGAAACAGTGAATTTGGATGTGAGTCGGATGTATTGATGGATTCGATAGTGAAATAGAGTCTTTTTTTACTTGTAGATTGTGCTCTCAAGTCTTAGGTTGACAGATCGAAGATGAATGTACAAATCTGGAGTGATTTAGTTGAGGTTTTAGTGGTTTTCTCATCCAAATATGAGAAATTAGTCGTCTGAATGCTATTTTCCTTATTATGACGGTTTAGGGTTTGATTCTGGGAGATATATGCCTTGTTTCTAATGGGTTTAATTTTAAAATAGAGGTTTTTATTTTATGAAGTAGGTTTATCTCAATATTTATTTGAGATGTTTTTTTTTGTTGAATATGTATTGGATCTTTAATATTTATGATGATATCAACCATTTTTAACTTAGATATTGTGCTTGGTAGTGTTTTGTCTTTAGGTTTTGGGTGAAAAGTGAAAGGTTTGGAATACGGTGATTTAGGAAATCAAGAAATTAGTCCTTGAGTTTAGGGTTAGAAATTATCCCCCTTTTTGTTAAGTATATTTATTTGGAGATTTAACAATTCAGTATTTTCTTATTTCATGTGCCTTTTCTCAATTTTATGTGTAATTGTTGAATATGTGTTATTGCAAAAATTTGAAGATTTGGGAGATTTTTAGAGTTTATCGTTATAGATGAATTTAAAAATATTTGGGGGAAATTTACAGTTCGTTTATGGAAATTATAATTAGGCTGTTAGCGAGAATATTAGAAGAAATTAAACATTTGTAGAAGATTTGAGTTTTCATACTTGTTACATCTGATTAGTATTTGGAAAATTAACATATTTGCTATCTGTTGCTTTTGCTGTTTTCTTCAAGTTAATACCTTTAGAAATTTACTGCTATCTAATTTTGACACTTTGATAATTCATAATGAACATTTTCCTTCAGTTTGATGTTTTTGTGGTTAGGACTTCTTAAAATTTCACAATTTCACCATATTGGTTTTAAGGTGTAATGTGATTTTGTCAAATATCGGATACGAAGAGGCAGTGGTTTTATTCTTAGATAATGGAATTATTAGATTTTGTTATGTTCTATTTTGTCTCAGTTGTTTTAGTTTTTGGTGTCCATACTTTGGCATACTTTTACTTTTTATTTGCAAGTGTAAAGTATTACTTTTGACATCTCCTTTTTCGTGACAGGTGGTACTACTGGTGGGAATGGAGTTGGAAAGGTCTTTGTGGGGTTTACTGACGAATCAAAAGGTGACTTTTTGCTGTTATTTCTTAATTGCATGGTTAAATATAGCGACATATAAAGTTCGCTTTCATCTACTGGAGCTTAATTGCCATGAAGAGATTAGCTCATGAGGAGAATAGCTACCATTTCACAAGGCTTACCATAGCAGCATATATTTTTCCTTCAGTGTAACTGGAGAGTAATTGTCATGAAGAGTTACTCAATTTGGGTAGACATCATGATGTTAGGTGGAGTTATGTGATGAGTGACTGTATTGAAATTGACCAATTTTCACTATACAAATAATCTTAACTGCGTGATTGCTTTTTGCCTTTCTTGTAATTGAAGATTAATTGTCATGAAGAGGTAGCTACTCCTTACAGAATACATATGTATATCCGGACGTGAGATGGAGGGACGAAACCTTAGTTCGATTGAACTAAATCGAAATTGGCCAATTTTTAATTAGGTGACAATTTATATATTATGGCTATGTTTTAATTGGTGGAAAGTGAAGGAAAGGAAAAGGTTTTTTTTTTTTTTCATGTAGAAACGGGGAAGCCACGTGTATATGTTTATGTTTCCTTTTCCTTCCACTCACTGTCTTTGCAACCAAACATAGCCTAACTGCAAGGGTAACAACTACTGACAATTTTTCCCCTTTAATGTAACTGGACTCTGGAGACCAATTGTCATGACGGATTGCTACTCTTCTGGATGGATATCATTTGGAATGAAGGGAATGGTGTTTGATGATTTGATTACATTAGAATTGGCCAGGTGGATGGTAGTTATTAGTATATACGGAAACTTTGCAGCAGGACTTTCTGTTGGCTTTAAAGATAAATATCGTGGAAGAAGTGAAATATGATATGAAATACTACCAGTAATTTAGGGTCATGTTAGCGAGGGGCTGCAATAAATGGGCATCCAGCAGCTGCACTTTGCATGATACAAAAGGATTTTTCTAATGATTTTTGTTAGTTCTGAATTTCTGTCCACCAGCTGAAAATCTTGTCTTCGCTACAGCATGGAAACTTGTCATTTTACATGTATTCCTTTCATCTTTAATGCCAACTTATCTTTGGCTGTGGCTGTTTTTGTTATTCAAATATAGAGAGACTACTGTACATGCGAACTGCACACAATAGTTAGTTTGTGTCGAGCAACTTGCATGCCATTGTGATATAGGGCCCTATTTAAAAAATCTTTCTTTCATGCTGCAGATCAAGTGACTTCTGAGAACAGTATACCTTTGTCTCCACAATGGCTGTATGCTAAACCTAATGAAAGCAAGGTTGATCTTTTTGCCTCTTCTTTGTATAAAATTGTATTGCTTTAAGATGTATTGTATTTTATATGACTTTATGTTAGGCAATTATGTTGACATTCGCATCTAGTAGCACAATGTTATTTCCTATGGTCAATGAACATGAACACTGGTTATATTACATTTGTCCTGGAAACAGGTATGTGAGTCGTGACGCGACAAGTCAACAAACCATACACTAGGTGCATGCAAATATTTGCTTCTAAATATATGCATATTTAAGATGAATAAACAAATGTGATTCTGTGTATTCATATGAAAGAACTTATGAGCCACATAATTGGCAAATATATGAAACTATATATTATTTGATAATTGGAGCTTGTACCCTGTCTTGCCAATATTGTTTAATTCATAAAAGTGGGCAGTTCACATGTTTAAAAAAAAATGTCGAACACATAGGGATGTGTAGTTTCAGATGCGATGGACACTGCAAATTTAGTTGGTAGAAGTATCCTACACTTCGCACAGCCTTTACTCTGCCCAAGGCCCTAAACCTAACTCAGCTTACTGAAAGCCATGTAATTCTACTTGGACAATTCTCTAATTCCTAGAAAGATGATTCCTTAATTACACCAGGCAGATACCTAGCATACAGGTTTCTCTCTAAATTCCAGCTGCTACGAGACATCTAGGTACACTCTTGGGGAACCTATCAGGGATGGGCCACCTAACAAGCTGTCAAAAGCCAGCACAAGGACCTTGTTGTGTGCGGTTGCTAGACGAGTGTATAGGTGGCTGCATAAGCTGCTCTTCAGCACATATATGCAATAACAATTTGAGTTTAATAATTTGTTCGTGCCATGCTTGGCTAACTGATAGTCTTACTTTTGGTTTTGGTTGGTGTGTGGGCTTATGAGAGATATGTAGGGCAGTGGGTTTTTATCTTTTATCAAAATCTTTTGAGGGGTATTTAGCACCTTGATTTTAACTTTCTTGACGAGTTCTTTTGAATGCCATTGCAGGTCGTAGTTGCCATGGTGTTGGATTCTTGTTTTTGAATTTTTAGTTACAATTTAACCTAGCTGTGTTCATTTGGGTGCTCATTTATTGAAACTTATTTATGTTTTTTTTTTTTAATCCTGGAACAGGATATTCGCCAACCGATTGGCTTACCGCCTGGATCCTCAACTGATTACATTCAGAAAGACTCATGGCGTCTGGATGGATCTCAGGATAAGAAAGAATGGAGAAGGAATGTACCTGATATTGAGAGTAGTCGCCGCTGGCGGGATGAGGAGAGGGATACTGGCTTGCTTGGGAGGAGAGAACGCAGAAAGGAAGGGGATCGGGATGCTGAATACCGTAAGGGTGATCGTCGTTCTGACACTAACTCCAGGGAACCTACTGATCCTAGGACTTTGCCTTCCTCTGATCGCTGGCATGAAGTTACTAGTCGTAATTCTGGACATGAAAGTCGGCGTGATAGCAAATGGTCATCTAGATGGGGTCCAGAGGACAAAGAGAAGGACTCACGAGCTGAGAGGAAGACTGACGCTGATAAAGATGATCAGCATGCAGAAAAATCATCTCTTAGTGGTAACAATCGTTCACTGACAGAATCTGATTATCGTGACAAATGGAGGCCGCGCCATCGTCAGGAAACTCATTCTGGGGCGTCGGTTTACCGTGCAGCCCCTGGATTTGGCCCAGAGAGAGGACATGCTGAGGGTCCAACTGTGGGGTTTTCTCCTGGCAGGGGGAGGGCAAACTTTGTTAGTGGCTTGCCATTTAGCTGGCCATCCGCTAATGGCCCTATTGGTGCTGCACCTGCAAGTAACAAACTTGGTTTATCTCTAGATACATTCCACTATCCTAGGGGTAAGCTTCTTGATATTTATAGGAAGCAGAAGATGCTGCCACATTTTGATAAAACCCCTGGTGGCCTTGAGGATGTTCCTCCAATCACACAATCAAACTCTCTATCACCTCTCGCATTTGTTACACCTGGTGCAGAGGAAGTGGGTGTTTTAGAAGATATTTCCAAGGGAAAAATAACTAGCAGTGAGAGGATGGCAGGAGTTGATGACAGTACAGATGTTGGAGATGTTACATTGTTCAAGAACAAAGACATTTTCCCAACCAATTCACCACATTCTTGTACTTCTATGAGTAAAGATTTGGGTTCATCAAATGAACTAGTTTGTAGCCCTGGTGAAGTTAGTAAGGTCAGTTTTGCTATTAATGGGGTGGACCCCGGTGCTAAGGTTACAATTGTTGCGGAGAATGATAGATTCAGTGGTGAGAAGGTGCTAAGCAGAATTTCTACCAATTCCGAATCACTAGTTGTTGGCAATGATGTTGTAAATGATGACAGTGTGGGGAATCATGATTATCTCGTTAAGATTGAAGGGAGCAAATTATTTGCTTCTTTTGATGATAGCACAAAGCTACCTGATGACTCAAATTCTTTGTTTGATGCATCTTTCATCCAAGAGGCAAGTAATGGGGGACAATATCAAACCAACAATGATGCTAATAAGCTTGTAGAGCCACTTATTCCTCCTGAAGAGTTAACTTTGTTATACCGGGATCCTCAAGGAGATATTCAAGGGCCATTTTTAGGCATTGACATTATTCAGTGGTTTAAAGATGGCTTCTTTGGTATCGACTTACCTGTATGTCTCTCAGATGCTCCGGAAGGCACACCTTTTCAGCCTCTTGGAGGACTAATGCCACATTTGAAGCTAAATTTCAATCTCGCTTCCGTCTATAATGAAGAGCAATTGGGACCATCAGATACTGTGAATGACAGCATGGAAGCCAATAATCCAGAATCTGATTTCTCTGCACCTTCTTGGAATGGCCAACAATGGACATCTTCTAGATCTGAGGAGGCCTTAGATCCTCATGTTCAGGGTAGAAATACCACAGATCCTCGTTATGGAAGCCTTCCACTTTCTAACTCAGATAATTCAGCCAGTATGCTTGCTGCTGAAAGTCGAAGCCTTCATGGTTTTTCTGGACGGGATACTGGTCAGTGTCTTTTTTGGTTTCAAGTGTACTAATTGCATCATCTTAGTTTTTTGCATTCTCTTTTCATATTAATCATCTTACCGCTGATTATTTTCTCAACTTTTGCAGAAATATCATATACTGGAAGGCCTGCTAGTAGCAGCGATGATCCCTCAGGAAAATTTGCTACTGAGCTTTATGATTTGTCACGGAATCGTAGTGGTCACCAAGTTTTGGGAAGAGAACCACTCAACTTGGTGAATCACAGGACAACTGATAATGATTTGAATTCCCATGGGCTACTATGGTCTGAACTTGAGGGAACTCATCCAAAGCAACCTTTATCGTCAAGTTTAGCCAACATTGGTGACCATGGCCACATCGGTAGTGCTATTGAGGTAGGAGATGCCTCTCTGTTTAGACAAGAACAGGCGCAGTTCACTGTGGCCGGTGATTCTACTGTCATTCAAGAAACATGGCCTGGTAACTATAGAAGAAGCACAAATTCTAATGTACTTCATGATAGTATGGATGCCAGTCAATTTGCACAGTTTGAGCAAGATGTCAACCGCATTAATTTAGAGGAGCACATGTTACAGCAGCTCCAAAAGCAACAGCAGCAGCTGCTGCTGCAAAAGCAGCAGCAACTCCAGCAACAACACTTACTATCTCATCAGAACGTGCATATGACTGTACCGTTTCTGGAGCAAGTACAGGGGTCTTTGCAACGCCAGTGTTCTATCAATCAATCTATACCAGATTTTGAGCAGCATATTTTGAAGCTTCAGCTCCAAGAACGTCAACTTCAACAGCTGCAGCAGCAAGAGCAACTTCGGCAGCAACTTGAACAGCAACAGAAACAGCAGCAAATACATCATCATATGCAATTGATGCAGCAGCAGCAGCAACAGCAAGAACAACAATTACTTTTTGAGCATTTGTTGCAACAGCAAATACATGAAACCGGTTTTGGAGCCTCACAGGTTGACCAGGTCTTGTTCAGACAACAACTCTTGCATGAATTACAGCTACAGGCTCAGCATGTTCCTCGGCACCATGAGCCATCTATAGAGCAGCTTATTCAAGCAAAATTTGGCCACAATCTTCATCTTGAACATTATGATGAACTAGTGGAGCGCCAACTTTTAACTATTCAACAGGAGCAGCTTTCTAGGCATAGGGAGCCTTTGCTTCCTGCAGAACAACAACTACTTCTAGATATTCAGCAGGAGAATCTGCAAGCTCAGCAGTTCTCTCTTGCCTCAAGACAGCAGTTGGCCATGGATGGAGAGAGAAATCTTGGAGTCTGGTCTGTTGATGAATCCGGCCAATTCATCAGGACTACAGCAAACCCGCACCAGAGTCGTGCTGGTAGACTTAACCTGTTAGATTTTCCCCAGCCCCCGCTGAGACCACCATCATTTGAACAACCAAGTCACCTTGATAGACATTTCGGGTTTCATGAGCGAAGTCAGAGAGGGAATTTCGAAACCAACTCACAGCCTTTTGAGAGGACAGCTTCTATATCTGCAGGTACACCTGGGCCAAATATTGATATTGTAAATACCTTAGCACGACTTCAGGGGCTTGATGTGCAGGAACTGCATGGTCAGATGTATCCTTCTGGTCATCAGAGGGGACAGATACCTTCCAATAGTGGTGCTCACCAGCATTGGATGCCTAATCAGTTCTCTGCTACTCAGGATGCAATGGAGAGTCACTGGTCTGAACGTAATGGGCAGCTACATAGTAGCTTTATAGAATCACAGATCAATCAGTTACATCTTGAAGCAGAAAAGCAGAAGAGGGACATGAAATCGAATCTGCCTGGCAGGGAGTCAAATTCTTGGACATCGCTGGTGGGGAACAATGGAAGTATGGATTCTGGGTTAGCTGACTTGCTCCATCAAAATCTGGTTCTTCAATCTTCACAGGCACTGGAATTGGGTGATTCTGCTCCTACATCTTATGAGCATAGGGATCCTGCTCGTCTATTCTCTCGTCCTACCTCAGCTCATTCATTTAGTGACTCCTTCAGAGAGCCATCTCTTAATATTAAAGTAAGCCAAAGACTGCAGGATCAATTGATGAATAATGATATGGAAAGATTTGAAAGCAGTGCAAGATTAACTTCCAGATCAAATTCTGGTGAACACAAACAACTATTTTCAGATATGGATGATGTTGAAAAGGAACTGAATACAGATTCTAGAGTGGGTGATGTATCTGTTGATCGAATTGATCTCTTAGATATGGAGGGAAAGAGACTAAAGAAGCGTGATTCTAAGGGAAAGATTAATAGATCACTCCTGGATTACGAGGAAGGTGGGATTGAACAAGCTGGGGGCTCTACTATGGATTTAGGAGAGATTGAAGTTAATACAGCCATCAGGCATGCTTCATTTGGAAGCTCAGGTAATTTGTTTAATGCTGTTTTCGAAGTGCCTTCTTTCTGTTCACAGCAATGTGATTCTAAGTGAAAAAAGGTGCAATTGTGCAGGTGGAGGTATAAACTTCTACAATTATGATATGGGAGTTGACAATGCTTATAGTGGTGATCTGCACAAGAATAAGTAAGTATTAGTTTCCAACTCTTTTTGGGATTAGTTGACTGACATCGAATCACTATCCTTGATATTGGTAACTTTGATCTGCCTATTCTGTGTGCCTTTTCATGCCTAGATCTTCTCTGATTGCTCATGTCATTTTATTTTGCAGCATTGGTTCTTTTTCAATTTTCATACTTTGTAAGAACCAGTAATTACTTACAAGATATATGTCACCCTTTTCCCCGGAGCTCTCAATTTTGATGATTGCGTTTTACTTTTTATCTTAAAATTTTTGCTTGATTTTTTTTGGGTAAATTGCAAAAAAAACTCTCGTTAGATACCCGCTTAATAAAAGACCCCATGCTCTTAACAAACCCAAAAGTATGAAATATGCTCATTTAGCCCCTTTTCCGTTAATTGGGGCTAAGTGGCCTGTACAATGACCACTTTAGCTATATGAATGTGTCAAATGTGACTTTCCGATAACCATTAAAGCATTCATACTCCTTGGCATGTACATGTCCTGATAATGTCTTTCTTCTATGATTCTCTCCATCCAGGGTGACAGGGATCCTTTCACGAGGAACTGATAATTCAGTGATGAAGATATCATCCCAGGGTTCAGGGTTGGAGCGCATCTCTGCCCCCTCTGTCACAGGAAAAAATCTAACTGCTTCGGCACCCTCTGAAGGTATGTTCTTATCAGCAAAAGCAAGTTTCACCATCCATTCTGATCTTGAGCATGTTGGCTTTCGAATCACTAAACCATAAAATTTAACTCAGAGGGAAGGAGGCCATCTGGAGGAAATTCTTCAGAGAGTACGTCCATAACCAGGAAAGAGATGCGGTTTCGTCAACCATCTGGCAGTGATGCCCCCGAAGCTTCCTTCATTGACATGCTGAAGAGCACCAGGAAGATGGTTCCTCCGGATTCCGAAGCTTCCTCGGAGGCGCAGGATGTAGGCGCAGGCGGTAAGGGGAGCATTAACAAGAAGAAAGGGAAGAAGGGAAGGCAAATCGATCCTTCTCTTCTCGGGTTCAAGGTTCACAGCAACCGCATCATGATGGGTGAGATCCAGCGCCCGAATGATTTGTAGTGCAAGGATATGTACATGTTCCTGTAAAATTTGTAGTTTGTAAATTCCTTTCAGTTTTCTTAAATCGGGAAGATTGGTGTAAAGTGTTTGCGGGTTCGAGTTTTGGCATTCCAAAGAGCCCCCCTTAGAGAGCGAAGTTCAGGTGATTGTTGGAAAGTTTTGTACAGAAACAGGAATCAATACAAAGCCTTGGTGGGTGTTTTGTTTATCATTTTTTATTCGAGCAGTTTCAAGAGGTGCAGAGTTTCTCTATATTTTTCGTACTTGGTGGCTTCATATACTTCGCAGGATGGAGAGTTTTCCCAACTGTGCGCCCCTATTTGTATGGTAGAAATCTATTTTAGAAAGAAGTTTTCCCAACCGTGATTTTTATTTAAATTTGATGCAAGATGGAGAGTTTGTATGAAAATTTTTACATGTAGAAATTTTTATAGAAATTTTTTTTATCTCTAATACCAATTAATATTGGATCTCACATCATTAAATTGATCTTTTCATTCGTTGTAGAATAAATTGAAAATGAGAACCATTAGAGCATCATTAGTAAGGCTCATCCCATTTTCTAGATTCTAGATTTAGAATGTAGGAGCTCATTTTGTAGAATAGTAAGTACCATCTTTAGTCCTAATTTCTACAATTTCGGTTCCATCCCATCCAAGGGTGCTATAGGTTAGGCCTCCCAATTTCTAGATTCTAGATTGTAGGAACTCATTTTGTAGAATAGTAAGTCCCATTTTGGAGCCCAACTTTCTACATTCTAAACTTTACATTATTTTTTTCGACATCAATTTTTGACCACACAATCTTTGGGACCGGAGCTCACTTTATCATTTCCTACTATTCTCATACAAATCCAACCCTTTCTACATTTATCTTCTTTTTTGAAATTTTGGACCCCAAATTGCATTTGAGAGTCCCTACTACTAATGATGCTCTTAGAGCATCTTTAGTAGTTGGAACTCTCAAATGCAATTTGGGGTCCAAATTTTTTTATAAAAAAAAGGTAAATATAAAATGGATTGGATTTGTATGAGAATAGTATAAAATGATAAAGTGAGTTCCGGTCCCAAAGATTGTATGGTCAAAATTGATGTAGGAAAAAAATAATATAAAGTCTAGAATCTAGAAAGTTGGGCTCCAAATTGGAACTTAGTATTCTACAAAATGAGTTCCTACAATCTAGAATCTAGAAATTGTGAGGTCCAATCTTTAGCACCTATGGGTAGGATGGGACCGAAATTGTTAGAAATTGGAATTAGAATAAGACTTACTATTCTTAGAGAGAGTATTTTGTTGTATGTACAATTTTTATATAAAAATTCTACCAACTAGAAAAACAATTTCTGTAAAATACAATTATAAATATAATAGAAACTCAATTTTAGAAATCTCCATTTAAGATGGAGGTACAAGTACGGCAAAAAAGTGTCATTGTAAGTCCAATGTCGGAGTTGAACCGAACCAAATCAAAGCAAACCAAACCAAGTTTGGGTCGAAATTTAGCCGCCCCTTAGACCATCTCCAATGGTGATTTCTAAACTTGAGTTCCTATTCTACTTGGCATTGTACTTTAAGAAGATTTCTATCCTAGTTGGAAGAGTTTCTACATAGAAATTGTAGATATACAAAAATGCTCTCCAATGGTTCTCCATTTCTATCCTATGTGTCACATAGTAAAAGGACCAATTTAATGGTGTGGGGTCCAATAATAATTGTCATGAGAGATAGGAGAATTTCTACATGTAGAAACCCTCCTAGAAAGTTTCCATCCTACATCATGCCTAGGATAGAAATGGTGATAGAAATTACCATTGGGAGAAGTTTTTTCTAAAATGGATTTCTTCCATAGAAATAGGGAAGATAGAAACCCCCATTGGAGATGGTCTTAGACCATCTCCAATAGTGATTTCTAAAATTGAGTTCTTATCCTACTTGGCATTGTACTTTAAGAAGATTTCTATCCTAGTTGGAAGAGTTTCTACATAGAAATTGTAGACATACAAAAATGCTCTCCAATGGCTCTCCATTTCTATCTTATGTGTCACATAGTAAAAGGACCAATTTAATGGTGTGGGCCCAATAATAATTGTCATGAGAGATAGGAGAATTTTCTATGAGAGTTTCTACATGTAGAAACCCTCCTAGAAAGTTTCCATCCTACATCATTGCCACCTAGGATAGAAATGGTGATAGAAATCACCATTGGGAGAAGTTTTTTTCCAAAATGGACTCCAATGGGGGTTTCTATCTTCCCTATTTCTATGGAAGAAATCCATTTTGGAAAAAACTTCTCCCAATGGTGATTTATGGAAACTTTCTAGGAGAGTTTCTAGAAACTCTCATAAAAATTCTCCTATCTCTCATGACAATTATTATTGGGCCCCGTACCATTAAATTGTTTCTTTTACTATGTGACACATAGGATAGAAATGGAGAACCATTGGAGAGCATTTTTGTATGTCTATAATTTCTATGTAGAAACTTTTTCAATTAGGATAGAAATCTCCTTAGGCCTCGTTTGGTTACCGGAATTTGAGCTTGGGAAAGGAAAGTGATTCCTTTCCTATGTTTGGGAGCCAAAGGAAAGTTGTTGGAAAGGAAAAATGATTCCCAAGAGGTAGGAAAATAGGGGGGAAAGTGGTTCCTCCCATTTATCTAAGGAATCACTTTCCCTCCAACTTTCCCACATTTATTATAAAAAGTTTTGACCAAAATATCCATGTTCATAATATTATTTACCATTTTTATCCATAATATCTTTTAGACAAAAATATTTCTAAGTAATAATTATTTTTATTAGCACGAGGGTATTTTTGAAAAATTGACTTGATTTTTTTTTCTTTTCTTACAAACATCAAACACTATAATGGAAATTAAAGATATATTCCGACTATAATTCCGATCTTTCCAAACACCGGAAAAGAAAATTTATAGGAATTATAATTTCCTAAAGGAAAGGAAATACTAAGGAATCAGTTTCCTTTCGCGAACCAAACGAGGCCTTAAAGTACAGTGCCAAGTAGGATAAGAACTCAATTTTAGAAATCACATGATCTTTTAGGGACCCAGAAGAATTTATTAAGATGAAATGTTAACGTTGGTAAGCACAATTCTCTAACCCAATCTCTCCCTCTCTCTCCCTCGTTCGTTCGCTCCCCCTTCCAAATCCCAAAAACATAACATGGAAGAAGCCAACAACATTGACCCCACCAAGAACCCACCAATGTCCCAACAGCAGCAACAGCAGCAGCACATGTTCCAGCAGCAGCTCTTCCTCCTCCACCAATACCAACAGCAGCAGCAGCAGCAGCAGCAACAGCAACAGTCCCCCCTCCCCCCCGCCGCAGCCTCCGCCGCCGTCAGCCTCCAGCAGCAGGCCATGTCCCGGTTCCCGTCCAACATCGACGCCCACCTCCGCGCCCCGGGCCTCCGATCCAACGTCCACCACAAGCCCACCACGGGGGCTCCGGCAGGGGGGACCCCTTCCTCCGCGTCCCCGGCGCTCGCCGCGGCGGCGCACAGCCAGTTCCAGCAGCCCCAGCAGCAGGCGAAGGCGCTGGCGGGAGGGGGAGGGGCTAGGGGGAGCCCGGTGGAGGCGGAGATGGTGCAGCAGGACCTGACGAAGATCTGCAAGCCTGACGTCAAGAGGCCCTTCGCTTCCGTCGAAGATGCCGTCTTTAGGTTATTACTCTCCCTTCCTCCCTCCCTTCCTTCTCCTAGGGTTAGGGTTCTGGTTGGAGAAAATTAGGGCATCTCCTTTCTTTATGTTTTTTAGGTGTTTCTTCCATCCAAACCTTTTGTGCAAGGTTCCCTCAGTATCAGTAGATAATCATACGTATCGATCATATCGTTTTCGATTTTGGCACGTCGGTTCCGATAGCTGACTGAACTTGACAAAATTGAAATTGGGGCCATCTCTTCAATCAATTCAGTAGAACGAATTAAAAGAAAATGAAAGGATAACATAAAAACAATATCGACACACAATGATTCGATCATGTTGAAGAATATCAACATGTTAAAATGCATCTATCACATTTACTATCGACACACTTGAACCATTACCGTTGTCGAAGTTGTATACCATAAAATTGATAATTTCTTATCAGTTAACAACATTCGTACGTCTTAATATTTTTCCATTCGGAACTGTCTATTTTGTGGGCAGTTCTTCTAAAATCAAGTAAAACAAACAACAATATCTATTGCACATGAAAATTTGTTGAATACTATTCCGTTCAAAACTAATCTGGACACAACAAATGATGCATAAAATTGTGCCTAAATGTATCAAATGTTTTCTAGACTTGTAGATTATATATATGTGTGGTCTCGAAACAAAGAACTCCACTAATGCAATCAGAAACTGTGGAAACCGGTTAGACGGTTCTCATAAGGACCTGAAACCGTTTCTAATACCGACACCGTGAACCTTGGTTTTTTTTTTGTTTATCACTAGGGGATTTAAGTTGGCAAAATTAGGGTTGCTTTCTGTTCCGGATTGTGTTCTATGTGGATGATATAGTATTATAGTGCACATGCTTGGGGGAAGAAGTTTAGGTTTATTATATTGAAGAAAATTATGGTTTTGGTGGTGTGTGTTTTTAGGGTTTAGGGCCTTTAGGCCTAGGATGGCAGACGAGGATTGGGAGGTTTCACTCTTTAAGCAGGGCCCTATATTAGGAGAAGTAATTTATATTCAGAATTAGGCTTTTAGTGGTCCTCTGAAGAAACTTTTTGTTGAATTATGGAAAGCAGTGAATGATTACGGATGATTAAAAGTTTAGGTTTTTTTTTTTTTTTTGTTTTTATCACAAAAGTTGGGGTTTAGTTGGAAAGCATTATCTTTTTGTTTTTCCTTTTTTGCTTCTGATAGTGTTCTCTATGGATGAAATAGTGCCATCATGTTTATGGGAATAAAGATAGGTTTTTACAAGAAAAAATTATGCTAATTGCTAGGGTTAAGACTCCGTTGCTTTTGTGGGTTCTCTTCTCTTTCACTGGTGGGGAATATTTATAGTTGTGGAGTGATTTTTAGGCTTTAGGTATATGGATGGCGAGTTAGGAATAGGGTTTCACTCCTTAAGCATGATAGTATATGAGAGGAGAAATTTATAATTATAATTAAGCTTAGTGGTCCTCTGAATGATTAATTGAAGAAAGTGAACATTTGATTGAATAATGGAAAGGTATTGATAATTGCAGATATTCTGTTGTTGTGATAGAATGTGTTCCTTCTTTCTCGTTGTCTTTTCTTTTGATGGCGGAAAACAATGTGTGGAATTGTGGTCTAGACTCTACACTCTAGGCTCTACACTCTATAGTGCTTTGTTATAGCTGCCATGACTTTTCTTTTGTTAGTAACTGCCATGTGTTGGAGATTTGTGGGGCTTCTAAGCAAATAACAAGATTGGGGACTTATCTTGAAATATAATAGATTAAAGGGACGTAGGTCAAAAAACCCATTAAAATAATTCTGCCACTAGCAACAAAACATTTAGAGAGAATATAATGGGTTAAAAAAACAAGAGCACATAGGAAGGCAGACTATATGTCCCTGTTTGGCCCGATTTGGCCTATATAATCCAATCCAATTGGCTTTCCCATATGTACGAGTTTCTTGGCACATAACACGCACTTTAAACCTATTAGTTATCAGATGAGGCATGTTGCAGATACCCTTTTTTGTCTTGTTAGGCTCACTACGATCACCCCTCCTGAGATTTCCACCCCTGGTGATGGTACAACCGTTCCCAAGGATAGATCCTTACCTTTTCAAGCAAAGACATTATCAGGATCTCACTCAATCTTACCTTGCCATGGTTCGCTTAGGCACCGGGACACGAATACGTGGTGTGCTACTTTTCTGGCTACACGAACAATAGGGGTTGGGCTTAATACATTATCATGTGGTACTGGTCACAATTTGCTTAAGAGTGAGTTGTTTGTGTTGTGTGCGTGAATGCGCAGGCCAGCCCTGAGCTGATGGGGGCCTGAGGCGAAACTTCCAAAATGGACTCCCATACATAATATAAAAAAAAAAAGTATAAATAAAACAAAAAGTTGTTGTAGTCAAGATTTGAACCAAGGACCTTTTAAATATAACTCTAGCATTATAACCACTACACCACAATGCTTTTTGTTAAAAAAGGCACATGATACATACTAGTTCTAATGTAAATAGTTTCAAATTGGTGTCCCCTTTCTTCAGGGGGCCCCTGGGCCGTCGCCCGGCCTGCCCTGGGTCAAGGCCGCCCCTGTGAATGCGTCTAATATGAAAGAACTCATAAGAATTCTACAATGATCTGCTATGCTTGTTTTTGACAATCAATTGATGTTATTGTCTTTTTATTTTGATTTGATTGATATAAAAAAATTCTGTTAGGAAGTAGAGTAGCAGGTCATTCTAGAATAAGTATTTTCTAGACTGATGGTAAACAAATAAGGTATGAACTATGAAGACTTTGTTATAGAGCCATAAGCCATTACAAAAAGAAGGCTAGGCTAATTTGCAACTAAATACCCTGAAATATGCTCAATTTGCAACTTGCTATCCTAAACTACTTTAGTAGGAAAGTTAATACTTTGAACTTTTAAGTTTTTGCAAGCTAATATCCTCCGTTAAGCTGCCATCTAACTTAATGGTCATGTGCACATGACATGAATCATTATGGACATTATTTTTCTTCAATTAAAAAGAAAATCCTACCTTATTTCTTCTTCCCCAAATCTAAACACAATCCTAAATCTAACCTAATTGAGGTGGAGATGCTTAAAAGGGTGTCATCCAAGAAAGGAACTCGTCTAGGAGGTAGATTGGTGAGGATGGGAGTCAAATGGGGGAATGAGTGGCCATGGAGATTTTCTAGACATTAGGAAAAGGTGAGGAAGGGTGTCAACAGTAGTGGGTGGGATGGGATGGTCGACCTGGAGGGAATTGGCCAAAAGAGGGGAGGCGGGACCTCCAAAAGGAGAGGGTAGGAGATTGGTTGGTTTAGTATTAGGGTTTTTAGGACTAGGGTGCAAGGATGCATGAGGAAGAAGATAATGACAGAATAGTAATTTTATTTATTTGTTTAACAACGTAGGATAGCAAGTTGCAAAAACTTAGAAGTTTAGGGTAGCAACTTGTCACTTTTGGTACTTTAGAATATTTTGTTGCAAATTAGTGTAGAAAGAAAGAAAAATCGTACACGACACAAACAACTCAAGAATTTTTTTTTTCTATAATGGATGTATGTTAGGTTGTCTAATAAGGTCTGGAGACTTCTTTTTCTGAAAATTACTTGTGATTTTTTCTCTATAATGATTGTAGAATGGGCGTAAAAGTCAGTCTGAAGACTTCTTGTCTATAATGGATGTATGTTAGGTAGTCTAGTAAAGGTCTGAAGGCTTTGTTATGGAGCCATTTGTATTTTCTAGACTGATTTTTCTGTATGGAAGAACTCATACAAAATCTACAATGACCTGCTATGCTTTTTTCGACAATCAATTGATTTTGTTGTCTTTATATTTTCTAGACTGATGAATGAAAGTTTTAGATCAAGGCTGAGAGAGCTACGGGCGGTACAACAGGAGGATTGTGCTGCCGGAGAATGTTGATGTTGAGAAGATCAAGGAATGAAAGTTTTCAATAATTGTGGGGCACTTAGGTACTCTAAGAGATAAGGATAAGCCTGAATGGGCTAGGAAGAAGAGTAGAGCCTTTGTTATTGAGCCGTTATAGGAAGAAAAAATTAAGTGTTTGCTTAAGGCTTATTTAGCTTAGGATTCAGTTGGTTAGGGGTAATTCTATATGTGGAAGCTTTTTCTGAAGACTCTGAACCCTGAGTGAGCCATTAGGCTGAGTTAACAATGAACTCTGCTAAATTGTAGGTCAGCAGAATCAGCTCCTAAGGAGACCCTATCTTGGAGGTTAACTTGCCAAAATCGGAAACTTATGTATTGGTGTGTTTCCAAAACATCAGATTCACTTGCATGATTCTTCTCAAGATGAGAACTTAGACCTAGGAAAACAATTCTTTTGGTTGGAAAAGTCCATGCGTACATGAAGTATAATGCCAGTAAAACAATATTTTTGCATCTCAGCTCCAAGGAAACAGTTATTTCAAAATTCACTAATAATTAATGGTCATGCCAGTATCCTTTCTCAGATATCTAGTTTTTTCTGGTGCTCGTAGAAGTATGATATGTATTATCAAGCTATACATAGATGCTAGTCCAAAACAATGTTGTTGTATATGTTGGGTTCATGTCGGATTGGATCTTTTAATGTCATATGTCGGGACATGTCAAGGACCTTAATGTCGGATTTCAATAAATATGTAATATATTGTATATACTAATTACTAATTCAAGCCCTACCTAATGGAGAAAGGAGCTGCGCTGGAAAAAAAAATGTCGGATATCATCGTATTGATAATTGAAGCCCTACCTAATGGAGAAAGGAGCTGCGCTATGTGAAGGACTAGACGATCCAAAGCTGTGATTTGGGCAAATCTGCTAAAATACAGTTTTGGCGGCAAAATAGAGACTCGTGCAGGTGAAGGGAGGACTCTGGAGTGGAAAATTTGGGGGCCAAGGTTTGGGGTCAAAGAGAAGATAGAAAGAAAGGGTTTGGGCTCTGGGTCAGTGAGAGAGTATTTTAGTTGAGTTATTAGGTTAAGTGGTATTTTTTCAAGAACATCTGTTAACATATAAAACTAATTTGTATACATATAAAACAAATTTGTATAAAAAGTCGGGCGATATTTCGATTTCTCGTGTCGGTCAACATATTAGATTTAGGCTGATATGCTATGTTGCACGGATATTCCTTTGGAGAATCATATTCATGACCGTTTCTGTATCGGACACGTAGTGGACACGATACTTCTTTGACGGGCTCTCCTTTGTTTAGGCTCCAAAGGGGGCCCAAAACATAGTTGACATGTTCGTGATCATGACAACAAGTATAATAGAGATATGAAAGCAACATAAATCCTTTTTAGAACTTACTATCAAAAATATGCTTGTGCATAGATATTATTAGGATATAATGTATAAAATATGTATATAAATATGTTTCATGTGTATATATATAAACAATATGCATGTCGTACCTGTATTCCAAATTTTTCTAAAATATCATATCTTGAATCTTTATCGTGTCCGTATCTGAATGTCTATGCAACCTAGTTGTTACCACTCTATTGCTATTGACGCCTTCCAGCCCGCCCTTGGGTGGCTTCCTGCCTTCTGTTCCAATAGCCCTGCCTCCATCAATAGCAGCCTTTCTTCCTTGAACGGCAACCCCATGGGATATTTTCACAAGAGCAGCTCCGTCAGCCGGTTTTAACCAAAAACGATATAAACTATTTTGTTTGATGATTTCTATTGTATGTAAGTTAAAACTGACATGTTGATCGACATCTACAACCATGGTATGAAACCAAGTTGTGGAACCATATCTTTCCAATGTTGGGTGTATATAGGCGAAGAGTTTATTTGATGCTGTATTTGGATCGCAGAATTTACTTTTCGAGTTATGTAGTATTTCTGGTGTTAGTCAAAGTATGAGTGCGTAATGCTTGTGTTACATCCCCACACCATTTTGGTGCCTTATTTGGATGATGCATGGTGCACAACTTCCATACTCAAATGTCCTGTGTCAAGGATCAGAAATGTGTGTTTTACAAAAAAGTTCTGGAAGAAAATAAGGTTGACAAATCTCAATCTCCCTATTGACCATCCATTGTCTGCTGCATGAGGTTCTTGGAGATGATCATTTGAACTAGATAAAGAAGCCCACTGCATATTAGCCATCATACTCATTATCCAAGCATTTCCCCATCATAATAGGGTCAACTATGGAGCATGAGAAAGCTCCATAAAGGATTTGACAAATTTTGTATGACTGACTATCTATCTGATGTCAACCCTCTATGTTGGTGCCAAATTCCTATCTAACATGGCTATGAGCTTGAGAGGGTCATGCCATAAAAACTAAGTGGCCAGTTGGGGATAGGTAGACCTACCTTCTAGATATGCAATTTAAGCTCATGCAATCAAGGAGCACTTTTCATATTTCCTAGACCCATGCTGCATGAATGCGGACTCAAATACGGATAAGTAAACGATATGGATACGAGATACGTGCATTTTTCAAATATGTACAGTATAATCACGTATGTTGCACGATTAGGGACACGGATACGGCTACGGATACGGATACAGATACATGCACCATTTTTCCATCTCCGTGCAACATAGCCCTAGACTACATAAAGAGTGTAGACAAAGAGGGAAGGTGATACAATTTGTTATAGGGAATTGCATTCTTTTCTATCACATATTAAGCGAAAGGGTGAAGGAATGACAATCCCGTACCCGCTGCAATATGGGTCTATTATGTAAATCATGAGTGAATCTGAGAAAAAGAAAGGAGGATATCATTTGGATTCTCATTTTTGAAGTCGTAGGATTCTAGTTGGGGTGTAAATGAGATGAGCAGGATGGACCTTGACTTGTTACGTGGTTGGTTTGAGTTTGACTGGAACTTGAACTGAGCTTTTGGTTGAATTGAAGCTCCTTTCTGTAAAACTGCTTCAGCTGCTTGGACTTGGCTTGAATATAGCTTTTTATACTAAATAATAAATATCATTCTTAAATTAACCCTTAATATGATTCACAATACAAACTGAATTCATTATTGTGCTTAGATGGCTTAAGACATCCCTTTAAGAGCATTCCTGAATCCTGATATTTGTAATCACAGGTTCATATCATATTTATCTTAGTTTCCTGATTTACATCTCTAGATTTTGACATGACATTAATATAAAATATAAGTATTAATATTTTTACAAATAGGAAACAATAAGCAGAATATTCAGCCGCAGCAAAAAAAAAACTCATAAAATTGGTGAGATAAAAGCCAGAAGCTTTCCATAGTTATTTTAAACTTTAACAAAAAACTGCAGGATGTCAAACTCGTACATGGTTAAAGTACATAGTTGTTTTAAACTTTAACAAAAAACTGTGGGGTGTCGAAATTGTACATGGTTAAAGTTAGATGCATCTTCGAACTTAATGATTTTGAGTTGTTGTTTCCAGCATTAGCCTCCAGGTAAACAAACTAGTAACTTCCTGACAAGTATGCAAAATCTGAATTTCAGCCGGTAACAAACTGGTGTTCTAAAAACCTTCTACAAAGTAAAATTAAATAATTTTAAGGGTCACTCTTGAAGTTGAAAGGTCTTTTGCAATTCTAAAGATTATCTTTGTAACAATAAGAAGAAAGTTGCATTTGGTTTATCCCCAAAGTTAATATCGTAGCTCTGTTTGGATGTAAGGAAACGACTAAGAAATGCAGAAGTTGGAGATAATTATTCCTTTTTCTTTTCGGGGTTTGCCGAGTGCAAATGTCTTGCACTGTAAGTTGGAGATGGTTCAATTTGAGAAAAAGGACATATATCTCATCCTATAAACTTAGGATCTGCTACTGTAGCAATTCCAAATCTCTGGAGAGCAAGATAAACCTCCAATTTGAGAGGTGGTTTGACTGAGAAGTGTAGCAGTTGTAGTATACTTTCTGCGGCATCTTGGATGATTGGATCACCCTGAAACTCCCGGGTGCCTTAGATATACCCTTTCCATTGACCAGGTATTACACTAGTTGGAAGTGTAGCAGTTGTAGTATACTTTCTGCGGCATCTTGGATGACTGGATCACCCTGAAACTCCCGGGTGCCTTAGATATACCCTTTCCATTGACCAGGTATTACACTAGCTGACTCTTGAATCGTGAAGAATCCATTGAATTTGAGTTTGTTTTTGGTCTTGACCTTCATATGGATGCTGACTCCTTCCACAACCCCTTCGAATCACGTTGCTAATGGCCTTGGCTTCTCTTACTTTTGGGGAAATTCTTTTTTGTCGATTTTTGAACATTCTCCCTCCCGTATAAAAAGAATTAAGAGAAAATATTAGGTTCTAGCTGTCACAATGATTTTTTCTTTCATGTGCTCTCATATAAAAGAGACTTACATGGAAGTTCTATTTATTTTAGTATTCTGTATGCTCTATAATTTGGTTGTGGATTTGGCTGTTCTCAACCTGTCGGCCCTTGCTATTTTTCTTCTTCCCGGGACCAAACACCATTAACTCTCATTTATCATTGTGGTAATCAGGCTACTTCCCTATCATATTGTATCTGACTACGAGGCTGAAGAAGATGACCGGATGCTTGACAGCGACACCACAGGACAGATCCCCTCCCGCCTCCAGCAATGGGACCACAACATCCTCGCCAAGATTGCTGAATTTACCACCACTTTTGAGAAACAAGTCCTTGCCTTCAACATAATGTCCAGAAAGAGGGCACTCGGAGAGTTCCGATCAGAAGAAAGGCTCATGATAGAGCAGGCCCTCCTAAACGAGGAGAAGCAGGCTATATACGAGATGAGAGCAGAAATGGAGTCCAGAGAGAAAGCCACCCGCGAGGCAGCTGAGGCCCAGGCAAAGGTGAGGATGGCAATGGCGCAGGCTGAGCAGGCTCGAGCTGAGGCCCAGGCTCATGCCGAGATGATGGCTCGGGCGCCTATGAGGGCGAGTGCTATTGGATCGCATGGGGACGAGGGCTCCGTTGGGCATGGCATGGGGCCTGGGCAAGGGGGGAATATGGAGGAGATGATTCATGGGTGGAGGCACAACAACAATAATATCGGTCAGAGAGATGAAGAGGAGCCATCAGAGGATTTCCTGAACGACGACAATGAGCAGGAGAATGATGAAGAGGTCGAAACGCAGGAAGAGTGGCAGGAATCTGGGGAGCTTGATTTGAACACCAGGTAGTTTTAAGTTTTCTTCATTGTTTATGATGTAGAATAATATACAGAGCATAGTGTTGGTTCTGTTAGAAACTCGTCAGCAGAAATGTGGGTTTTGGAACCTATTGGTGTTCAAATCAAATCAAATCAAAGTAAGCAACGTTTCTAGAGAAATTATCCAGGACTTGTCCTTCACTATGCTTCTTTAATGAAACCATATCAGCATTTTGTGTAAACTCATTATTTTCACTTTCTGATTTGTTGCATAGTCGAAGTGTAGCTTTATTTGGCTTATTTTGCATGCGAGATCTTGCATGGCAGATTTTGTATTTCACAAAGCTCAAAATTTACTCGAGCATTCTTATTTGGTGAAGCTAACTTTGATATTGAAAAATATGTTGTGTATGTTGGAGTTGGGGATCTTCATTCATTTTCTGGTGTTACGTGAAAGAGGGATCTGGCTCCCTTACGCCAAAATCAAAGGGTGTATGTTTCTTTCCTTTGGCATCCAAACACATAAAATGTGAAAAATGGACTATTCTTTTTCAACATACTGATTCTGCAAACCAAAGGTGACCATAATGGTTGATGCAACAATCAACAATAATGGTAGCGATATTTATACTTGTTTTCTCCTTGCTCCTTGCGGATATAGAGAGATTAATATAATTCACTCTTCAATAAGAAAATCTATGCTTGGCTAACGTCTAATGAGTTGGATATCTATATAAGATTAGGAAAATGATAAGTATGCAGTTTTGGCCCGCAACTGTGACAAGTGGATCACGTGTCAGTATCCCATTAGTCATCTCTATTTGCTTGAGCTCACCACTGGTTGACTTGCCAATTGAGTGCTGACATGTAGTCCGCGGTCATGGTTTGCGGTCCAAGACCGCAGGCCACATAGCACTAACGATAAGATTAACACATTGAGAGGAAAGAAATTGAGTTTTCAAATAAGAAAATCAATGCCAAGATTACATAGGATAGGATGTGTTTGTATGTAAGGGGGGGGGGGGGGGGGGGGGGGGGGGGGGGGGGGGGGGAGCTCCCTTGTGTTAGATTTTTGTGCTAATAGGGATGTTTGGTAGTTACAAATAGGTTAAGAGAGCAAAAAAAAAAAAAAAAAGGAAGAGAATGACTCATATCATCTTTGTTGTAATATTTGGAGATTCTTTTATTTTCTTTAAATAATTTCTTTTGTATAACACGAAGTTGTACTAATTTTGTAAGCCCTTAAATCTTACTTTATTGGTCCCACCTCCGTTGACACTAATGAACCTACTCATCATCATCAACACTAACGATGACTCCGACGAAAAACATGAGACAAAAGAGGAGGAGGAAGAAGTCGGGGTAGTGGAGGGCTTGAGGGCGCAGGCACAACAGAGGACGTGGTGGCTCGGCGACAACGGACGGGTGTGAAGTTCGCCGGTTGTGAAGAGAAATCTGAATATTTGGGACAATATGACTAAGTTGAAAATAAATAAAGAGGAGAACGAGAAATAAGAATTTTAAAGCTACATATAATACTTAAAGTAAATAAAATAGTTACTTAATAAAAAGTCGATAATTACTTAATAAACAATTTATTAATAGTTAAGTTACATAATTAGTTAATTAAAAAGTTAACTTAGTAAATTAGTTACAAAAAAGTTGATGTTAATTGTTAATATTTAAAATAAAAGAATTGAAATAATTATATTAATAAATAAGTATTAATTTGTATAGATAATTAATTAATTTTCTTATTGTTATAATGCAGTTTTTTTTATTTTCTCACATATTTTATTATACATCCAAACATAGAAGTGTAAATTTGATTACTTTCAAGTTACAAAATATCATTTATCTAAACTTTGAAAGTAGTTTAAGTATGTCACGATCCGATCCCAAGATACTGGGTCCAGTCGGATCATGTCCAGCCTGCACCGTTGTGAGACGGCGGCAGTAAGCTGTATCAAGCAGTAGTAACTCAAGCACAACATTCTAAGCTGCGAAAAATAAAACTTTTATTTAAAATATTCAATTAAAAACTAGATGTCTATCTGGAACAACACACAAGTAGAGAAAAGTGTTAAGTTATTACAACTTATTCTTTTATTACAACATTAAAAGAAACTAAAACAGTAAGGTGCGGTTAGAACTCCCGGGCTCCCTGTCCGGGTTCAACTATTTCCTCGGAACCTAAGTCGGGTCCATAGTAAGAACTAAAAGCAATCTCCTTGTCATCGCAATCACCTAAAAATGTTGGTCTCCAGGGAGGGGAGCAAGAACATATATATACATTCCAGCATTTTAATAAAATAACTAAAGATGCAACAAACAGTTTTTAGAACATAATTTATCTTTCTAAATAATAATAAAGAATCAGTAAAGCAGTAAATCTCTGAAAATAATAATGATGCAATCTACAACTAGCAATAGTGTTTTGAGTGTGTAGCATCCCGTAGCCGGCTGGGGATGGAGGCAATATGTGTTCTAGTGAACACGGCCCGGCTTCAGCCCAAGTGAGGTACTGGTGTCACGACCCGCACCCTGTTTAGGGGCACGAGAACGTGGGTACGTCCAGCCTACGCTTGCAGTGTCGGTGGTAAAATGTTGTATAGGTCGTCTACAATATCTATCAACTAACAATATGAATCATATAACCTGTCATCTCCGTACGGAGGTATAAAATGACATCTCAACTATATAATCTCAATCACAAGTCTAAGGAAGATAGAGCACGATATGAAATCAGATAAAGGAAGAAACTGAATAAATAGTAGAGTTATCACATCACACAAGTTTAGGTGTCCATCATAAATAAGTACATATCCTGAATATAAATAAGTCTCAACTAACAATCGGAACAATCCGATACAACATGAAAACTAATAGTTTTAAACTATAACTAGGGCAACATCTACTAAGCAGGATCCTTCTCAAACTCCTGCGTGCCACCCTCGTATGCCTCGTAGTAGGTAGGACAGTCATCTAAATCATCTGTAATATTTTTGTCAACGTACCCAGTCAGGATGGAGCGAATACATAAACTAACAGTAGTTCCATTTAAATTGACAAAAACTATAAAGCAGTGAAATAGAGAATGCTATATACGATGAAGGAAACATGTCTGAGACAATATAAACTGGAGAGAAATCTGTGAGAGCATGTAATGGAAGAGAACTACCATATCAAGATAGAGCAATGTAATGGTAAACTGAATGTATAAAACTGTAATAGACCATGTGCTTGGAATACCAAAGATATGTGATCGGCTTGGAAGATTCAATGATTTACACTAAGGAAGGCTAGCTCAACCATGCGTGCAATATATGCTAGCTAGTAGCCAATGTTTTACACTACTTGTCGATAGTTCTTGATCATATATCTAACTAGTGTTTCTCCCGTCCCGACTGATACAATAGATCCAACCATGACACGTTATTAGCCAATGTTATCCAATACCAACGAGAACAGTATTCGATGCCATCGCGATGAGTTAAGGTAACATCTCATGACTGAAGATCCAATGACAATACCAATCCGTGTACAATCGTGTCAAGAATCATAAGTAACATTTCTAAATACTTGAATTATAGTGGTAATCAAAATAATGAAAACTATCAGAGAATGTACTTGCTTGATACCCTGAGCAACTGATATGTAAAGATGTCCAAACTGGAGTAACTGAGTCCTATTTAGAGCAATACATGTTATAATGTATTTAATATGTAATAATTGAAGTATACAATACAATCTACATAATTTTAGGTCAATCTATGTCAAAGTCAACTCTTGGTCAACATCTAGTCAAATTAAGTCAATTAGTCAACCTTGGTCAACTGCCTAATCTAGAGTTTTAGTCTAAAAGGGTTTGTTTAGTGATACTAGGCAACTTGATATTAATCAATAATATCATATAATAGACTAACTCCTAATTTCCATATACCCATCAAGCCACTCTTAACTCATTACATATATCACAATCACCTATATCCTATTGTCTATGTATATATATACATACCATATCTCAAACTCCTCACCAAAACACTATATGATCATAATCCTATAATACATATATATACATTCAGATTATCCAATATCTACAATACCTTGCAATATGTATATAATACATACTTATGCCAACTCTCCTTCATAACTGTTAGTCCAAATTACCTATCATATAAATGTACACATGTATCTCCTACTATCCATATGCACACATACACATGTGATGGAAATCACCTCTTTCATTTGCCCCTTTGCCCTGCAGTACACTATACCTGTGAGGCTTGCTGCTACTGTTATATATATGAACCCCTTTCACAAGTGCTGCAATGCACTTGCTTGCATGCTACTTGTTAACTGCTCTTGCAATTGCCAAAAGGAAAAGCCTAGACTGCATTCTCTGATCTAGGATGACACATAACTACCTATACTCCTACCTTCATATCCCCTGCTACCTGGCTCTGTTACAAAGGCAATGCTGCCTACTACTACAAGCCTGACTTGAGTCTCTCAAGATATCATGACTGGTACATATCTCAAAATCCTAACACTAACTTACACTTCCCTCTAACATGAACTGAACAAAGACATATATGTCCTATCTAACACACTCTAATACTCTGATACCCAAATCCTATCTAGGACACCCATGACACTAACATATATGAACCCACACACACTCACACATAAGCCACACTTAAACTCTGACACACGGGCAGACGGTTACATGAATGCAAAGATGGATAAGGGACAGCACAGTGGGTTGGACACTAGAAGATGGAAAATCAGAACTCAATTATGCCAATAACCACATTTGAGCTGTAACTCTTGACTGAACCCAAAGGAATGGAATGAATACATATAGGAATTTCTGGACTAAACTAATTGGTTAAGTGTTAAATAGGGTGGCTGATACAATTGAAGCTTGGGACTGAATCATTGATATATAATTACAAAGATATGTATGCATGACTAATCAATGAACTGATTACCAATATCTGAACTTATACATTGCACTCGTAAAATAGGAAAGAAATGATGGGACTCAATAGGTGTGCAACTTGAACAATATGGTATCTGTAAAATATTACCATGCAGTGAACATGACAGATGACTAGAGACTGAACAAAAGCTATGGATAGGGCATGTATAGTATGGGGCAAACCTAAAATCAATGGTTAAGGTTTACTAGGACAAAACACTACTGTCCAGGAATGAACAAATGCACTAACTGAACATCTAGAGCTAAAGGGCCAAAACTTAGTGAATTAGTGTCAATGTGCCAGTGTCCAACAGGTATCAAGACAGTGTCCAGGTGTCAAGCCTACTGTCTAAGTGAGGTGTTATGAGCCCCTATTTTTCAAAATTTATTTAATTAGTGTTAATTAATTTTTAATGTTATTTTTAGCCTTAAATTAGGTTATTAGAATTTTTAGGAATTTTCTAGAATTTTTAAATGATTTTTAAATGATTTTTAAAGCTTGAAATATCAATTTACAATTTTCTAAAATGTTTTAATTGAGTTTTGCAATTAATTAGATTGTTTAAATATCGGTTTGCAATTTCCCAATTGTTATGTGCAAATTTTATTTGCACATAAACAGTGTGGGATGGGTTATGCAAATTTACTTTTGCATTTAGCTATTGTTAGGGACCTTTCTGGAATAACCTAAACTCTAGGGGGTTTTCCGTAAAATCCTATTCTACCCACCCCCGACGACTCGGCTGGCCGACTGCCACGCCGACGACGACCGCCGACTCGCTTTTCTCCGCCATTTTCGGCCAGCGCGACGCCCCCCGACCGACTATGACCCCCTATAAAAACTCCCACACTCTCCCCGACCCAACCACCGCCGACCACCACCCTATTTTTTCCCAGAACCCATCACCGGAACCCTAGCTCCGACTAACTCCCCAAATCCACCTCACCGACGAACGTCACCGCCCCCAACCACCCTCAACTGACTCGTCGTGACGAGGCGAGTCGATCGCCGCCCGAGCGCTACCGTCCCATCGCTTCCTCCGCCGTCCATGGCTCTCGAATCCCCCACCAACCGTCGAACACATAGACTCTGTGTCCCAAACTGTCAGGACACAGAGTGATATTTCGGGCTACTGTTATTTTCAACTAAAACCTAAATAAAATAAACCAAAACCTAACTCTAACACAACGAGCGGGCTGACCCCCTGGCCAGCCCGACCCGACTCAGAAACCCGACCCATAGGGCCGAGTTCGAGCCCCCCTTTGCGCTGTTGTTTCTATTTCTTTTTCTTTTCCTTTTTCTTTTTTTTTGTTATATATATATATATATATATATATATATATATATATATATATATATATATAATATATATGTTATTATATATATATATAATATATATATAGATATATATATATAGAGATATATATATATATATTTTTTATATATATATGTATTATTATAT